>JARHVA010000015.1:11285000-11305000 GCA_037957365.1 Torreya grandis
TTATTTTGTAGAAAAGATCCCCAATGGTTTTTATACCTTTTATAAACAATCTTGAACCTTTGATGTTAGGGATCAAATCAAAGGGGAAATTTTGAAAATTTAAATATGGAGACCACCAAATGGAATGAGATTTAATAGGAAAACCATTCCTAAATCCCTCCCTAATCTAGATGAGATGGGATTTGAGTTTCTCCCAAGCTTTGCAAATGCTCTAAATGATAAAAATACCTTTAATTTTAAAAGGTGTAGGGGTAATGAGAAGAGTATGAATCCCAAGGCCTTTACAAGTATGCCTTCCACAAAGAACCCCCCTAAGTGATACAATGATGAAACAAGATCTTCTATGCTTCATTGTCTTCCATTACATGGATAACCCATTTAATGTTGAGAGCTAGACCTTTAAATTTAATATCTAGGAGACTTATACCACCTACTTCTTTAGGTTGATAAAAAATATCTAGTGAAACTTTGTGAAAGTTATTTTGACCTTCAGAATTAGCCCTGAGGAAGTCTCTTAGCATATTTTCTAGACTACCATAAGCAGCATTAGAAGGATCCCAACAAGAATAATATCAAATGTGCATATCTACCAAAACCTTGGAGCATATCTAAAACTTACCTGTCGAGGACAAAGGTTTAGTGATTTATTTTTTTCTCAACCCTTTGAATGACATAGGACCATAGCTCAGTAGGACAAGATTGAAAAACAAAGGAAATGCCAAAGAAATTAACATGAACCTTTGTAAGAATCCATTATCATCAATATCCCTCCATCCAAGGGGATTTGGGAGAAAGAGGATGGCGACAACACTATATTTTCTTCATTGAATGCAATAATGAGAGGCCAAGCATAAAATATGAATATAATCCATAACATTCTTAAATGAATCCTCCTCTTATTAGAGATTGAGGAAAGAGTCATTAAAAAAGTGACCATTTAGTAATTGGTGGTTATACTTAAGGAGAGATATGCCTTTTTCCAAGCCTCTAGAGGCATAATTAGTAAGTAAATAGATAAACCCTTCATCTAGTAACACATAAAGTTAAGGGGCTAATGGACACCCTTGACTGATAGATCTATGAAGTTAAAACTAAGTAGACTTGGGTCCATTGATAATAATACATGTCACAACATCCTAAAGAAACATATTAACCACTTATACAAGCCTAGGACTGAAATTGAGAGCTTGGAGCATGGCTAAAATAAAAGGATACTCAATGAGATCACAAGCCTTTTAAAAATAAATTTTAAAAAACATGGATTTTAAATAGAAAGATGATCCCATTCCATAGCTTCCCAAACAATGATGACATTGTCTAAGATGTATCTATGTTGAATAAATCATGTTTGCTCACTTATAACAATTTAAAGATGAATATGCTTAAGTCTAAGAGTTAGCACCTTAACAATTATCTTATAAGATACATTAAGAAGAGTAATAGGTCCCAAAGAGTTCTTCAACACCACTTTAGAATAAACCTTGTGAAGCTACTCTTGATCAGTGCCTTCAATCTATCCCTTGTAAATTTTTTGATGCTTTGTGGGTTGCTTGTGATAGGATTCTACTATACCTTATGAGATGGTGACTATATTTTTAAAAAAATATATACTATTTTGAACTCTTTAGGAAAGAATGGACCACATCTAAGTAAATGGTGCCAACCAAACAGATACAAGTGACACTATTTGAAACCAATAATTCTATGATAATCACACTTAATTTTCTTTTGAAATCAAGTTATTAGTCCCTAATAAGGTAGGAATAATGGATTCAGTTTTTAATTAGCTATTTTCTATTCATCCAACCCAAAACTTTGATATAGTATTATGTTGACAGTTACAATTTTTTCCTAAATTTTCAAATATTATTTTTATAATATTCCTTAGATGTTATTTGAGAATATTCTTCTACCATTAATGTAGTTATAAATATTCCCTATTTAATAATTATAAACATTAATGACGTTATTAATAGTCCCTATGGAAGCTCAACATCCGTCCCATTTGTGGGCATAATAGTTTTAATCTTAAGCTCAACTATTTAGTATAATGGGACATGTAAATAGAGCATCGTTTAAGAGATTAAGATGGATTTTTCACCACCAAAATGGTGATAACAGAATATGTGGTAGCCTAATGGAATTTTAGAATATAAAGTGTGACATCATTAAATGAATGATAGAACTACAATGATGTTGAATGTATCATGTGAGATAATAATATATTCATCTACCATCATCTATACACTATCAAAATTTTCCTTTTCCATTGTCTCAACATTTATGATCCTTAATTTTGAAGAGACAACATCTTGACTCATTAATTATACAAATGAGAGTCTATCAAAATCTTTGATATCCATTTCAATCCTTTTAAAAAAGACACATAAACCTCATAAATCAACTATTTTTTTAAATTTTTTTGGGACTCAAATTAAATTCTAACATTTAACATATTCTTAATTAAGTTATTCACTACCAACTACAATTTATAGTTGCAGATGTTCCCAACAAAAATAAGTTTACTATATTAATATATATTTAAGTATATATTTATTTATTTATTACAGTTAGTTACCACACATTTTTTTAATGGTGTGTAACTTGGAATGAATATGAACACAAAAACATATTCTCACTTTCATCCATTTATTATGAACTAGTAGTTGCCCCCATGGTGCAAGAAAAGTCAGAGATTAGATAAAAGTAGTTTATATTTGATTTACTACAATGATTAAGTACTATATTTTTTTTCTAAGTATTTATATTTGTTCTTCACTAATTTTTAAATATTTTTGGTTTTGAGTCACATAACTCAATTATCAATTTCTTTAATCACCTTAATTTTTCCAATTTGAAATGAACTTACATAAACACATAAACAAATATGTAAATAAATATTACAGTTACTATTGTTTTTTATCATTTTAGTGCATAAAAATGTCCTAATGAATTACTATAAATTTGTTTTATATATTTTTGAGAAAATGGACAGTTTAATATATTTATTATATTTTGTAATACATACTTTAATATTATATTTAAATTATATAATCTTTATTTTAATATTTTTTTCAACAAATATAATATGTAATTTTTAAGATTTGTATCTTAATCTCTTCTTTTTGAATTTTAACTTAATCTCATTCCTTTTTAATATATTTTGATATCTATATCTTAATTAATAGTATCCCCTAATATTTATAGTTTGGTGGAGGATTGTGTGACAACATATTTTACCATCATCCATTAGATATAGCAATTAAACTACAACTCTTTTAATCATTATTGAAATTTCTTCCAAATTTATTAATAAATCAACTTAAAAATGTTTATCATGTGTAAATAATTTGTCTAATACTTCTCCCATTAAAAATATACTCAATAATTAAATGCTTGTGATTTGATGGTCATAATTTTTACCTTTCTTTTCTTTAGAAAAAAATGCAAACTCCACCGTTAGGATTTATTTAAGATGCATGGTCATAATTTTTAATTTCCTTTTCTTTTCTTTAAAAAAAATGCAAACTCCATCATTTGGATTTATTGAAGATGCAGTTCATTCCTCATCAAGAGATCTATATAGCAAAGTTAGAGATCACGAGAACAAAAATTGCTATCATCTCAATGTCCCATACAAATCATAAAAATTGCTATCATCTCAATGTCCCATACAAATCACTTCATAGTAGCAAGTTAGCATAGTTGTAAATTTTATTGAAAAATAATTTATTTTTTAGGCATAAAGATATACACTCAATTATATTGATGGTATAATTGGTCAGCCTGATGCTACTAGTTTTTTAGAGTTGTTAACTCAAAGGAATAAGCTTTAAATTCAATCTACTTAATGATTTGCCATCTGCTTAAAGTCTTGATCATATCTTGTGCACTTGATACAAAACTCAGCCCCTTGAGTATGTAGCCATGATTCAAATATTTGGGGGAGATTTCCTCTTCACAAAAGATAATTTAGATTTTTATATGATGAATATTTTCATAGAAAAAATTTGCCAAAGAATTTATGGGTTTTGGCAGAAAGACATTTGTCAATTTAGATTTTTATAGGATGAATATTTTCACAAAAATATATTTGAATTTAGGTTACTAAGGAATGTTTCCATTTTAAACATTATCTTCTCCCTGCCACTTAGATATGAAAGGTGAGTTAGAAGGTTAGAAAAATAATACATTGCTAATATTTAAAAAAAATGATAAATGGAATGATATTACAGTCCAAAAGAAGAATTTGTAATGATATTGTAGTCTAAGAGAAGAATATATATCGTGTTATATTATGTTGCTCCTAATAATCTTATTTGTTTTTTATTGAAAGTCCAAAGAAGAATTTGTAATCATATTGTAGTCCAAGAGAAGAATTTGTATCATGTTATATTATGTTTCTCCTAATACTCTTATTTGTTTTTTATTGAAAGTTTATACTTAAGGAGAAGATTAAAATTTTAGCTGTTATAAATTTTGTAGTACAAGTCATATATTTATTGTGTATCAGCTTAACTCTATCGATCCATTATTTTGAGGAGACTCGATTAAACCTCCTCAAACTTTGAGGTGACCCCTGGCTTGAGCAACCCGCATCACAAAAGAAAAGATAATGACCACAACAATGGGATATGTGCCTATTGGCACTAAAGAATATCATATTTAGACTCTCACATGGCAAACCTAGAAACATGTAAACTAAAAATCATACATAATAAACATCTTAAACATTTAATAAATATGATGTTTTACCTCTCGATTCTAATTCATAAATAATGTGATTAATAATTGAATGGTAGTCTAGAGAGCTGTTCCAGCAATCATACCCATCCAAATGCTCTATTTTAACATGTGAATATCAAATTCAATAAACCTTTGAGCTTACTAGTAATAGGCACACAACAAAGGGTAATTGAGAATTTGCATTCTAAACAGAGAGGACCAAGTTTACCTTCACCCCAAGATCAAAATTATATTTGATATGAAGACTAAGTAGTACTCCAATAACATATTAGCACCCTATGTTTACATAGGCTATCAGAGCTTTCCAACCTCCATCCATAGCCACACCTAAATTTTTTGCATCAAAAAATAGAGCCTTCAAAATTGTGAAACAATAGTATGAACCCATAATCAAGGAGATCATCAAATACATTTATTTAAGCCTTAAATTTTGGATTAGTATTTACAATATACCTTATATAAATAGTTGTACATTGTTCAAAACCATTGTCACTCCAAGTAAAATTGCCATGTTGGACACTGTGTCCATCACCACTTTGTTATTTTTGAATAGTACTGTAAACTCATCTTTGGTGGAAAGAATTACAACCATACATATAATGATAGTACCATTAAAGCCACTATAAGGACAATGAATTTTTGAGCTCTTGGGTGACCGGCTCCTAGTTCATTTGATACTCTCACATTGCAGGAATTGAATACAGACAAATCACTAGTTGCAAGCTTACCAAAAATATGAAACAACCACAATTAAAAAAATGAAATATTTTATTTGTTGAAGTAATCTCTCCCTAATCTCTATGTACCTTAAAATACTAGTCTGCTTATATTTATTTGATATAAGATTTAGTATTGCACTAGTAAATTCTCATTTAAAAAGAAGCCAAAAATAAATACAATAGGAAACCTAATATAGTAACAAAAATATATCCAATAAGAAATCATTAAAACCATGTAGGCAAGTATAAAATTGATTTTATTTAGTGCATTAAGTATATGAGCACATTGCCATGAAAAAAAGACCATGAACCATCATTGATCCTTCTCCTATGTACTTCTAAACCAATGCAGAACAAGAAAATCTAATAAAAGTACAATCTGTATGATGAGCAACTGGCCTTGCCAATAATGTCTTTCTTATACTAGGGGGTCCATATAACAACACACCCTTGAATAGTAACAAGGGAAAAGAACATCAAAATAATTTTGAGACCAAAGACTAGAATGGTAATAATGAAATATGCCCCAATAAATTTGAAACAAAATTATAGAACTTACAAGCTCCATCTTATTGATACAAAACTAATGTCTTTAACATGAAGATATAATAATGAGGACTCCAAAGCATACCTTTGGTTTTGTGATTCCAAGACTTTCAAATAGTTTTAGATGATTAATGGGAAGTTCAATAAACTGTATGTCAATTTAAATGGCAAAAATGATGATAATTGAACATATTAAAATAACATATTTCTTTGATTTCCTTGATCTGTTGATCAAGACCTCCAATCATATCATAAGTGGAATCTGGCACTTTCTCTACCTTCATCCACAAAAGGGTAAATTCAAAACTAGAAGTCATTATAATAGCACTAAAATTTATTCATTCAAAGGAAACCCAGATCTCCATTTTGTGGCACATCTAGTATTCCATAATTCAAAGTTTGGCCTCTCCCATGTTGTAGAGGTGGATATGTCTCATATCTCAACATGCGCTTAGGGGTCCCAAACCACCTCAATGCCTCCTACTAACCTCACATGCCCTCAATTTATGATATTATCTAAAAAAAATTATGTAAAAACTCACTTTTTAAAACATACCCAATTTGAGCAATATGGTAAAAGTTCCATTGCATTAACACCCAAGTCTAGAAATCGATCCCATCATTCAGAATTTCAATCTTACAAACCCTGATATTTTCACATTCAAAACTTGCCCTTTTGATGTCACAAATGCAGGGCCACCCTATTACGTGGCCCGATTTTCGAATATGTGGTGCCTGCAGAATAGAGAGGGAAGAGGAGGCTACATCTTTCCCAATTTCTTTAGCTTTGGCAATGGTGTACTAGCTGCTCATGGCTTCCTTTTAGCCCCTGGGATCAGTGTGAGCACATGAGTCAAGAATCAATGATCCAACACATTGAATGAGAAAATGAGATTTACATAAGATATTCTCTAAAACTTTATAGAATGCTATGAAATATTAGCCTTCAATTAATCCTTTAATGAGTTTGTAGAAGTCTTCATTATTTCCCTTGTTCTCCAAAATCTATTTAGTTTTTCCACTTTTAAACTATCGTAATATTTAACAATTGCCTCATTGTAATCCAAAAATATTGTATTCAAAGACAATGTATTTGTCATATTTTCCAAAATATGGTCATAAACAATGTCAATGTATGAACAAACATTAATATTTACCAAGTATGTGCAACAAAATGTTATGCATAGATGAATAAAGTACAACCAACAAAATAAGATCGACTTGATGAACAACATTTGTTCATCAATTCATGTGCATCACCACGACCATACATCAATTTCTATATTTATTTTTGTATTTATAAAATGAATCAGCCATCCATACCATCAAGCTTCTTTTTCAAAGGATGAGTACTAATTCTCCCATGAGATCCATTAAAAGAAATAGTTCATCCCTATACAATCCTGCTCAAAGCATTTAGATGTTCAAACATGCACATATTACTGCCCTAGGAATGAAAATAAACTACCTCCAAATTGAACATGAGAGATATAATAATAGAAGAATTAGTAATTAAAATAATAAATCATGAATATTATAAACAAAATATAAATGAAATATATAATTTGTAAATAAAATCACAATGATTATTATAGTAGAAAAATAAATGAAATATCTAATTCATAAAATATCTATTTTTTAATTAAAATCAAAATGATCATAAATTATATATATATGAAATAATTTTCATAGTTGTTCAAAAAACATATTATAATTCAAACATGCATTATTTTCAATTTACAATCATGACATGTATGTGATGGAAATTAATTCAGTATAAATTAAATATATCAACTTTTCATCTTTAATAAATTTCAACACTATTAATATTTTCTATATTTCATAATTACAAAGCCTAAAAACATTCATTAGATGAATAAAATATCTACATAAATTTGGCATAACAAATAAATATTAATTTTAATAAAATAAATAATTAAATCAAAAATCATAATTTATTATATAATAGGGCCTTGAGAGCTTTTTGTATATTTTAATATATTATATATATGAATAAATATTTTTTTATAGATTGTAAATTTCAATAAATATATTTTTATATTATATAATTTAATTTAATGTATTATATATATATTATATTTTATATTTAAAAGCAAGGAAAGCTGGATAGATAGAGTTAACTTTTACTTGGTGAGAGCAAAAAAACATGGAAAAACAAATGATTTAACATGTAAAAAAAGTTTAATGTAAAGTGGAACTCACAAAGAAAAGCAGTGGACATTTCCAAAAAAATTTAATGGAGACGTCATGTGTGGAGATGTCATGCATATATAATATTAATTTATATTCCTTTGACCAAATTTCATTTCAAGTATATATTTAAAACACTAAATCTATTAAAAAAAATTGATTACAAAATAATACCCTAGAGGTTGTAATTGAACCCTAGAGGTAAGTTGTGATAAATATTGACTACTATTGAAGAACTTGATAAATAGCCATGTTCACACTCTAGTTTTAGCACTGTCATTTATGCAAACCTCAAACTAATAAAATAGTTATTGTTAAATAAATTCAAATTGCAACAAATAGTTGCACAATATTAAATTTGTATTTTTGAGTTAAAACTGATCTATAGTTATCAAAAAATAATGTTGAATTTCATATCTATTGATAGTTTCTATTAAAAAAAGCCTTTCATCTATTTGCACACTCATATTGATATTTTAGATTCAATGAAACAAACATGAAATGTAACATATTGTATAAATTATTAAAACAAACTTATACTATAAATTTACATGCAAACTCACGTACAAACAATTATTGATACAAAGGTAGGGATTAACGGCTATGAGACCTTATTTCGTAATAACCTTACAAAATTAATTATCATTTTCCTTGACGGGTGAAAAATAAACAATAGTCTCTTTTATGATAATCCCAAAAAAGTAAAAAGGTAAAAGTGGATTCCTAACTACTAAGGGAGAGGTCCCAATAGTTGACCAAGGTTCAATAGTTTAGAGGGTATTTGAGGGTATAGGGCCTAACTCCATAACATTTTAAATTAAAATTAGATGTATTTTTAATTAATTACAAGCATATTTGTACCTAATACTTGAACATTGAAATTTTGAAGAGATTCATAAAAAATCTTTAACCTGTACACAAGACATTATACAATTATTAGTACACAATATTTTAATTAAAGATATCTCAATATAAGACTTTCATGAATAAATGCAAATATTGAGTTAAATAGTATACCTTTTATATCATTTTTTAAATATAATATATTCTTGTTCTTACTATCGTCAGTCACAATCCTATCAATTATATAACATGTGCAAATTTCTAAAATAACTTGTCATTTTTCACAACATTCCATTCCCAACCATACATCTAATTTGTCTTCTATTTATTTATCCTTAATGGATTTTCATTATCGATCCAATTGAAATCCCTACAAAATTGAAGTAAACATGTAAGACTCACCAGAATATTAAATTCATATTAAAAATAGTTGAACAATAAATTCCAATATAAAACTAATTTTTATAGTCTTTTAGTTTAATTTTGATTCTACCCTGATTTCAAACACATTTATACCCAATTTTGTATTATGAAAATATGAATATGGATTTTAGTGTTCCTTAAAAAATAAATAATTTTGTCGATTTGGAAATCATTTATGAATTCTTAAATTGTAGTAACTATAGTTTAATTAAGTTTATGGTTCAGGGATAATTATTTAGATTATATGTACCTTTGGTGTGAAAGAAATAGTTTTTTTAGTATTCTAGGTTTATTTTTATTGACTTTTGCAGAAATAGTGAACTGGGTGCAAGTCTTGGGCTTGGAAAACACAAAGATTCTATAGGCCAAATCAAGTAGATCTTTCAAAGGAGCAATCTTGATTTCCACTAGTGTTTGTTAATAGGATTAATCCTCTTTTTTTTTAAACCATCGTTGCTTACAAGTGAGATTTTTTATACCTCACAAAGGCTAATAACCTATAGTAAATGTAATTTAATTTAGTGCAATCAATCTATGAATCATTTGGAATGATTAATTGTGGTTTACAAAAATTAACAACCATTTAAGGTTAACTTGTGTAATAGATGGCATGAATAATATTGTAATAACAATCACTTACATGAATGTAATTTATAATAAAGAGTTTACCAGAAACTAATCTTAGGTTTAATCATGCTTGAAAATCAGTGTAAATATGAATATTAAGGCCATGATTAGATAAATATAATATTGCTTTGGCACCTAAAACATGGTGCATGCATAACATAGAATGAGCATTACTAATTGAAGTTAAAATTTCCCACATTTGGCACCTACTAATACTTTTATAACTGACATTGGCATAACATTATTTGTATTAAATTTCATAGATGATTAATGAAAATAAACAATGCATATAAATAAATGAAAACATATTTTTGTAAGAATTATATTCATGTACATGATTGTTCTTATAGTATTATTCACACTTGATTGAAATAACAAATTAACTTTCAAACTGAGATAATTAACAATAAACATTAAGATATTTTGGCTCATGGTCATAGTGAGGTTAGAAAACCTCACCTATAAATTCATAGTTAGCAAAAAAAGAAAAAATGACGAAAGAAGAGCCATATACTTGCTAAACTACATATAATTATAACCTAAAAACTCATTAATGATGAATTTGTTGAAAGATACAATTCATAATAATTGTCACCTAAATGTGTTGTGTTGAGGGGCAGAGTAAAGGCAGTCTATTGATAAAAGTCTTGGTGGTTTTCACTAACTATTAAAAGGATTGAAATTCACCCTGTAGTAGCGATTTTTTTTTACAAACTCCTTATAAAATGAATTTTAATTTTTCTTAAAGTCAACAAGATAATGTTCTCATCAGTGCATTCACTTTATTATAGGGTGATTTTCATTTCTTCTTATAGTCAAGAATAAATTGTTCTCACAATGCATTCTACAAGCATAAGTAATAATTAAATAAATTTAAGTGGACAACAAAATTGCATCTTCAAAACTTTAATTAATAGCACTCAACCCACACTATGCACACATTCCCAAAATAGAGGTTTGTGTGATAAAAGTGTAATTTATACAAATAAATCAACTAATTATTTGTATGAATTGCATTCATGCAATTGATCATTGTTAAAATATTATTTATATCAAAATTAATTACCAATAATAAGGGGATTGTAATTAGAGAATCCAAATCACATTAGCTACCTATTACAAAAGTTAACTTCAAATGGCCATTCATTTTTCTGAGAACAGTTTATCATAAGGTCAAATTAAATAATTATAGAATACTTTTAGTCTATGTGGGGTAGATATAAAGCAAATTCCCCTCATTTTTTTTGATTCATATATAGACTAAATTGAATTAAATGACAATAATAATAGTATGAGAATTCAAAGTAAAATTCACATAGATTGACGAAATTACTTCTTTTTTAACAAACATTCCAAGCCATATTTACACTTTTTAAACCATTTGGATTATAGATTTAGTGACGTATAAAAAACCTAGCTTGTAATTAACAAAAAGTGCATGAAAATAGAGTAAGTGAATAACACTTAACATGGTAGAAACAAAGAGAGCAGGCAAATAACACTTACAAATAATTATATAGTTTACATATATATGCATACCACACACATATGTAAAAGCATATGAATTCCCCCTGTACATTTATTTTTTCCTGAAGATGATCCTAGAGTGCACAAATCCATAATTCTTCCCCAAATTAAATTTGTAATCACTCCAAAATTCAATATACTTACACTTAGCTGAGGTATCTTGGTTGAACAATAAGCTAATTTAGCCTGGGGCTTATCATTCAGACTTATTATACCATAGTGATACCCTTGAGAGAATTATATAAAAAATAGTTTTGGGTACATAATGAGTTATTATTATTAATTTTTAATAATGTAAAAACAAGTCAAACTCTATGCTAGGTAGAGCCAAGAAGGCAAAATTCTAACATTAGAAAATGCTTGTACAAGACTGAGTTTTCATAGTAAGTTTTCACCTAATATAATAAATTTAGATTTTTCTCTATTTAAAAAAAAACATAAACATTCTAAAATAAAATTAGGAACAACAAATAAATTGTAACCTTCTTATTTAGCAATATAATGGACCATTATTGATTAGAAATTCGCATTGGGTAAGGCTTTCTGTGACTTTTCCCTTTTGGTAAGGCTACACTCATGATTATTCATGCTCATGATTATTTTATTTGAACAATTAAATATATTTTTCATGCAAATCTTGGAAATTAATTCATATTTCTCATTCCCACATAGAATTTACCAAGGACCATGGGCTATAAAGGTTATAGCCAAGATTCTTTAAATTGCACACATATGTGAAGGTTCACAAACGGGAGGATAAGTTTTATATTTCACAAATGATTTTTATAAAAGGTGGTGTATTATGCATATAGAGTTTGACAATTAATTCATCCTTATCATTTTCACATGAAAGTTACCAAGGAGCATAGATAAAATAAAGGTTATAGCCAATATTTTTAAAATTGCACACATGTGAAGGCTCACAAAGGAGAGGATAAGGTTTATATCTCACAAATGATTTGTATAAATTGTGGTGTATTATAGATAAGGTTTTAAAGAACATGAAAGCAATGAAATATTTCAAGGTGAGTTAGATGAGGATAGTGAAGGGGAATGATATGATATTTCAAGTAATGGACTTGAAAAATTTTGGGTTAACTAGATAAAATTGTATTAGATGAATTTAAAACCAACTAAACAAAAAAATGAAAATCTCCCAATGTAAGATGCCACATACAAATAGATATGGATATGAATATTCCTAATTTTTTTCGTTATCTTTTTTAGTAACAACAATAACAATTATATTTATAACAATATTGCATATTTCTATTTATTTAGTAAAAAGATGAGAGGCAAAACTAACACCAAGGTAACAAGTATTACGCAATTTGTTACTCTTGGATTGGAATCACCACTAGTCTCTATAGACTCTCTCAAAATGTTATGACAGTCTGATGTATTAAATATATTATTATATTTAATATATTATAATATTGTACTATATAAATATATTATTTGATATGATATATTAATATTTTATGTATTATAAATTATAAATTATTATATTAAATATTGTATATTTTACATTTTATATATTATAATAATAATAATAATAATAATAATAATAATAATAATAATAATAATAATAATAATAATAATAATAATAATAATTGAATAATATATTATTATTGATCTAAATAGGCTCATTTTTTTCTTAATTTAAGATATGATGTACTTATTTCAGGTTAGAGTGTCCAATTAAAACAACTATTGTATTACTAATTCTAGATATATAATTGTACATGCTTCACTCAATGCTTGGATTTGAAAGGGGGTGAAGTATGAAATATCCTTTAGATAAATGTTGATTGTGGATAAGTCATTCCCAACTAAGAAAAACCTTAAAGAAAACTTTCTCCATCTCTTTGGGATATTATCTCCTATCAAACTAGTAACCTCTTTTGAGGAACAAGTTTTTAGCTCTAGTTGCCAAGGAATGGTACAAAGACAATGAACATGAATTGAATATGAAAAATTCATATTTACGATTATTCTCTTATGGAATGTGTGCATTGTCATAGAGTCATCTTGAAAATTATTTGTGTGACCTATCTATAAGTGGCTCTGTGCCTTTGATATTGTTTGTTTGTAGGAAGTTAGTTTTTTGGGATTTTTTATGAAAAAATACATTAAGATGTATTTTGAACCATAGAGCACCTCTCACAAGGATACATGTGGTGGCATTGAAATATTTATTTCACCCAAGATCACATTGCCAATTATTTCTTTGTAGAAATATCTTCTGTATAGGATCACCAAAAACTAGTGTTTCAAGAAGATGATTATTCTTGGGAATGAGCTTAAGATTTATAGGAATGTCTTGACATATTTACTTGCAACATTATCCCTTATTCTAAGATTATTTTTGATCCACTAATTTATATTTAAGATTTTTATTAGGATGTGTATAATATGTCCAATGATATTTTAAGGTTCATTGGTTTCTTTTAAATTTGACAAATCCACACAAGTTTTTTTTGGGCCAAATTTTATTTAGGTTTACAACAAAGGAATCAAGATAAACTCATTATAAAAATTTATTGATCAAGGAAATATTATGTTCATCCCTAAAATAAATATCCATGAGCTCATTACTAGTTGGAGACCCATTACTTTATGAAATGTCACTTATATTATTCTTGATATATCTCTTGTGTTCCCCTTACGACACCTATTGAGTTGACTCACACATTTTCCAATCTAAGGGAAGGTGAGCAATGAATGAAAATATCACAAGAGACATGTTAATGATGGTGATGATTATTTACTAGATTTGAGACTTTTGATACATTTTGGGGTTTTATGTGCTTAATTTTGATCCAATTTCTCTACTTCCCAAGATTGCGAGTTGCTTCACATGACAATAAATTATCCATAAGTATTGGGGTAGACTATGTACATGGATGCAATTTTTTGTTGTTAAGGCTCAATGTATTGGAAATATGGATGGATAGAAGCAACAAGATAGGCTTTGGGACCTCAATGTATCGTCTCTATATTAATGACATTGCATCATCAATTTATGTCACACATCAGACATAGAGCCCTATCATAATCAACTTAGTACTTATGACATCATAATCTATGCTTGACAATAAAAATGGTAATTTAAATATGTTTCCACCTTGAAAGCTACATACCTCTTTGCAATGGTCAATGGTCATGTAAATCCAAAAAATTCCTTGAATTTGGCTCTAGTGTTTGATATGGGCCCTTTCATGTACAATATCATTAGAAATACCTTTCCATTACCACTCACCATTATTGCTCATCTCACCTTGAAATATTTCACTATTTTCATGTTTTGTATGGTATTTCCCTTTTTTCCAAAGGTATGAGTTTGGTGTTTCTATATGTTCTTAAAATATATATAATAATATTATACACTTATAATATATTGTGTTGCCACTTACCTTTAAAATATCTTATATTGTAGGGATTCATCATCATCCCTATAAAACAAATGATTATCTTGATGATCATCCCATCAAATCCCAAGGAAGCATTGGATGACACCAATTTTGAATGGAAGTGCATTTTGAAACCAAGAAGTATTATAAGTTTGAAAAAACCTATTGTTGAAATGATTCATGAACAAATCTGATAATTTTGATGACTTGAAACTATTTCTACAACATGAACAAAATTTCTTAAGCCTCTTGTGCTTCATTATAGTTGTATTTGTCCATTGAATACATGTTTTAAATTTTTACATACATGTTTCCATTACAAATATAGTACTAGTAGTTGCCCCAAAGGTGTAAAGAATGTTAGAAAGAATTCAAAAGTTATATTTTTTCATTTCTAGAGTATATTTCCTATTTAAGTGTTTCCCATTTAAGTGTATGATGTGGATACCCCATAATTCTTGAGAATTTAACTCACCAACTATCTCCACCATCTAGGACAAATCACCAATATTTCACTTATTGTCTCAACCAAGGACTCCTCTATCACAACATGCACATTGTAACATGAACATCCTATCCATGTTTTGATCTTGATAGCCACAAGAAGCAAAAATCCTATGTAGAATAAATGTGTAATAATTACCTATTAACATATAATGTTTATAAATGAAAATATCCCTTGTGTAAGAAATTTTTATCAAAATTAAGTTGTTGGGATGTGGAACAAAAGCACCAACTCCACCACCACTAGTCACTAGAATGCCTACCCCACAACTATGCTAATTAGAAATATATCAGATAAATGTTTAGATGTATACCTAGATTATTTTAGTGTAGGGTCTTTACTAGTCCACCTTTGAAGTTTCTCATGTTGTTTGGTCATACATGGCCTATTGTTGAGGGTGTGTTCCTAATTTTGCCTACACAGTTATACAAATACAACTCATCTAATGCATCATCAAGACTAAGGGGATAAATTGATTGGAAATAGACATGAGTTTCATACATATGTACTCATGGGTGTCAAACCCAATCACACATAATTGGTCCAACCCCAACATGTTGGGATCTTCAACTAGCAAATACATATGTCACCCAATTAAAACTAGGGAAGTTGCAGTTTTGATAGTCATTGGGTAAATAGGCTATTTATTTCTATGAAGAATGTAAGCCATCATGTAGAAAAAAGCCTTTCATGGTGATTGAAACCCTAATCAATCTTCCTTCCATTTTTTAGTGATGGCATTACAACTATAATAGATGTTGAAGGAGTTGAATCAATGCGGTAAAGAGGCTATCTCTTTCCATGAAGAATATAATCCATTGCATAGATAAAATCCTTGCATGGCAATTCAGATCTTGATCGATCATCCCTCCATTCTCTACTAATGGGATGACAAATTAAATAGATGTTAAAGGAGTTGAATCTATGCCTTTATGTTGTATCCATTTTTTAAGTTAATTTTTTTAGCATCAATAGATGCAAACTACCTCAAATTGATGCTATTAAACTAAAACTCAACTTTCACCATCTGATTACTATTTATTTCATTATTTGAGGAATTAAACAAGACTAGCCAATGACCATGACTCTTTGCATTTGAATTTATGCTGCAAATCAGTTTGCATCTATGTCATCCAACCCCATACTCACTGATATCTACATTTTATTTGACTTTCTAGATTAATATGCTTAATTATATCCACTTGAGGGGTGGTCATTGCATTATTTATGTCATCAATATGCCCAAAAGTGTTTAATAACATTATAAGTGACTATGCAATAATGTTAACCATGCACACATAATTATCAATAGTACCTACATGCTTATAGAACACAAGTGAAGCTTACACACTCAAAGTTTGTTTTAAAGGGAATAAATAACGACATGACCAATTTTTTATTACTAGACATCCATTTCTTTATATGGTTTGGTTATCTCTACTTGGAGGTCATTTTTATTGGGTGTTGGCTCAGGGCTTATTGCAATGTTGCTAATTGTATCCACTTCGGGAGTGGTGCATTACATTTTTTGAGTCATCAATATGCTTATAAGTGTTTGATAGCATTATAAGTGACTATGGAAGGATGTGAACCATACACACATAATGATCAATTATAGCTCCATGATGATAAAAAAGGCAAAACTTATGTGGTCAAGGCTTTTTTAAAGGGTAAAACATAGTTGGAGAAGAATGATTTATTCTTGTGGACACCCATTTATTTATATGGTTTGGTTATCTCTACCTAGATGCCATTTTTATTGGGTGTTGGCTGACCATTTGTTGCAACCCTGCTAGAGGTCTGTATTCTAGATATTCAACAAAAAACCAAACCATAAAACAAAAATAGTTGAAATTGTAGCTTTATGATGGGTTAGCTTTACAGAAGAGGGCTTTTGTAAAGTGAAAGATTGTAAATTGATAGTTAAACCTCATTGAAAACCCATAAAAATGTAAAAATAAGTTTGTATAAAGTAACTTTGGGGAAAGACATACCATGCACCCATTACAAAGGGGGTTGTAGCTTACAGGGTGGTGGAATCTTTTATTTACTATTTTATATTTGATTATGGATGCATAAGAGGATATCACTCATTATACAATGTGAATTTCATGGTAGATAAGTCACCAATTAAGAGAAGATGTCATCTACTATTGAATATCATTAATTAAAAATAAGGTATACTACAACAAATGAGCTTAGAGTGGATATGGCCCACACAAAACTTACACCAATGAAGCCTACAGGGGAATTCATCTATTTTTTTATCTCATCGGTTGAGAGAAAAGGTGGTCAATTAATGATTGGTTACAACTAGCAGGGAGACTTTTCATATTTTTATCAGTATAGGGTGTTTATTAGCCCACTTTTGAAGGTTTTCATGTTGTTTGCTCCTTTGTGTCCTATTATTGAGGGTGTGGACCCAATTTTTCCAGTGTAATTATAAAACTAACCCTTGCTTTGTAAAGCTAACCTATCATGAACCCATAGCCTCAACTATTTTTGTGTTTTAATTTTATTTGTAGTTGAATACCAAGAATATAATACAATAACTTTAATATGTTGGTCAATATAGAAAATCCATTATATATAGCTATTAATTTTTTAAAAGTAATAATTCATGTAACTAAACATATAAAAGGAATAATTCATGTAACTAATCACACAATGCTTAGATGTGGCATTTCTTTATGTAACTATTTGTTAAAATAGGATGGCTTAGATTAATAAAATACCCAAAATCCTAACTATTTATTTAAGAATGAATGGCTTAGACTATTAAAACTTACTGAAGTGTAACCACCTATTAATAAAGAATCATATAGGCGGTTAATTTTTATAACACTAATAATATACTATATTATATTATATATACAATTAATTAATTATATATTACAATTATGTAATTAAGGGTAAGATTGGGCAATGTCTTACTACATGATAATTAATTATACCTACTCTCCCTTACCCCTAATAATGATTGCCAATCGACCAAATTTTATCTCAACTAAAGACTCCTTTACCACAACATTCAAATGGTATCATGAGTGATGCCCTCTTATGCATCCATGTTGCATGCACTTTACAAAAGTGTTTGTACTCACTTTAACCGCAATAGAGGCAACAAGATAAACTTTAGAACCTTGATATATTTCATCCACATTAGTGTCAGTTCATTGGTGATTCGATCCATAAATCAGATGTGAATTATTTCTATAATCAAATAGTCAATAAAAGATGCTTGCACCTTGCAAGCTACAAACCTCTTTATAATGGGTGCATGGTATATAAATCCAAAAATTGCATTGAATTCAAGGCATGTGTATGTTATGAGTCCTCTTGTGTACAATATCATGTGAAATACCTTGTCATTGCCTACTACCATCACCACCCATCTCACTTTCAAATATTTCACCACTTTCAAGTTATGTATGGCTTTGTCATAATTTATGTAGGTGTCAATATATTGGCAATGTAGATGAACATAAGTTAAAATATGGATTTTGAAACCTATTTTTTTTGTCTCTATATCATTGGAATTGCAATGTGAATTTGAGTTTCACATCAAACATGTAGCATTCTTGCAATCAAAGTATCATCATGTTGTTCTCATCATTGGTTTTTGAGTCATCTAATTTTACCCTTATTTTAATTGTGTATTTCATAATTCAAACAATTTGAAGAAAGTTATAGATTGCATTGTCAAATGTGACCTATCTTTGAACTTTGTATGTGTATTTTATCAAAATTCTTTGAGTCTCTCATTGAAATATCCTATCATTTCCCTTCACCATCACCACCCAACACACCTTGAAATCTTTAAATACCATTTGAATTTTTAGTATGGGCTTGATCTTCCTCACTAATTTGCCATTATTCAAGTTCATCATAAAAAATTTAAATATTTCCTCCCCACATAGTGCATTGCTGCACCATATGAAGAAATGTAAAATTTTATTTGTCACTATCACCTTCACAAAAAATATCAAATTTTTATTTTTTAATTCTTTGTGAAAAATGTGAGGTGAGGTCAAAGTTCATAAATTTCAATAGTAATATGGCTACCAATTTACACTCACTTTACAAATACCCACTTTGCTATTATAGTATTATTATATTAAGAATAAGCAAATATAACTATTAATATTTTAATATATACTTGTAATAAACTGAACACTTATATAATAATTAATAATATATATTCTAATATTATATGATATAATATATTTGTAATTATTATAAATAAAATATTATTAAACATATTAAATATAATATACTATAACAATATGATATTATAATAATATATAATATATTTATATTATATTATAATATTATATCTCTATTTAAGGTTTGATCTATTTTATTACTAATAGATGTGTGAACAGAGCTCATTCTCATAATCCATTAGAAGGCCATGTTTATTTTTTGCTGACACAAGAT
>JARHVA010000015.1:11310000-11690000 GCA_037957365.1 Torreya grandis
CCCTAATATCTTATCATAGGGTTCTCCCCCACTAGTACCGCTTTAATAGTGGAGTGGGCCATGCAATTGCTTCTCTACCTCTCCTCATTGAAAAGGTTGAAATTTTCCATTTCATGGAAAGTTTGTTATTAGGCCATCTCTATGGACCTCTCTTTTTTGTGATGGCATGGATACTAGGTTGTTCATTCCCACTCTGCCTAGGTGGTAAGTGCTTATGACTCTGATTGTATATGTGAATAATAAGGATAGATAGGTAGCATCAACTCCATTATCATGGGAGACATCTTGTTTGGATTTTATCCCTCATAAGGGTGATCTTCCACCTCATTCATCTGGTCCCACAACTTGTGCTTAATCTATATTATTATTATTTTATTCCTTGTTAGGTGGTTTTGATAATCTTATTTTGTGGTTGTATTTTTTGAGACTTGTTTTGTGGCAACAAGTTTTAATCTTATATCATTTTTTTGGGATACAAACACCAATCAACCACATTTTATTGTAAACCATTTACGTAATTTATATCAACATTTTTTTATTAATAGATATGCAAAAGCCTTTTCCAATAAAAGTTATGGGGTTGTTTTATAGTCCATGATTTAAAGCATCAAGATACAAGATCAATAAATGTAAAATAGATTGATAATATAAATCTAACCATATTTTTTAACAATTAACCATCAGGTTATTTAATATCCCATGATTTAAATGATCAAGATGCAAGAGCAAGAACTATACAATATATTGATAGCATAACTCTAACCATCTTTTTTAACAACTAATATAGGGGAGATGCGCTATTAGTGGTCCACCTTAAATCTTACATATCATAATATGATAAATAATTAGGATTTTATGGTTGTTTTTAAAATTTTAAACATATAGCTACTGATAATTGTAACATAGAGAGTGCACAAGTTTTCTTAATAACATATTAAGTTGAGTCCTTGTTCAATCATTCTATTTTTATTTTTAATGTTCCCAGATAATGTTTATTAATGTTTCAATACATGACATATCATTAATCATGGACTACAAATTAATGTTATTATGATGAATTCCTTGATAGGCATGCATAATGCAAAGAGAGTCTCATTGGCGGATGATGGTTAAGGTATATATATATATAAAAGTATTCTTGATGAGGTATTAATTTCTTTTAATGAACATAAGGGATATATGTGTATCATTAAATTAAATTAAAGGAATAATTAAATCCATGAGGTTTTTCACCATTAAAAATAGGAAAAATAGTCATGTGACCAATTCTTAAAGCATTTTAATGTTTTAATAAATAAATTTATGTGACATGTCATGTCATCACCACAAAGATAAATAATAAATTTGTAAAAATAAGGTTTGAAATCTTCCCCTATAAGAAAGACAGCATCATGATGGTTGTATTAAAATAGAAAATTCATCTAAGTAGATGTCAAAAAGCCTTAGAGATTTCTTCAAAATCTTCGCAAGTTGTAGTTTCTTCAGATTATTGATCCCATTGGACATTACACTGAGAGACATATCCATTTAAAAAACTATGTTTGTGAGTATCAATGATTCATAGGGGCTCTATCATTATCACTCTCATATCCTGAACCTAAAAATATTTCCAATCAATGACATGTGACATATCTGCATGGTAACATATAAACAAAGAAACATGACAAAGATTATGCAACCATGATAGAATAGGAAGCAATACAAGTCTATAAACAACTATAGTGAATACTTCAAAGACATCAAATGGTCCTACATATCTTGGATCTAGTTTGGATGGATTTATAAACTTAATCAATCTTTTATTTGGATTTACTCTGAGAAAAATGTTTTCTATAACTGAAAAAAAGTTATACGAGTGATTTTATTATCTACATAACTCTTTTATCAGTTTTTAGCTTCTATTAATATTTTTTGATTTATTTGACTTGATATTCTATATCTTGAGTGATTTAGGTCCAATCATGACTCTATCACTTAGATTATCAAAACTAAGAGAAGTACCCTAATTTATTCCATACAAAAATTCAAATATTGCCATGTTAAATGAGGAATGATACAAGTTTTAATAAATCTTGACCAAAGGAAAATATTAATCCCACTTATACTACCAATCATCTAAATCACCTATGATAATTCTCTAAATGATCAGGAGAAATATGATAATATTCAATCAAAAAAAGTTTAGCAAATAACGGTTTAGGTATACCACAATATTGACAGTCTAAACACTCCTTTGTTGTAGACTTTATCTTTCAATTGGCCTCCAAACTTGTCTCCTTCTTTGATAAAAACTTAAGGGTGAGACAAATTTCTTTGATTAATCACCTTTGAAGGATGATCTTAGTCCTTCATCTGAACATAAGATTGCAATAAGGGGATATTAGTATAGTGTTAGTATATGAAATCAAAATCCAAAATAACACACTAATAACTAACACCTTAAGTCTAGATCAAAAGGAGAGCTTAATGAACAAAAATAAATGGAAAACACAACTATAATTCAAAATAAAAATGATCTTTTACCTTCCTTGGATGCTCCAAATTTCTTATTGAAGTGGCTTGCTTTGTTTGTGCATCAAAGAGTCTTCATTAATGGAGTTGTTTGGCTCCTTCTCTCTTTGGTACCTTTGTATTGTGATGGATTTGGATTGGCTCAACAATTGGGCATGATAACACTATACTATATGGATTTTAAACTCATTTAAGCATTATAACTTTACACTATCCAAGCTTAAAATAATGAGTGTGAGGCCTTCTATTTATAGATTTTTGCAAATGATCAGATAGAACCTGAACCATCCATCTCAAGATGAAGATGTGTGGCTAAGAATCCATTCAATTTTTAAGGTTAAGATCAATAAATTCCCTCATAAATATTTGGGATAGAGAAGCATTAGAGGCATGAGAGGGCTTAATCAGATATTTGTTGCATTTATGACCTAGGGATGCCTTCCTAAAAAAGGATGTCACTTGACGATACATTTATTCAATATAAATTTCCATTAATGAAATGTTTAACAAGTTCTATAGAAAATTAACTTAAGATTTTGATTCAAGTTAATTAACCTTAAACATGATTTATCAATTTTAGTGTAAATCTTGGCAATTTCTACACAAATTAATCAAACTTGTCAAAATGTCATATTATTAGCTCAAAATTTGACTAGATTGGCATTGAAAGGTGATGTTAGATGTGTTGGATCCATTATCTAATTTAGGATGTTGTTAACATAAAATATCAAGGACATGTGTCTTGTGTAAAAAATTTGGTAGAAAAGAACAATCTAAAGCACCCAGGTGTGAAAAAGTCATTTTGACTCAAAATGATCTGATCAAAGTTAGTTATCTCATAAAATGCATTTCCCCATTTAGTGATACTCTAGCCAAAATCAGCACTTGTATATGACAAATTCACATCATTTAACTTATTTTAGTGTTTTAGGCCAAACTGTGCATTTTGATAGAAATTGGTCAAAAGCCTAGTTAGAGTTTATTGGTGGCCACTTTTAGATGTCTACACTTCCAGCTTTGCAAACAAGAGAATACTCAAATCTGAAAGAATAAAGATATTCAAAATGGGCACTGATCTTCCTTGAAACTAGATATAATGCTGGAGTTGCCACTAGAAGAAAAATTCTAAAATATAACAGCTTACATACTTGTTGTGATACATATTGAAATCACCCTTTGTTAAAGATATTAATGAGATATAAAAGCAAAGATACCGAAAACCTAGATTTATGTTCAAAGGGAGAAAACACCTTAAAGAATGAATAAGTTAACAGCTCCTTGCAAGGAATCTAGCAAAAGTCATTTTACCAAATCTTTCAAGTCACCAACAACATCCCCAACAGAGTGATGTGTAGTTGATGGGCCAAAGTAGTAAAGAAAATTGAAATATCCTTAGATTTTAAGTACATGAGCTGATATGGTTAAACATTGTTTGAAAATACACAACTGAGGTTAGTGCATAAAATATTCCAAGGTAGAGAACTTTAAAACCTGAATTAACGATAGTTGTTTGTAAGAGTCCCTAACAATGCTGGTGACAAAGATTTTCCCCAACAATGGTGCCAGTTAGGTGTTCATTCCCAATTGTATACCTCTTACACTTAGCCTTGCACACTTGGAAAATATGGCAAACAAAGATGAAAAACCCACAAATATGTCATTATAGATGGGGAAGGGTTTAACATCAAGATGGATTGAACATAAACAGTGATTAGAAGACACCAACAGAGGGTATGGTTAGCTCCCTACTACTTTTGGCTCTACTTGAACCAAGGTGAGAAGGCTTGAGGGGTAGCTTGCTCACATGGAGGGATACTACAATTCAATCTCCATGGGGATTATTGTCATACAAGAAACATAAATTTGACCATAACATAACCAATCTTGCTCACTCCACTCAAAAAGAGTTGTCACATGGAATGAAAAAATGCTCTAGACCAGACACAAGCTACTAAAGACATATAAATATGATTTCAAACTTCATTTTAAATAAATTTTCAACAATAGAGGGACACATAGAAGACTACAATGATTAGAATTAAAACATGAAACATAGATACATTTTAGATATGCAATATTTAATCATCTGTAGGGAAATAACACTCAAAATATGCAACATGGTGTATTATTTGCTGGGTGGGATAGGGTAGGATGAGTTAGGTAAATATAAAGAGAGTGGTGTGGTGGTGTGGATTTTCAAACAATAGGATATCCTTCAATAGGCATGTCATCATTCATTTACAACAAATGTTGTAAGACTAAAATACAAGCTAAAAAAACTAACATGAATGATTTGCATCCATTGGTGCCAATACAATGTAAATATTTAGATGATTCTTAAAACCCTAAAGCATACACTACAAGTAGAATTTTAAATGCTTTCTCTTATCAAATTCATAAACCCAGGGTGCCCTTAAAAGGTTATCAACAACATACCCTCAAATCACAGGGCACAAAGGAATTTACAACTTAGATGTCTACCCAAAATAACTTGCACCATTGATAAGCATAAAACTAAATAACCAATAAAGAAAGCATGAAGAATATTTCATTACATTTCATTGATAAATTACAACATAAATCATAGTTATTTTCTATTATCTTTCAAGTAAATCTCACATACATCATTGTTTCAGAATGCTTCCATGGGGAAAAGCATGGTGAATTTGCTCTTTGAACATGGGAGACATATACAATGCTCTTAGAGCTTCCTAATGGTTGTACAATTACAACCACCTTAACAAGAGAGATAAAATACACACACAACAAGGATCCTAAAATTTGAAAGAGCATAAGACCTAGAAACAAAAACAACTAACAACAAAATTTAAAAAGAGGATAAGCCCTTTTTTTATACAACTCTTTCATCTAGAATATTTTGAGAATATGCTTCAGCTTGAAGATGCCCTTTGTCACACTTGGAAGCTCCTACTCTGTAAGAAAATCATTTTGATAACTGCCTATCCTTGTCATGATGAATATTTGAAACAAACCATTGATCTTCTTGGATGGAAATGTTTTGCTTTTGGGCTTGAGAAAGGAAATTCTCTTGGGAGCCAAACAAACTCTTTGTCTTCATGTGTAATCACTTGGCCATGCTTTCATCTAATTAGTTGTATTTATAGAAACTTATGGATATATTTCATTCTCCTTATAGGCCAAAGAACACCCCTTGCCTTGTAATTATTTCACTATAATATTTCAACTGTGATAGAAGTAAAGAAGGATCCATGGCCATTTGGAAAACATGCTTGGAATGGCCCACCTTGGCCTCATAAACCTTGTAAGATATTTTTCCTCCAAGGAGGTCTTCAACACAAGAAGAATATTAAAAATGGCAATACTTAACTTTGTTTTACCTTTTTTCCTTTTTGTGGTCAATGCTAAACTTTCCCATTCCTTTCCACATTTTTATTTTGCCTTTGACCTTTTTAGGGTTGCCGCCAAACTTTATAATACTTAAATGCATTATTTTACCCTTTTAAAAGTTTGGCTTAACCATTTGACACTCCACATAGATTGTATTAATATCATGGATTTATTATACTTAAAATATTGAGATTTGAACTTTTTAACAAACATAACTTCCACTTGGACAGGTCACATACATTTTAGAATGAGCAGAAATACTGACGTGGCCCCTTGAATGCTTACATAGCCTTACTTATTTTTCTAGGTCAACCTCTAATTTCCTTTGAAACTTCATTGCTTCCCTTTTGGACCATCTCTCTTTTGACTACATATTGACTTGTGGGTGGTGGACGTTGACTTGAATAGAACGCTCCAAGCACAAAGTGTCTGAATAAAAAATTTGACACAAAAGTTTTGACCAAAATGTCTGACACAAAAACCTTGAACAAAAAGTCTGAAGACCAAATCCTTTGAAACAAGGGAAACTTGGTACAAAATGCCCAACCAAAGTTTTGAACAAAATGATGAACCAAAAGTTCCAAACAAAAGTTTTGAACAAAAAGTTAGACTTACAAAATTTCCAAAAAATTAAACTTGACAATTTTTGAACAAAAAGTCCAAAAATTCAAACTTAGAATTTCCAAAAAAAAAATTTGACCAAAATTTTTGAACTTAAGAATTCAAAAAGTCAAACTTGCATCTTTTGTAACTTGTTTTTTTTCCATTTATTCCCGTGGACCTTTTCATCCCAACTTGAATTTGTAATAATGTAGACTTACATTTAACCTTAACAGTTCTACTAAGCTCTAGAGCTTTTCAAATATGGAAAACATCATACTTAACATTATTTGATCTTCCCAACTTGACTTTTATCATAGACCCTGCACTCTCATTAAAACATGAAAATGGTATGCCTTAGCTGGAATCGGGATTACAAAAGGTTTTCACAAGATAAAAGCTATATTTGTTAACTCGAGTGAAAACTTACAAATATGAGTCAAATCATCACATATTCATGCACTAATATTTTATAAAAGGACACAAATTGTTAAGTGCAAGTTTGGGCACTAACATATAGTATTAGTGCTATGTTTTTAATTATAAGTCTAAATTGTATGTCTAAATTAATATAGTCTAGTGGTAATAAATGATGAATTCTCTTGGAAGTGACTTAAGTCCAAATATTATATGATTGTGAGTATGGATATGCAAAATATATATCTCTCTTGTATTCTTCAAAGATATCGACATGTAAAATGGATGTCTTATTTCATTAGGGATGATAAAATAATAAATTTACATAACATCATTTAAGTCACCTTTAAACATTAAACCATTCTTAAGGTATGTAGAGATGATTTGGGATTTTAAAATATTTTATTTATATTTACAAGTCACTCAATATTTGTTTATATACATAGTTGCAAAGCATTTACTTGATAATTTTTTCACATTTTTTGTGTTAGTATATTGTTAATTCACCATGACTAATGAAATTTTTTAATTCATGGATGTCTGTGGAGCATCCTAATATTTGATTACTTATTATCTAGATCAACATGTATGCTCTCATCATTGAGAAAGCCAAGATACTTAACTTGTTTCATGACAAACAATCATTTTTTTTGAAAATAATATACATCTATACTCTCTCAAGGTATTGGAAACTTGTTTGAGGTAGGTATATGATCCTCCTAGTTGTAAAATTTTCATCTAATTGCACAATTAAAACTTTTTTAGTGTATGATCTTGAGACATTATCCATATACCTCATGGGTGTAGTGGGTCACCAAGACACCACCAAGACATGAATTTGGTGTACAATATCTCCCTTATATAGTCCTTCAATATTTTGGTCAAATTATTTAATATAATATTTTTATTTTGGTGTTTTTTATTTTCAAATTTTGCCATTTCTTACACATTTTGTCTCTTGCATTGAGGGGTGATATTCTTTTCAAATTTACTCCATGCATAAATTTTCTTTCAATAATTAGGGTGTTAAAAAATCATTTATCTCTTTGTTTTATCTCATTTGTATTTAATACTTATTATCTTTACATGTTTCTATTTGGATTTGTTACTTCTTTTCCTATGCATGTCAATTACTAGGGAGATTACCAAGACACTTCATTGGGAAAGATGTTAGAGAATTTTTAATGACTAAGTGGTAATTTAACCCTTAGCCTATACTTATAAATAAATAATAATAATAATAAGTTATTTATTACCATGAAGTGGGAACCTCGAGTAAATAAATAACCATATTATATGTATTAATTAATCACCGAAGGTTAATTTGGGATATTAATTAACTAGGCTCTTTTATTTAATCGGGATGGTTGGAATTGTTATTTAAAATGGTCACCTCCTTTAATGCTTACTTATAAATAGGGTTTTAACCCTATGATGAATAACAACTTGATATCTTGATATTTTTGAGATATTTGGATTATCAAAAGGCTTATGAAGACTTTGTTGAGAAGAAGTGAGAAGTTGGAGTTGTATTGGGGTAAATTGTTTCTCTATCAATAAAAAATCACTTGTTGAGTGTTTTACCTCTTTAAGGTTTTCCAATGATAAATATTATGTGCAGTGTGTTCATTGATTTTTTTGCTCCATTTATGCTTTGCTTATCAAATCTCTTCTAGATCCTCTATGTATCGCTTCATTCAATAATTTCACCATGCTATTAGAGCTAGTGAAGCAGATTTGATTAACAAGCAATTATTTATTAGATTAAATAATCAAATTTCAACCTTGAATTCCATATTTGGGAATGGTACAACCATGTGCCTGAAGAAAAACTGAGAAAATTGTTGAAGAGCCTCTTAATTTATTTTTGAAGTATTTCTGAGCTTTAGGGACATATGTAAGTCCTCTCAAACAATTTGGAGATCACTTGAAGATTTATTAAGCAATTTTTTAATTTTTTTAATCCACCTGAGCACTGGTGTATGACTTATGCACCTAGAAAAATTAGAACTATTGATTCTTGGCATGAAACTTCTCATAGAAAGTTTTAATAGCTTAGGAATGCGAAAATAGAAGGATTGCCAAAATTTCAAGGTAAATAGAGGTCTGTACAAAGATTACTTACCTGCTAAAATATTCATGAGGTGCCATTAATCTCCAAGAAAGCTACATGTATTTTCTTTATATAGTTAAACAAAAATTATTTAAAAAATATTGCTTTTTTAATTCTTTAAATTCCACTTGGATCTTGTGGCCCCCACTCTTTGTTTAAATATTTTACCAAAAAGATAAAATGCCAAAAATAGATTTTTACCATTTCAAAATTATATATATATATTATAAAAATTAGCATTAAGAAAAAGTAAATATAAGTTTGTGCATATAAACATTTGAAGAAGTTTACTAGACAAGTTGGTTAGTTTTTTTGGGTAAAAACTTGTAAACAATAGGTTAAGAGTTCAAATCAGTCAACCTATTTTATTTTTTGGTTAATTTTATTTATTTTTGGTCAAAATAATAATAGTATAATCTTTCTTGGATTGCATGCCTTCCTCCTCACGTGAAAACCTTTGACCTATCGACTAGTCCTCCTTTTGACACTTGATCTAGTCTAAACATATGCAAGCATAGTCATCCAACCAGTTGATATTAAGGTTTTGGCACATTATGGATACATTTGAGTAGTCCATTTTTTATTTTTAAGCCTCCTATTATTGTTTTTACACCTTTTTTAATAATTTTACCTAGGTGGTTGTTGTGAGTGTGACTCTTTGGACACCTAGAATTGTGCAACTTTATTTCAATTTTTTGCTTTGGTTAGCATCTAAATTGTATATCTAAATATAGTTTCATTCTCAATTCACTTTAATTTAAATTGTTATTTCATAAAATTATTCTTATTTTTAATGTATTTTATGACACTTGCAACACCTTACTTTATCATAAATTTGTTATAATTTCTTGCCTTAACAAGCTTTCATTTTAACAAATAGTGTGTATTTACTTTTTTAAATTTATTTTAATTATCAAATTTAAAATTCACACTTAAAAGTTTATTTCTTAATCATTTGGATAATGTCATGTTTAAAGAGAAATCATGGCTTCACCTCACTTTTCCTTAGATATTTAATGAAAATAACTATAACATATGGAAAATTCATGTTAAATTTGAATTCATGGCTCATAAATTATGGAATATTATCATTGGGACTGAGAAAGCCCCATTTGGACATCATGTGATCCACAAGCTTACCAATGCATTTCAATAGAAATCACATAAAGCTATGCCCATTATCTTGTGAAGTGTTAAGGATGAATTCCTTCTTCACATTGGTAATCAAAAATCTCCTTGTAAAGCTTGGAAACTTCTTGAATCCATGCATGAGGGCACTGGTCTCTCAAAGATCATTAAGTTAAATTCTTGAATTGCTGACAATACCTATGAAGGGTGATGAAAAAGTTATTAATTTTCTAGCTTAAATTAAGAAAATTAAAGCTTAGTTAGATGGTTTTAATTATAATTTGATTCAAGATCAGTTGCTTTATTTTATCATTCAATTTAATATTCATAATTTTTTTAGAAATTTCATTTCAATTTTGAGTTCTAAGTATTAAACTAAGCAAGATATCCCTAACCTTACCACCTTATTTACTCTCTTGATTCAAGAAGAGCAAGTAATGACTAATTTTGATGCTAAGGAGCATGCCACTTAAGCTCTTCTCACCTTAAAAAATGTTTATGATAATAATAAAAACTAAAAATCTAACCTTAACTTTGGTAAAGGCAAAAATGGAAACAAAAAATTTTGGAAATAAGAATCATAAACCTAAATTCAATAGAAATTGTAATTTGTGTTGTAAATTTGGTCATAGAAAGGAAACTTGTTATAAAAATAAGGATATAATTAACAATCAATATTCTAAAAGTAACAAGAGGAATAAAACTAATCAAAATAAATAGAAGAATCAAAACCCTAATTAAAATAATAATCAAGATCATAATGTTATTACTTTATATGATGCTTTATTTATTTTAAATGAAAAGCAGTGGATTTTAGATAGTGATGCATGACACTATATGACATGCTTATCTGATATTTTTTATGATTCTAGAGATATCTCTAAAAGAGTTTACTTAGGAGATAATTCATTTTTAGAAGCAACTAAAAATGGAAAAGCAAAAAATTTAAATGTTGTTATTAATGATATTTTTTATGTACCTAAGCTTTAAAAAAAAAATCTATCTTTTTCTCAACTTATTACTGATAATTTCATTGTAACATTGCTTAAAGATAGTTGGTCCATTAGAAATCAATTTGGTTCCTTGATTGTTGAAGGTGTTTAAAATAATAGTATATATATCTTCTCTCTTTTTTCTGCATGCTTACTTTCATCACATAATAAGAATGAATCTCAGTTACGACATGAAATATTAGGACATGTTGATTTTATAAGTTTAAATGATATGTCTGTGAACAATTTTGTTATTGGACTTCCTTCTATCCCCTCTCATAATGAAACTTGTGAGGGTTGTTTATGTGGTAAACAACATACTAACCCCTTTTATAAAAATTATGATGCAAATTCCTCTCATCCTTTAGATTTAATTCATAGTGATGTTGTAGGACCTTTTGAAGTTATATCTCTTAATGATTGATTATATACTGTTACATTTATTGAAGATTTTACTAGAATGATCAAGACTTATTTCATTAGAAATAATTATAATGTTTTTTCTAAGTTTGAAGAATTTAAAACTTAAGTTGAAAATACATCTAATTTTTTTATTAAAAGATTAATAACTGATAATGGTGGAGAATATGTTAGTAAAGAGTTTGATTCTTTTTGCATTAGTTCTAATATTTAAATGGAATTAACAACTCCCTATTCCCCTTAAAAAAATATTATTTCTAAATCAAAAACCACACCATCATAGAAATGGCTAGGACTATGTTGCAATCTACAAAAGTTTCTAAGTTCTTATGGGTCGAATCCATGAACACTATTGTTCATCTTCTTAATAGAGTCCCTACCAAAACCTTTCATCTTTCTACCCATTTATAAATGTGGACTAAGAATAAACCTAGTGTGGCTCATCTTAGGATTTTTGGTAGTCCTGCTTCTATCTTTGTCCTTAAAGTTAAAAGGAAAAATCTTGACCCCACTTCCTATTCTTGTATTTTTATAGGATATGGAGGTAAGATAAAAGGTTTAAGAGTGTATGATCCCTCTAAACATCAAATTATTGAGAATATGAATTTTCTTGTTCTTAATAAATCTTTTTATGAGTCCTTTGTGGATCCTCTTCATTGTTCTTCTATTGATGAACCTAAATCTCATGTTTCTTGTTGTAATGAAATGGATGCCCTTGTGGAAGTTGATCCAGTTATGGATAATTTAGAGTCTGAGGAACCCCCCAAGTTTCATGTTCATTTTAAAAGACATAAATAGATAGAATCCCTAATATAATCTTCTAATATTGATAATCATAATAAATTAACTAGAAATCAACATTCTTATCATGCATTAATGACTATATATGAATATGAACCTCAATATTTTGAGGAAGACACACAAGATGATATATGAAATTTTGCTATGCAAGTTGAATATAATGCCTTAATTAAAAATCAGACTTGGGATCTTGTCCTTCCTCCACCTAAAAGGTATATTGTCAGTTTTAGATGGTTGTATAAGATTAAATATAATTCAATTGATAAAATTGATAAGTTTAAAACTAGATTAGTTCCTCGTGGGTTTACTCAAACACCCGAGATTGACTATGTTGAAACCTTTGATCCTGTAGCAAAAATGAGTGCTATTAGACTTCTTATTACTCTTACAACTCAAAATAGTTGGGTTATCCACCAAATAGATGTCAAGAATGCATTTCTAAATGGTGATTTAGAAGAATAAATCTATATGACTCAACCTAAATGTTTCATTGAACTTAATAAAGAACATTATGTATGCAAGTTAAAAAGTATTTATATGGTTTAAAACAAGATCTTTGAGTTTGATATTATAATTTTTTTTTTTTTTTAAAGAATTAGGTTTTTCTAACTATTATTCAGATAATGATTTCTTTGTTAAAGTTGAAAATGGTCATTGATTCTAATTATATTATATGTTGATGATTTATTGATTATTAATGATCTAACTAGTTTAATTCATAAATATAAGGATAAACTAAGTCAAATGTTTGAAATGACTGATTTAGGCATTCTACTTCATTTTTTAATAATGACTATATTTTAAGATAAAAATTCTATTGTTGTATCACAATTTCAGTATGCACATAATCTTCTTGTTAAGTTTAACATGCTTGATTGTAAATATACCACTACTCCTATTGAAGTTGGTATTAAACTTAATCCTAAACCTGTATGTGAAAAAGCTAACCCTACTTTGTATAGATAACTTATTATAAGTTTGATTTATCTAACCATTACTAGGCCAGATATTTCATATGCTATCAATTTTACTTCTATATTTATGCATGATCCTTATTTGGATAATTGGAAATTAGCTAAACATATTCTTCATTATATCAAAGAAATAATTAATTATGGTTTATTTTATTTTTTCTTTGATAATGCTAAATTATATGGTTATTATGATGCTGACCATGTTGGTGATACTTTAGATCACAAAGCTACTTCGAAATATGTGTTTAAATTTGGTGTAGGTACTATCACTTAGAGCAACAAGAATCAACCTACCGTCTCTCTCTCTTTTAAAAAAATAGAGTATAAAAGTGCTATGAAAGTTGTTAAAGAAGCCATGTGGCTATGAAAGTTATTGAAAGAACTTCATTTGGATATTTTTAAGAGTACCATCCTTCATTGTGATAACAAAAATTGTATAACTTTGACAAAAATTCTAGTGCAACACTAAAGAACTAAACATATTGAAGTTCATGTACATTTCATCCAAGAGAAAGTCCTCAATGGTAATATTAATCTGTAGTTCTATCCTATGGATGAAAAATTTGTAGACATCTTCACAAAGCCAATTGGTGCTACCAAGTTTTGTTAGTTTCATGCAATGTCAGGCCTCTCAGAGTTTCCATTGAGGGGGAGTGTGCATGACAATGCCACCTCCTAATGGCCATTTGTTACTCCTCATTTGTAAAGCATTATAAAAATTTCATGTGGAAGTTATTTAATTTAATTAAACTTTGTGTGGAAGTTTTAATTTTGTACCCCAATACATTAAAATCATAATTTGTAATGGAGATCCTTATGTTATAAAAGGCTCTAAATATGCTTAGTGATTTTTTCATGAAAAATAGTGAGATGTAATCTCACAATCATGCTAGCCTAAACTTACTTTTGAATAGTTTATGGATTATAATTCTTTTTATTTCAAAAGGTGACTTTTGGCATAATGAAGGTTTCTAAACCCTTCAAATTTTGCACATAGTATAATTCTTTTATGGTGACTGGCATTTATTCCCACTTAGCATTAAGGGGGAGTGTTAGAGCATTTTTAATGAACACGTGGTAATTTAACCCTTAGACTATACTTATAGTTAACTAAATAATAATAAGTTATTTATTACTATGAGGTGGAAACCTCATGTAAATAAATAACAATATTATATTTATTTAAGTTTTTATTTAACCGAAACATTAATCACCAAAAGTTTATTTAGGATATTAATTAATCAGGCTCTTTTATTTATTTGATATGGTTGGACCCATTATTTAAAATGGGTCACCTCACTTCATACTTACCTATAAATAGGGTTTTAACCCTATTGTGAGTAAAAACTTGACATATTGACATTTGTAATATATTTGAATTATCAAAAGGCTTGTGAAGAATTTGTTGAGAAGAAGTGAGAAGTTGGAGTTGTATTGAGGTAAATTGTTTCTCTATCAATGAAAAATCACTTGTTGGGTTTTTTACCTCTTTGAGGTTTTCCTAGGATAAATATATGTGTAGTGTGTTCATTGATCTATGTGCTCCATTTATGCTTGCTTATTAAATCTCTTCTATATCCTCTATGTATTACTTCATTCAATAATTTCATCAAAATATTTCAAAGATTGTGAAGGTTCGTATTGACAAATACCACTTCAAAACACCCTTTGTTGATAGGATTCAAAGAGATTAATTTTTATAAGTACTTTATTTATTCCTATACACCATTTTGGTCTGAAGGATGTTAAAAAAATTCATCATCATTAATGGGGTATTTGAGTACCTTTTCAATAACATGTTATCCTATCAATATCTTACAATAGTGAAAAATTTCAAAGTAATGTTGGCTGGTTTTTTGACATAGGCACAACAAGGGGTTATAAACCCTTCCCATTTTGATCTAATGGAATATGGGTTATCAAAAACCTACCGAAAACTTGAAAATATTTACAAATATAAAATGAAAACATAGTTAAATGGTGTCTTATATAGAAAAATAAAATGTTCAAAATTAAAAATTGAAATAGAATTTCTATTTTCAATAATTATAGATCTATTACTTTCAATGAGTTGATCATTCTCTATGAAAAGCAAAAACAATTCATCATAGATTTGGTTGAGGTCCAAATTTATAATGAAACAATGCAAATTTTAAAGATGATTAATTGATTTTGATTCATTGAGTAAGAACAACAACAATGAAAAGTGAGAAAATAATTAAATAAAAAAAAATATTGAATTCCCAATTCATTTCTCACAAAAAAAAATAGTGATTTGAAAATAATCCCAAACAATCAAGAGTGATTAGTCAAGAGTGAAATTCATTCATGGAACAACACTAAACTTAACATATGCTCAAAACAATATTAAAATGCAAGATAACATGATAATTTCATCAACAAAATTATGTAGAGATAAATTCTGACAAACCTTGATTTTACACAACAAATCAATTAAAGATTTATTATGTTCATTTTTAGTTCTTTAATTTGAAACACCCCTTTTACCAAAAGCATACATCTTACAAACTTGATAAACCAAATCTAGATAAGACAAATTCACTAACCCTTTAAATCCCACTAAATTGAACAATAGCATTCAACTAAGAGTTGATTATGGGAATCTCTTCCCAAACATTCTCCAACAACAATTTGATTCTTTCAACTTTGGAACCAATATAAATGCATGGTCCTTTAATAACTTCATATCATAGCCTTTCATCTTATTAACAATCTATCCATTTGAAGTGACAATACCTTGAAAAAATTCTTTAGAGAGACACTCATCTTTAGGTGTTTTTCAACTGAGTGAAGTAAAAATTAGAAATTAGTTCAATGGACCTAGAAACAAAAGAAGAAACTTGTTTCCCCATCTTAACTAGGAGTTCACCTGAGTAAGCTCCACTGATTGTGCACCTATGTAATCATTGAGGATATTGACCTCAAATTATGAGAATGCTGCTACATAAGGTTACAAAATTTTATATACTTCATGAGCTTCCTTTACAAATTTCACTTTACTTTCTAATTCACTTGAACAACAATAATAATTTATCTAATTTATTTAAATCAACCAAGACTCGGAAAATTTGTTACCAAAAAAACCTAACCTTTTCCTTCCTTTTACCTTTTAACTGTTAGAAATCTAAATAGCTAAACTATAGTTTTTAATCCATTTAAATCTTTGTTCCTTTTTTTAATATATTTTTATACAAATAAAAGTAATTTATATGGTAGTTGGGAAGATGAAAATAGTCCATCTTAAGGTGGCAAGTTGGGTTCATTTACCACATTCATTTGTGTTCAACAAAGCTTAACATTGTTGATGTGTGTCATGTTCACATTTGATGTGAAGTCTATCTTATGTAGTATTATTACCAAGGTGTGATGTATTATGTGTATTACATTTAATATAGAAATTTTATTGGTAGTTATCCTCACATGTGAGAAGGTGGGGTGTAATTTAGGGAATGATCCAATCTCACATTTCACTCAGTCAGTAATAATATCTCACCACCTCTCTTGCTTTTCCTATCTAGATAAATTTTGTGTCCATGTGAAAAGTTAGATTATAACTTAGAGTCATTTCTAATGCTAATGGATATGTACCTTTTTAGAGATTTTTATTTTGGCACAATCATTGTTGGTTGCACATATGTATATTGTATATTCAGATGTGTAATACAATGTATTTTTTGTTGGTAAATATTTTTCTATGATCTAAGCACTATTATGTGGATGAATGTATTCATTCTAGAGATTTGCCTAGTATTCCCTCCTTATTTTTAATATGGAATCCTAACTATATTAAATTTCACTTCATATTGGATTTGGATCTGTAATCTCCATGTCACATTATTTTAGATTTAGTTATTTCTTTGATTATATTCACATTGTTTACAAATATATATATATATATATATATATATGGAGTTCCATTGAATATATTACTATAATTCTTATTTTTTTAGTGTTTTTGGTGCATATCAGACATTTTCATTGCTTTAATCATTCCAAAAGAACTCAATTCTAACTTTTGTTTCACCTGGATCGGACACTGTGAGCTCATTTGCCAAGCCATTCAAATAGCATTTTACACATATCTGAAAATTTTGTGGATGTAAAAATGATCCAACAAAGAAGAAAATGACATTTTTGTCTCATCTAGGATGTTATGAAGACCAAATTATGCATCTTTTTATTAATTCACAATAATTTATTAGCTATAATATTTAATTATAAATTAGATATGAGTTTGTTGGTAGGGTGATTTTTTTCACCTTGCCTTTTTTTTTTGAGATCTACACAATTGTTGAGCTCATCACTCTCAATTGAGGATTTATGTCATGATTTTTTGCACACCTACCACATTGACACTTTTAAAGACATTAATTTATTTTGTCTTCACTCCTTAATTAGAAGTACAGGGGGTGTTGTGTATTGCCAATGCTTCTTAGTTGTTCGAGTATACTATGCACCTTGTGTTTGTTCCTGTATACTATATAGATGCAAGCATTGGTATAAAAATTTAGAATATTATTTCTAAGACATATTTTTTGGTATTTAAATTTAAAATATCATCTTTGAGCCATCTTTGGTGGGATCAAAATTTATAATAGTCTTTGAGCCAACACTATTTGCTGGTATCAAAGTTCAGAACAATTTTTGAGCCAACCCTCTTTAGTGTATTTTACCATATATTTTTGTTAGATAAAACATGTAATATTGTTTACCTAGCTATAATTATGAAAAATAATTTTGATTCATTCCTTTATAGGCTTCATTAGATTTAACAATCATCTACATTGACTTGAATCATTGTTCTTTTTGCTCTATCATCATACATGAGTACCTCATTAGGCCTAGTTATCAAGATCCATACTTATGAGCTTAGTTTTTTTTCTCTTTTACCATATCACCTAAACTAATATTCAGGGGGGGTGTTAGTTTATCATTTATTCTTGACGTGAATTCCACCTTATGTAATGTTTTTACCAAGGTGTGATGTATTATGTGCACCACATAGTTAATATACATATTTAAGTGGTAATTATTCTTGCATATGTGATAATATGAGGTGTAACTTGGAAACAATCCAATCCCACTTTTCACTCAACCAATAACAATATTTCATTCACCTATTGATTTTCATATATAATGAACCTTTGTGTTTTTTAAGAGCTTAAAGTCATTCCAAAGTTGGTGGAGATGTAGTATGTTAGAGAGTTATATTCTTATATAATTATTATTAATTGCACGTATATACATTGTATATTCAGATAGTATAATATAACATGTTATTTGTTGGTGAATCTCTTTCTATGATCTAAGCATAATTGTGTGGATGGATTTGTTCATTGTAGAGTTTTCCTGCCTCCCCCCTCATCCTCATTTCTTATATGGCATCACAACTATTTTAATTTTAACTAACATCTATTTTATCAAATAAATCCATTAACAATATTGTTGACTCACCTCCATTGAAAATCACCCCTATTTCTACAAATTTAGGGGTGTGTTAAGATATACTTCCTACTCCAAATTTTCTATGTAATTGTTGTTGAACAACAATGTGAGGGTGAGGATAATAAGATGAGAAAACTATCTTCGCACTAGGGACCAATCCTGGGGAGCAGAGTTATTAGGTGCACAAGTTGCCACTTTTTTTTGTAAACTATGATTACTAAGTGGTTGAGGAAACATAAAATATTCCCACCCCAAAATAAAGTCAAATGAATTATCTTATTATTCTTAATTATTTTATTGCGTATTGAATGTTATTTCTTAAAAATAAAATTTTATTGAAAAATATTTCAGTTTACTAAAGAAAGGGTCAATAGGTGAACATGGTCTGCTAGTTGAAATGGGCTTTGATTATTTAATACCCCTTATATTTGATAGCACTACCCAATATTTATCATTGCAATTGCACTATTAGGTACTATTGGCACTTCTCCTCTACATCCTAACTCAAGTTTCAGATTTTATGTTATCATTTCCAATAAAATAGAAAAAATAAAATCTCCAAATAATTCATTAATTTAGAAAAAACTCTTACATTAATTTTCTTAGATTATATAAATTAAAAAACATAAAAAAATTCAAAAAACTTAAAAAATAATGAAACAAAAAAAAATTAAAAAATCCTTAGCCATTAAATTAATACACACAAAATTGTATGTAATCAAATTCATAGTAGCTAAGGTGGATATATAATGAGGTATGTTGTAATATAATTTTTTTTTATTTTTTTGGGGTTTTCATTTTTAATGAAAAAGTTAAATTTGAAAATATAATATTTTTATAATGTCTTTTTGGATTTAATGTATATTTTTGCAGTAAGTGATCCATAATTTTTTTGACTAGTATTTCTCTCCATTTTTTTAATTTTTTTATAATTTTAATCAAAACCCTAACCAAATTTTTGTCATACACTCATCATTTTTTTTTTGGTTTGATACGAATTTTCATATATTCCATTAGATTTTAACTCATATCAATCCTATAATATTTTCCATTTTTTATTTAGTTTCATATTCGTTTTTATTGTTTGGGAAAAAATGAACAATGAGTGTATTTTTGAGCTAAGCCTCAATTTCATGCTTTTAGATTCGTTTTCATCAATCTTAAATATTAATTTAGAATAATATTCAACTTTACCCATAACAATCAATCCCTTGTCACATGAATTTATTGAAGAAACACTTCAATTTAGTGCAAAATGATATGCTAGTAATTGTGATATAGTAGAAGCTAGTGACATGACATAGTAGAAGCTTGTGAGTTTCTAGATAATGTCATTATTTGAGTGTTTTATCAAATATAAAAGAAGTCACCAAAAATTAATATTGTTGTTGAATATGTAACTATCAAATATTCATCATTTATGGTCAATAATGATATTAAAGATAATGCTACTTATTTAGAATATTTATAACAATGAAAGAAGTCAATGATCTCATTACTAGACCCTAAATATTCATTTGAAAATAACATTATATATTCCTATTGTGATCGAGTGTCGTACCATATTCATGCTTATTCCACCAAATATTATGTGATGAGCATTATTTTGACATTTGGTATAGTTTCTCTTCTTAGATATAGAAAATATTTTTCAAAATATACTTATCTGCATAGTTATTCAGAGTTTTACACCAAAAACCTTGAGGTGACATGATTACACTATTTTGACGTTGATCCTAACTATTACATTCTTAGTATCAATAATTTGTGGCTAAAGAGTACATACACAAAATTTCCCCTGTAATAATTTGTCAACTGGAAATTACTTATAATGGAAGATTCTAAGTATTCTGACATGGGTGAGTCTGATGGTCCACATTCAAATGTAAAAGATTAAGTCCTATAGGTACCAATTATATTAGAATATGGTTCCACACTGTTTGTGGAAGACACCACTAAACTTAACATTGGTACTACTGATGATCCTAAGATGATTAAATTGGGTGTGTCCCTCATTGAAGAGGAATGTGAGTTAATTATTATCATTTCAAAAGAATTCAATGACATATTTTCATGGTCTTATACATATATGATAGGGATAGATCAATTTATAGCAGTACATCACCTTATTGTGCACCAAAATGCCAAGCCAATTAAATAAAAATTATGAAAAATGCATCCCTGCATTGCTATACTAGTAAATAAAGAATTATAGAAATTATTGGGAGTAGGTTTTATAAGACCAATTGATTACTCAAAATAGATTTCTAATATTGTTCCAGTTAGTAAGAAACTAGTTGGTATTCACTTATGAACAAATTTCAGGGATATCAACAAGGTATATCTAAATATGACTTATTATTACTTAACATTGACATGATAATGGATTCAATAGTAGGGTATGGGATACTATATATTATAGATGGCTTCTTAGGATACAATGAGAAAAAGACACTTGAGTATCAACACAAAACAATGTTCACCACTCTGTGGGGAACATTCAGTTATCAAGTGATTTTTTTTGACTTAAAGAATATTCGTGCTACCTACCAATGTGCAATGACTATCATATTCCATGACATGATGCATGACATTGTTGAGTACTATGTAGAGGATATTTTAGGAAAATCACGTATACATGTCAGACAACAAAAAGTTTACGAATAATATTTGATAGACTCATGAATATATGGTGCGCCTCAATCCTAATAAGTGTATGTTTAGCATCACGATAGATAAATTTCTAAGATTTATTGTTTCCCATAGGGGCATTGAATTTGATTTTCCCAAAGTGAAGGCCAACATGGAAATGCCTCATTTTCCTAAATTTAAACAACTTCATAGTTTTTAAGGCAATATCCAAGTTATTCATAGTTCATCACATAACTAGTTGATCAATATCATCCATTCACTCACATTTTAAATAAGGGTATCACATTCCAATGGAATCATGAGTGTCAACAATCCTTTGAGGAAATAGAAACCTATTTAGAAAACCCACTAGTGTTAACCCCATCATCAGAGACTATTTGTCTGCCTATCCTTGTTCTGCTTGTTAGCCATGACACCCTTTGCCACAACTTTGATAAAATATACTTCTTGACCATCCTTGTATCCATGAAGTACATGTAATACCTTCCATATTACATGAATGCCTCAAATTTCCCCATTCTTTAATGAAGGTCACTATTTCTAATAATTTGTTGTCATATCAATATTGTAAAAATATCAAAGCTGAGTATGAGAACTATAATTCATAACACAATTTATATCCAAAAAAGACAAACATATAGCTCATGAATCTCCCAAATCTAATTATATTTATCCAAGTAACCATGTGTCCACTTATTTTGATCTACCTCACCAAATTTTTGATCCAAGTAATTATATTTAAGAGGAAGAAATTATACCGCATATTATATATTGGTGAGAAGAGGGCATGATCATTCCTAATATTAGTATTGTTTTTGATACATAATAATAAAGACAAAGGGGGATTTACTTTAAGGTATTAAAGGATTTGATAATATTGTAAATCTCTTGTGTACATCAAAAGTTCACAAGATTATATTGTGATTTTCTTCAAAAATCCAGAGTATCAAATGATATTAATCCCACTCAATTCTAAGTACTTGTGTGACATATCTCCCTATATTAGCAACTTACATTATATTAAAATGACATGGCATCCTGTGGTCCATCACACAATAATCACTTCTATATTGAATCCATCATTTCTCATCACAATCTCAAGTGGGTTCTCATAAATAATGGTTCACTGTTAAACATTGCTTCTTTGAAACTAGTTAAAAACTTGGGGTATACTTCAACAAATATGTAGCCATATACCATTACGATCAAGGTTTACAATAATGTAGAGATAAAATCATCAAGTACTATTTGTTTGCCTATCCTTATTGGGATTGTCAACCATGACACCCTTTTCCACATCATAGATATGGAACTTCCATAAAATCTACTTCTTGACCATCTTTGGAGTCATGAAGTACATGCAATCACTTTCACATTACACCAATGTCTCAAACTCCCCCATTCGAGAATGGAGGTCACTATTCCTAACAATTTATTCATGTATCAATATTGGAAAAATCTCAAAATTGAGTATGATAACTATTATTATTTTTTTAACACAATTTATAAGCAAAAAGGATAAACATATAGCTCTTGAATCTCCCAAATCTAATTATATTGATCCAAGTGACCATTTGTCCACTACTTCTACTCTGCCTCCTAAAATTTATTTTCAATTTGCATTGAAGATAAGGGCACTGACATGTATAGCATCCATGATGCTTTCCATATTGATAAGTTTCCTAAGTCTCCCAAGTCCCATGGTAGACCCAACTCTACCAAATCCCATGGCAAACCTAACATGGTATGACACAAAAATATTTATTATTGTAAAAAAGGGCCACTTCTATTTGTTAAAGATAATTTTCCAAATTAGGACCAATCCATAGGTTCTTAAGAGTCCTATCTATATGGTGATGGTTTTTCTTCTTGATGCCAAAGCACTAAATATCATATTCCCAAGAGATTCATGGAAAAGCAAGATCACAAAGGCAAAGGCTTGGGGGAAAATAAGAAATGTGTTCTTGATCTTGTCCCTTCAACTAAACATAAAGGACTCCATGTATTGGATACACACTACTTAGGGGTGACCCTTCATATATTGAGAGTGATACAACTTTGATGTCTTGCGAAGATGCTCTCAATAACAACATAAAGTCATATTATGGCATATATGATGAGTTAGTTGACACAAACCTCTTTGATACCAATGCCATATTTATTATTACATCCTAAATTACCCTTTCCCTCCATTATCTCAAACTAAATAATTGGGACCAACAAAATCATATTACAACATTGGATGCATTTTGAAATGAAGAGTTGATTTTTGAGTTCATGGGTCTGAGAGATGGTTTGCTAATTAGTGATCACAAATAGTGATTTGACTTCACATTGGACCCTATTACCTACTTTGGGGGGTAGGTAAACTTTCTTGATCAAAAAAAATAAAACATTGATTACCATTAGTGAAAATTGATTTATAATGCTTTTCGATTAGGGTAAAATTAAATAAAAATATGAGTCCCTTGGTGAAAACTTATTTTAGGTGCCATTAGATGGGGAAATTCTCTATCATCCTTAGGAAACTCATGGTCCCACAATTCCACACATTACATTTGGTTTAGATATCAGTTTAGATTAATAATGAGTATTTGAGTAAATAGTTTAATACTTGCCTAAAAAATTTATCAACTGTCATTACCTAGTATGGGGGATTATGATTATTCTTAAATAGGTGAGTATTATGGCCCACATTCAGATGCAAAAGATTAATTCTTATTGGTACCAACTATATTAGAAGATGGTTCCACACTACTTGCAGAGGACACCACCAAAGTTAACATTGGTACTACTGATGATCCTAAGATGATTAAATTGGGTGCATCCTATTGATGATGGAATTCATACCATCAAAAAATCAACCCTTTTGCCTATTTCAAAGGTCAAAATAGAATCATACTAGTTTAATCATCAGGTTTTAAAGATTTAACAAAGATCTTAAAGATGCGAGGTTTTTTTTATATGTTCTTGGAAGTAATCAATAAGTTATCATATGTAACTTATTTCATTATAACAATCAAAAATCCACTTTAACAAATCATGATTCAGTTAAGATGAGAATTTGTAATCTATTCTATTTGATAGAGAGAACCTATGAGTTAGATAATCTCTTGAAAAATAGAAATCTAATTTAGTAAATATTTATATTCAATAATATCTTGCTTCTTGTTGAAATATTCTCCAAGTTATCTTCAAAGAAAATATAAATATAAGAGATAGAAATAAGAAAAAGATAAAGTATTCAAACATGTAAACAAGAGAGAGAGGTTAAAAAGCTAATAAAAGAAGCAAACAACTAAGAAAAGGACAAAAATCTATTAAAACTATAAAATCTAATTAAAACAAGCTACTCTAATCAAACACAAACTTGACATAGAATAAAAACTAAGGAATAAAAGGTTAAATAAATAATCTAAACTAAAACTAAATAGGAATTATTCCAATAAACTATAAAATAACTACTAAAAGTCTAGCTTAAACAAAACATAAAAGACTACTAATTGGAAACCTAATAAATTAAGAAACTATTAAGAAAAACACTAAAGAACTAAAACTCTAGAAATAAAATTGAAGAAAGATCAAAACAAAATAAAGAATATATTACTGACTAACCAAAGAAAGAACAAGAATTAGACTATGTAACTAATAAACAACTAAACAGAAATGTATCTAAATTTAAGAGAAAAGAGAGTAACCATAAACAAAAATAAAACTAGATTAAAGATAAATCTAAAGTTAGAATTTTATTAAAATTAGAATCAAAATAGATTAAAATAAAACATGTGAGTCTCGAAGGAGAGTCATCTTAGCAGGAAAAGATAACTTTATTGATAAACCAACATTCTTCCTTTACAAAGACTTGAATGACAACTGTACAATCAAAATAGATCAATGAGATGTCATAAAATAACAAAATATTCAACATTATTCAGGTTGAATACTTAGAATCTATGCATAGGACTACAAATAGTAATCATCAAAAGATGTTAAGCTTTAGCAAACTTTAGATAATTAGTATTAAATGATAGATAAAGCTAGATATATCTGTGTTGCATAAGCAATTACTCAACCATTAGATAAAATACTATTGGGTCTATCTACAAGAGTTGTACTAACTCAGAGAAGTTGCATAGAAAGAAGAAAGATGAATGATTGACTTCAAAATATATATCTAAGTCCTCAATACCTGTTGTTATTTTTCTATCTTCAAATGAGTCCTTAATCTCTTCTTATACCTTCAAACTTAATTGCAAATAAGTTATAACTAACTTTAGTTAGTTATTAGTTTATGTTAACTAATTGACTTTTAAAAAAGTCAATTAATTATAACAATTATAGGTTAAGAACAAGTTTTATTAAGACTTAAAAAGTCTTAATTGATCAAGTTTATTAAATATAGATTAGAGGTACCAATCTCAATGGGTGGGGACTCTTATTAATTAATAATATAATAGAATACATATTTAAATTATAAAATAAATAAGTTAAAGGTTCATAAATCCTATTTATATTAATCCATAATGCATGTTGAATAACTTAAGCATATATATATACCAAAATTCTAAATTTGTTGCATTTTTAAAATTTATCAAAATATATCAAAGATCTGAAAACTAAAGTATCATGTTCTGACATAAAAAATTTCAGCATAAAACAAAAATTATATCCCTTGGATGACCAATAATCATCAAAATCAAAAAGTAGAATTACATGTTTGTCTTGTTCATGAAGAGAAACATTATACTCCATCTTTGTAGCAGGAAATGACACCAACCTTGTTCCTGAATCAGTCATACTATCATCAATCTCTAGCTTTATCCTTTTTAACATCCTGACCTCCATGGGTGTATCAGGCTCTGATTGACATTCATCTCTCTTTTATGTAGTTCTCTTTTCTGTAGTGGAAGGTTGAATGTCCATTGTCTTTCTTCTACCATCATAACCTTGAATTCCCTAATTCAACCTTTCAAATCTTAAAATAGACTCACTATGGGTAACAACTAGACTCAACTTTTTACATTTTCTAGTACGTTCTACATAGAAAAGAGAAGGTACATCTAAAGGAATGGCCAAATTATTATAGTTTTTTAGCATGGGTAGTCTCTATTACAAGTTATATGGCTTGATTTTTAGGTAAAGGATCAACAATTAGCTCAATTTTTCCAAAATTAGGAGGTTGAAGTGGTAAGTGTTGAGGTTCATGATCCAAACGGTGAGATGAGCTGCTTTGAGAAGGGGTTTGAGCTCTAGACCTATGTCCAAAGAAACCTTTGTTACCTCTATATCATTTATATCCTCTATTTACTAGATTATAAGGCAAATTACTTATGATATCCCAAAATTTAAGATCAAAAACATCAAAGTATATGGACATTCTTATTCCCCTATGAAATCAAGGGCCAAAATTTCTTGCACATAAACCATCCCTATGAAAACTTCTGTTAGGATTTGGTTGTTTAGTATCACTATTGGAACTTTGTCCCCATCCCCTATTATAATTATTTATTATTGAAACGGTTGGTCTCACCTTGACATTATGATCAATCTAAAATATAATAATTAATTTTAAGATTGGGAAATAAAAAATGTCTAAAAGAAATAAGACTGAAAATTGCTACATCTCATTAAACTGAAACTGAACCATATCATAAATTGAAATTCATCTAACTGTATCAAAATCAACTAAAGTTTTCAGCCAATAACACAATGTCATAAAATACTTCACTAAAATTTTAAATGTAAACCAAAGTATTTATCATAATATCCCACTGATTCATCAAAAAATGTTTTTACTAAAAAATTCCTAGCACATCACTTTCAAATGAAAACATCAAATGAAAGCTGAAACTTCTATAATTTGCTTCAAAACCTAAACTTTAGATAAATATCTAATTTTTCAAGCAATTGATTTAATCAAATAATTATTATTTTGATATCCAGTCTAAAAAAAATACACAAATTTTGATATTGAGATATAAATCTAACAAAAACCTCATTGTATCTATCATCTGAGCTAACAATTTTCAAATAAAACCTTCAAATTACCCATCTATATATCAATAATATTTCTTAAAATATCATTTGCAAATGGCCGACTATATAATTATTTCATATTTCCTCTATGAAAATCCATTTTGTAAAAATCTTCAACAAATGAGAAAAATAAAGACTCACATAGAAGAAATGTCCATAATCTCATATTTTGACCAACTCAATAAGGATACCTATAAAACTTTTTTTAACCATCATCCATCAAAGCATTCATTCTAAAAACAAGAATATCAACTTACAGGAAAAACCATTGAATCATACATCTGCAAAATGACATGCAGAGCCTTTCATCATTATTTCAAATATCACCAAAACCCTCAACTATAATGAAGAAAACCTTGAGCTTCATTTTTTCCATAACTATTTCCAACTATACAAATAATAGATTCCTCAAATATGTTTAATAAAATCACTAAAACTCTCAAAATGTCTCATGGATCTAGACTTAAATGTTTTTCTCAGTTTATACTTTTCCATTCTTTAAAACCCAGCTCTGAACCAAATAAATTTTATCCTTTTATAGATAAAAAACTATCAAAATCAAAAAATTATCATGCATGTTGAGAAAATTCTCAAAAACAATTCTATTGAATTGATAGGATATGAACAAACAAGAACCCTTTTTTATATATGCTAATGACAACCATGAGACCTTAAATTTCATTTTTTAGTCCTAAATCTATGCATAATTAACAACATTTTAATCATATACACAACAAATTTTTCAAGCCATCTACATGCAAATAGATGCATAAGATTTCCTTGAACTGTACCCCACATTTCTTCATGAAAACCATTAAAAATCAACTTCAATCTCCCAAGAATAACCATTTAGACTAAAACCATTCTTGTTCATGCAACAGAGTGATAAATTTATTCATGATACTGTAAAGCTTGTAAAAAAAATAATAGATAACTTATATTTTTTCTATGCCAAATGAACATACTTGGTTTATGCACCTTGAAAGTTCCTCACCCAATATTCATGACAAATATTTCTTAGTAACCTTAAAGATTATCAGACCACGACTCCACTTCCATATCAAAGCTTGTGAGAATGAAATAATAACTAAGAAAAATAAACACTTATATTTGTGAACTTACCATTATAATGAATTCAATGACGTGCCCAAATTATATTGGCTTACATTCACCAACATACCTTTACCAACTTTATTAAGTTATTTTTCAGAATAACCAAACTGAGAGATAACTAATCCTTCATAGTAAATATCTACTAATTTCCATTGTTTGAGGGAAAGATTGTTTCACGTGAAATTCCATTATCACCAAATCTTCATGTTAATCTCAAAACTTTGAGACCATACCTTCACATTTAATGTTCATGCCAACTCATATTGCCTTGGTGTCCATCTTTGCCAACCAATCTCCACCTCATAAACCAATAGATGCTTTGAGCTTTCTTTGTAATCAATCCAAGCAGCCTTAAGACTTAGTGATCTATACAAACTTCATGATGGACCTTATATGCTCATAATTTTAAATTATTTTAGCATCTTTGTCTTAAGTTACACCATGTAAATTATGATAGGCACTTTGAATTATTGAAGTATCTTAAAGCAAGTAAATATAAGTATATATTACTTTAACTTCAAATAAACTTCATGTCATCAATATTTTGTTCCACAAATAAGTTTAAGGTTAGTAACCAACCATTATATAAATCTATGCCCAATGAGATACAAATAATGATATACATACCTTGAGGATTATGTTCATTGAACTTGAATACTTATTCAAATCTTGAAATGACTAAGACTTAAAATGTCAATTAGGTAACCATGTACTTTGGCAATCAAATCACATAATCAAAGGAATAAGACTAAAAGCTATACAAAATAGAATGAAAACATCACTAAATCAAATTAAACATATTAATACTTCAAATGTCCATTATATCATAATAGCAAACAAAGATGAGCCATGAACTTTTTGTATCCTAAAAGTAGTCTTTTAAAATAAATGCATTGATTTTTTAAATGAAGTGTTTACCAAATGAAATAATCATCTATATCACCATAATCTATTTTGTTTCATTAATCATATCATCTATGAAAATCAAAAAATAATATCATCTATGAAAATCCAAAAATCAATATAAATTTGACTAAACTGAAAGTGCATTTTCTACTGAAACTGCCTTAAAATTGAATTGAATTGAACATCAAAACAACTGATCACATTCACAACTATATATGCATATTTTATTCATTAGTACACCACGATTTTTGAAACCACTTAGAACATAAATATGAATTCATCAACTAATCATTATCATTTCATAATAAAAAATGTATCTAAAAATTACTATCAATCAATAGGTTCCCTGACATAGTTTTAGATTTATGACAGGGTCATCTCTATGGCAGTAAGTATTGATTTTGAAAAATTTAAGGGGTGTATAAAATATCCATAAAACTAGAAAAATATTACTTATTATATAAAACTAATTTTTCTTGAGAGTGTGACCCAGGAAAATCATTTCTCAAGTAGCTAAGCGTGAACCCCTTAAAGAATGAACTTTACCAAGGAATGGATTATTCAGCTAACATGACATGAAGAAAAAGAATTGAATAATAGGTAAGTTTAGGGTAGATACATAATCTAATGCAAATGATTTAAGTATAAAATTTTAAAATGCATTAATACTATAACAACCAAATACAACTCATTTGTATATTCATTTATTATTAAAAAAACTTAACTCGTAAGATTAATGATTGAAAATGATGATACTTAAACTAAATTTGCATCTTCCTTGTATTATTCTTTCCAATGTGAACCTTATTCATTCACAACCTTCATTGATCATTTCAAAAATAAAGGACAACAAAGCAAAATAGAAAACCAAAGCAGACCAACCAACTGAAAGGGAAAGAATGACAAACAAAAGGAGCATAAAATAAAACAAACCAAAAGAGAAGAAAAAACAAAACAAAAAAAATCAACTAAAAGATAACTAATCATGAAACAATTTCAAATGATGGCCATTAACTGACTAACATAGTCAATTTCCTTCAAGATCTTTAAGATGAAAAGCATTGTTTCTAAAAACTGTGACAACTTTGTAAGGTCCAAGTCATAATGAATCAAAATTATGATGCTTTTAAGAATCTTCATGAGATTTATCCTAATATAAAACTAAGTCACCAAGATTAAATTTTTTTGTTAGAAACTGTTTTGTCAAAAAAAATCTTTAATTTTTGTTTAATTTTTTTCTAAATTATCCAAGGCTGTCATTTTGGATTCATCAAGAGCTACTAAATCATACAATCTTTATTCAATTAAATTTGTATCTCTAGCTACATATTGTAAGGTAGTTCTAACTGAAGAAATCTAAAGTTCTATTGACAAAGTAGCCCCAAACCCATATTTCAACATAAAAAGTGAATAACTAGTTGCTACTTTAACGATAGTCTTATCATCCCATAAAGCTTCAAAAATTTTAAGATTCTAATTCCTTTTGTTATCACAAACTAGCTTCTTCGTAATATAAATCAGAGTTTTATTTGCAGATTCAACTTGTCTATTCCCTTGTAGATATGACTTAAATGAATGACTAGAAATAATAGAGTATTTTGCTTAAGATAATAGAAATTTATTTGAAACAAACTGAGGTCTATTATCTAAAATAATCTCATATAGAATTGTAAATCTAGAGAAAATATGATTTTCTAGGAAAGAAATCACTTCACATGTTACTGAGTTCTTAAGTGCTTTGGCTTCAGGCCATTTAGTGAAATAATTCATAGCTATCAAAATATATCTATGACCTACAGATAAAAGTGGATGAATATCTAAAATAAAATAAATACCCCACTTAATAAATAGTTTGTAAGGAATAATAGGATTCAAAGGCATTGCAGGTAATTTATCTCTTCCAATAAATAATTGATAAGGTATATAAGAATGAACTAACTTATAAGCATCCTGAAATAAAGTAGGCCAATAATAACTTGCTCTCAAAATCTTATAAGTATTTTTCTTTATAACATAATATCCACAATGATTTCCTTCATGACAACCACTAAGAACCTTCTAAGTTTGATTATGTGTAAGATATGTCAACAAAACTCTATCTCTATTATGATAAAATAGAAAATTCTCTAACAAACATAAATTTAATGTTTTTAGTCTTAAAGAATGCTTTTGTTTCTCATCTAAGTTATTAGAACAAGACTGCTTTTGAAAATAATAAACTAAGTCAAGGAACCAATCATCTTTAGCTAATAAACATTTCCATTCATTCATTTCAAGACCAAACTTAAAATTTTTACAAAATTCAGCAACCTTCATGGTTTTTAAGTGTGGTTTTGTATTTAAGTTTTCATCAACTAATAAAACCGAGACATTAATATCCAAGACAACATTTTTATCTAATTGTTTCGCTAATTCATTACCTTTAATTATTTTAGATGTTTAAAATTCAAGATAAAATTCTTGAATATGTAAAATCCATTTAGCAAGCCTTCCTTGAATGGTTGGCTAGTTTAAGAGATAAGACAAAATAGGCATATTAGATCACACAAAAACTTTGTTTTCTATTAATAAATATCAAAATTTAATCAAAGAGGAAAATAAAGAGAAAACAAATTTTTCAATAAGGGGGTACCTAGTTTTTGCATCTTTTAAAACTGGACTCATATAACTGATTGATTTTTTTTCATTATTTTCAAATTCTTAGGTTATTATAGCTCCCATAGCCCTTTCTATAGCATTAACATAAAGAATAAATGTTTTATTCAAATAAATTTTAGTAATAATAAGAGTACTTGCAATGACATTTTTAACTAAATTAAAAGTCAATTCAGCATTCTCATCCCAAATGTATATTTTATCTTTCTTAAGTAATATTTTAAAATGATTAGATTTGTCAGCAAAACCTGAAATAAATTTTCTAATAAAGTTAATCTCACCAAAGAAAGACCTCAAAATTGATTGATCCTTGGGAGGAGGTAGTTATTTAATATCTTTAACACATTTAGGGTCAATTAAAATACCATATTTTGAAATCATGTGTCCTAATAATTTACCTTCAGTCACACCAAAAATTGATTTCTTTGGATTCAAATAAATGCCAATTTTTCTACATCTTATGAATACTACATGAAGATGGTCTAAATATTTTGTTACCTTTTTTAGAATGAATGGTGAGATTATCTAAATAAACTTGAATAATTATGCCTATTAAATCATCAAAAGCAACATGCATATCTGTTTGAAAAGTAGCTCATGCATTCATCAAACTAAAAGGCATTATGTTATAAGCAAAAGTACCTCTACGTGTAGTGAAAGTAGTTTTATGTCTATCTTCAAGATTCATAAAAATTTGATTAGAACTTGAAAATTTATCCAATAAAGACATCATTTTAGATCTTGCAACTTGTTACAAAATCTAATCTCTGATTGGTATATGAAAATTGTCTTTTACACTAGCTTTATTTAGATCTTTAAAATCGACACATAATCTAATGTCACCATTTTTATTTCTAACTAAAACTAGATTAGATACCCATTCAGAATATGTTACAAAAAAAATGATACCAGTATCAATCATCTTATCTAGCTCTTTGTTAATGGTGTCTTCTAATAAAGAGTTGATTATTCATATTTTCTACCTAATGAGTTTAATACCAAGGTTTATAGGTATGTCATGTTTAATAATATTAGTATCATAACCTTTAAGATCCTTATATGACCAAGCAAAAATATCAATAAATTCTTCAAACAATGATGAACTTAACCTTCTTATTTTTAGTCACCTAAATTCTTAAATAAACATATTTTGGATCCCCTTTAGTGCCCAAATTTATAAGAGTAGTCTCACCTATGATTTTCTTTGATGGTTCATCCATTCTAGAGATTTTAGGTTGATCATTAAACATGAATATAGATTCTAAACTCACTAAATCAGTAAGCAATCCATAAGTACTTAAGTGTAAATAATCTTCACAACTTAATATGTAGTCATCATGATCAAAATAATCATCTTTAATGAATGAATCTATATGTTCATTACAACTAAAAATAAGCCAACTATCATTACAATCAAGAATTTTAGGATGAAAAAATTCAGCAAATGAATTTTTTTTTGTAGGTTCAATCTCACTTTGAGTTAGATTAGAAGCATAAACAACATGCTTATCAGCTCTAATGTTAAATTCTCTAAGAATATGTGTAATGTTAAATGCTTCAAAATACTCAAGTAATGATGAAACATTTTCCATGTAATGGTGTAGATGAGTTTGATTAATCTTATAAAATTTACAAACTTGTATAACTAACTATGAATCTTCAAAGGCTTCCAAATGCTTGATATTTAATTTTTTTTTCTAATCCTAAACATAATGCTTCAAATTATGTTGTATTATTAGTATTTTTGAAAGATAATTTGAATTCATAAAGAAAATTTTTACCTATCAGAGAAATCAGACAAATTTCAGCATCATTATCTTGTTGAGAGCAAGCCCCATCAAAGTAAAGTTACCATAACATATTCTTTTCAAATATTTCTACATGCTAATTTTTTGCTTCATCTAAATTTAAAAATTCATAAGTTCCAATTACAGTTTCAATGTAAGAAATATTAGAAGAATAAGGTGATTCAGTAGGTGTACCAAAAACAATTTCCCTTTTAATAAAATCAATTTCATTATTAACAAGAACCCATGTAATTTCCCTCCCAACAAAATCCCTAGTTTCCTTAGACCAATCTCTTCCTAAAAACATTGCACAATTACTAGGAATATCCAACACTTGAACATTAGTCATACATCTAATCTATTCATATTGTGAAATTTTAATGACTATGTCAAGAAACTTACCATAACTCTTACTTTATCTAGAATCCAAACTAGTAAACTTCCTACTATTTGTTTCATAAGATATACCTAATTGATCTGCAATGGACTTAAGTATGATATTCTGTGAGGCACCTGCATCTAAGATATAATTATGAATTATCTTATTAATAATTTTAAATATGACATAGAAAGGAGGAATGTAATCATAAAAAGGATCAAAATGTTGAACATAAATGTGTTCATAATTACTTTCTTTTTTCATGCTTACATTGGTTCTAAGATTTTTCATTACTTCATTAATCTTATCAAGTTGTCTTAGAAGACTAGCTACTTATAGGAAAGAAAATTCAGCATTAATTATTGATAAATCATCAATTATGTTATAAGTTTTAACATCTGTTTGTCTAAAATTCTTAGATTTATAATATTGATATTGACTATTATTATATTTAGTTACAAAAAGATTATTTTTTGCAACATTATCATTAGAATTATTAGGGAAGATGGCTGTGTTTGGAGGAGGGCACGAGGGCGACCCACCGACTGGTGATCCGTCGGCAGACCCCAGGACTGATGTTGCGCCACAAGGGGAGAATAACACGGGTAAACCAACATTTTATTCCAGTGAGAGGGTAAAATTGAACAAAGTCAATGGATGTTTACTGAGAAGGTATGACCGACTAGTTCTGGTCATTCCACAGGAGATAGTTCAGGAAGACATTGAATACCTTTCATCACACACCTTGATTTGCAAGTTCTTGGGAATACGTATCCCTCAAGCAGCTCTAGAAGCCTAGATCAGGCGCTCCTGGGCAGTCGATGGAGATTTTGACATTATGTTAGTAGGGAATAACTACTTTCTGGTGAGTTTTTCCTCTGTGACAGACCGTAATCGCATTTTTGAAGGAGGACCTTACTTCTGTGAAAGAGTAGGTCTATTTCTCAAACCCTGGCATGTAGGGTTTAATACGGCTAAGGAATTACCAACGTGTGTCCCGGTCTGGGTGCATCTTCCACGGCTGTCGTTGGAATTTTGGCGGGAGGACATCCTTAGACAGATAGCAGCTATGTTGGGAACACCAACAGCGATAGCCCATCAATCTCTGGAAAAGAAATTCATTACTTACGCTCAAGTCTATGTGGACATGGATTTGAATAAGCCTCTCTCGGATTCATTAGAGATTTGTATGGGCTCACTGACATGGATTCAATAGATAGACTATGAATCCATTCCATTCAGATGCAGAATTTGCCACGTCTATGGCCATCTGCATTGATAGTGCCCCCAGGCTGCCAAAGATAAAGGACCAATGTCAGATTCCTCAATGCCTTCTACTGCCTTTGGCGGCAAGGGGTCTGGGAATGCGGGCTAGAGTGATAGAGCAAAAGCCCAACCAGATAGGTTGAGTAAAGGGAAAAATCCAGCTATTGGGAATTTGGCGCAGGGTCCAGTTGACCTTTTTAGTAGTGGAATGGATGACTTCACACCAGTAAGAAAGCATGCTAGAGGCTGAGGGCAATGGTGAGGAAATGTGGAGAGATAGATAGATTAGGGATTTAACAGGTTTGAGGCCCTTGATAACATGGTCATTGAAGAGGGCATTCTGATGCAGGACCCTGGCAAAGATGTAGAACAATAGAACCAATGCTCAACGCTTTTAGCCGGACTTGATAGGATGGACCAAGTGCCTCTGACTGAATTCCCAAGACTGGAAGCAGGACAGCTAGTTGATTCGAAGGAGTTGAAAGAGAAGGAAGTGAGATGGGCAGATTTAGTGAAGGAAGGCAAGGCAGGAAGAAAAGACAAAAGCCCGACTTTGGCCCTTGGATTAGTGCAAAAGCAATTCAAAAAGGCCACTTCATCGGCTGCTCCTAAAGTGGGGTGAAGAAAAGACCAAGACAAACTCAAAATTACAAGTGATTTATTGGTGGAATATGGGGTTGTCAAGACCTTAGAGGAGCATTTCCCCCAATCCACCCAATGATAGTTTTATCTTGGAATGCAAGGGGTTTGAATAGCTGCCCCAGGCAAAAATCTATCTGTAGATTGGTGTGGGAGCACTCACCGGACATTTTCTGTATACAGGAGACTAAAATTTTAGTGGATTCTCTATTTGCTTGTATGCCAAACATTTGGTATAATGGGCAATGGCAATGTATAGGAGCCCGAGGTAGTTCGAGAAGACTAGCTATGGGATGGGATCAGATGAAAATTCTGCCATTACATTGGATATCCAGTATTTCGGCTTTGTCAATGGCGGCCTCATCTTTGGAAACCAGTGAGTTGTGCTTGGTTACCACAGTGTATGCCCCTGGTGATATTGAGGGGCAGTAACAGCTTTGGGTGCATATCCGCTATGTCTGCCAATGTTTTTTGTTCTTGTCGTGGATAGTAGCTAGTGACTTCAATGCAATAATGAGCCTGGAGGAGAAGAGAGGGGGGCTAAACCACTTAGGCCCCTCCTCGGAGTGTCTTCACCATAATGTTGCATCACTTCACATCTCGGATGTGAAACCTGCTAATGGGCTATTTACTTGGAGCAATCAAAGATCAGGTAATGTGGCCATCTTTGAATGCCTTGATAGATTTTTAGTTTCTTGTTTTTGGTAGTCTAGTGCTTTCACTCTCACTTGTGAGATTTTGGATTGGAGGGGTTCAGACCACTGGCCTATCAAACTATCTATTGGTCAGATTTGTGGTCCTAAAAAGCCTCCATTTAAATTTTAGTTGATGTGGCTCCGAGACCCCTCTCTACATGACCTCATAGGACAGTGGTGGAGACAAGGAGGTCCTGCTTTTGGAACAACCATGTACTCTTTTTTGAAAAAGCTTCAATATGTTAAAAGGAAATTACAGATCTGGAACAAGAATTGTTTTGGGAACTTGTAGGGTATGAAGAAGAAAGTACAGGACCAATTAGATGGCATAACTAGGTAAATAAGAGACTATGGCTTCTCGGAGGTCCTTCGCCTAGAGGAATCTAGAGCAGTGAATGCACTTGTTGAGTGGGAACTTCGAGAGGAGATTTTTTGGAAGCAGAAGGCATGCAATGACTGGCTCCAAGAGGGAGATAAGAACACGGCCTTCTTTCAAAGATCTGTTCAAGGAAGGCGAAATGGAAATTTTATTACCTCTCTTATTACACAGGATGGAATGCACCTCTCTTCCTCTCAAGCTATTAGCAGAGAAGCGATTTGGTACTTTTCAAAACTCTTTGCTAGCAAACCACTGCTGGATGAAAGGGCAAAAAATGCAGTGTTGTCTTGCATTCCGTCCTTGGTGGATGACAGAATGAATGAAGGTTTTAGCGCCCAATTGGAGTGGTGGAAGTGGAGGAAGCATTGTTCAACATGAAGAGAGGCAAAGCCCCTGGACCAGATGGATTTCTAGCTTATTTTTTTCAGGACTTTTGGGATATAATTAAGCAAGATTTGTTGAGTGTTATATAGGAATCCTACTCAGGCAAGGAAATGCTTAGAGCTTTGAATGCTACATTCTTGGTGATAATCCCGAAGAAGGAGCAGGTGAATAAGCTAGAGATGTTTAGGCCCATTGCACTTTGCAATGTGGTTTATAAAGTAATTACTAAGCTTATAGCGTAAAGGCTGAAAGGACTCCTCCCCAATCTTATTTCTGAGGAACAAGGAGGTTTTGTAGCAGGCAAACAAATTTTAGATGGAGTGGTGATAGCGTCAGAAGCTATCCACTCTATGAGTACTTCCCAAGAGAGAGCAATGTTTATTAAGCTTGACCTTGCAAAAGCCTATGTCAGAGTTAGCTGGAGATTCTTACGCAAAATTCTGGCAGCCTTTGGATTCAAGCAAGACTGGATTAGTTGGGTGTTCAGTTGTGTTGCCACACCTTCCTTTTTGGTTCTTGTTAATGGGGCACCTACGGAACTTTTTGGAGCCTCCAGGGGTCTCCGTCAAGGAGATCCACTCTCCCCATATTTGTTTATTCTTATGGCTGAAGGGTTTGGGCGGCTCTTCAAGAGTTGAGTCTCCCAGAATCTGATACAGGGATGGAAATGGGAAGGTGAGCTAGCCACCTTGTCCCATCTCCAATTCGTTGATGACACTATCCTGGCAGGTAAAGCACGGGTAAGAGAAGTGGAAGCTTTTCGAGTTATGCTGGATAATTATTTGGTGGCCATTGGGCAGCAGATTAATGACCAAAAATCATCTATATTCTTCTTTAATACTCCTGAGTCTATTCAGAGGAGAATTACTGCTACACTCTAGTTCCAGATTCATACGCTACCAATGGTTTATTTAGGGGTTCCCATTGTGGTGGGACGGCAGCCCAAGTTATTTTGGTAGAATATTCTAGATAAACTGAGACAAAAGGTAAGCCATTGGACTTATAGATGGCTTTCTATAGCAGGTAGAGTAATTCTGCTCCAATCAGTTATCCAAGCTCTTCCTATATATTGATGCATGGTTCAAAGTGCACTGATCTATTTTTTAAAAGAATATGATGCGCTTTCTAGGAAGTTTTTGTGGAGTGGCAATTTACAGAATTCTAAGTGGAGTCTCATCAATTGGGACACGGTGTGCAGCCCAAAGCAAGAAGGTGGCCTGGGCTTGCGTTCGGCTATTTTAGCTAGCCAAGCTCTTGCGGCCAAACTTTACTGGCATTGGTGCACTAACCATTCTTCCCTGTGGGCCCGAATATTGACTGCCAAATATTTTTTGAGCATTAATCTTCATGATATAGCCAGAACTCCTCTTGAGGGGAGAAGATCGATGATTTGGAGTACCCTCAAGCTTGGAGCGCAATTGGTTAAAAATGGTATTTTTTGGGTATGCAACAGTGGATCGGAGGCCTTATTCTGGGAAGACTCCTAGGATGGTGCGCCACCTCTGCTTCATTCACCTCCTCATTTGCATTCTCTTGTAGATTCTTTTCATGCTGTAGGATGGAATACTGTGATACATTACAAGGAGTCTTATAATATGGGAATGAGCATTGGTTACAGGTGGAAACATTCCTTTGATTGGCCGCCTAGAGGCTCAGAGGAGGAAAGGAATGCATTATCCTAGATCCTGGATGCTAGAAGGTGTAGTGCACTTCAGGAGCATGATGCTCTTGCATGGAGTGGTGATTTAACGGGCCAGTATTCCATGGCTACAGGATACAGGACCTTGATTAAGCAAACGGTGGATGTTGGACAGTTTCAGTGGGGAAAGAAAATTTGGAACCGATGGGCTTGGCCCAAATGCAATTTTTTTCTTTGGTTGCTCACACACAAGAGATGTCTCACCTGGGACAATCTCCGGTGGAGGGACTTTCAGGGACCATCTATCTATTTTTTGTGCTATAACAGCGAGGAGACTGGAGTTCATCTCTTTTTCCAGTGTTCGTTTGCTATTCAAGTATGGCACCTATGGTGGAGGGCATGGAATGTTCCTTGTAGACATGTCTCTACTCTAAATCATTTTTGGTCTTGATTGGGAGAAGCACCGGTTAAAAATGCCCTGTTACAGAATGCCTGGGCGGTGGGACACTCCTTCATTCTATGACACTTGTGGCTTGAAAGGAACTGATGAATCTTTAGGGGCGAGTGGCTGGAGTTGAGACTATTGTGGCTCAAAATAACCAACGCTCTTCAAGAGACTCTTATTGCTAGGGGCGCGGTGGATACTGCAGGTGAACCTAGAATGGAGGGAGTTTGGACGCCCCTGGGTGTAAACTTGCACAAGGCTGGAACAAGTATGGATGGCAGCAGCTTGGCGAAGGGTAGGACTCGATAGGTGTGGCTTGTTAACAGAACTGGGTGCTAGAAGCCCCCTGTAGATGGTGTTATCAAAATAAACACTGATGGATCCTCTCGCGGGAACCCAGGAGCGGCTGGAATTGGAGGAATCGGGTGGGATAGCTTGGGTAATATTTAATTTTTATTCTCTATTTACAAAGGCTGTCATACAAATAATCAGATGGAAGCCGAGGCTATACTGGAGGCAGTGAAAAGTTGTTGTGTTCGCGGTCATCCTAATGTCATTTGTGAATTGGATTCACAAGTAGTGATTAATTTGTTGAACAAGTGTAATTCTGATAAGATTGAGTGAAATTTAAATGTCATTATCCAGCAGATAAGGCAATTTAGTCAGTCCTTAAATTTGATTTCCTTCCAACACATCCCCTGAGAGTGGAATGATGTGGCGGACTCTCTGGCCAAGTGGGCCTCGGAGAATGGGACATCCTAAAATATCACTAAGCTGAAAATGCTTCCTATGAATATGTGTCAAAAGCTGGTCCAACTGGTGGATCAGGAGAAAAACTTGTAATTGGTGTGATATTTGGTTCTTAATAAATTTTTACCCCCGTTTAAGTGTATATCATTAGAATTATTAGTATTATTCTAAGCTGATTTTCCTTTATTTATTTTTCTTTTATCACCATGAGAACATTTATCATTTGTTGTTTTATTGTTTTGAGGGGATTATAATCCTTATTTCTAGTATTTATAACATAAACATTATCATTTTCTAAGATATCATAAGAGTATTTATATCATATGTCAGATCTTCTGTTATTTTATCCTTCCCTTGAAGAAATTTATTGAAATTAAGAACAAAAAGACATATGCCTGGATTATGAGCTAGTTCACATATATTAAAATAATAGATAATATCTAATTTTTTAATCTTATTTATTGTTCTTATTTGAGGAAAAAGGTTTAACATTGAGCTATTTTAAAACAATGACCAAATCATTACCTATACTTTGTATGGCCTTTAATATTTCTGAATTATCTAAATTTAAGTCTGTAGAAGACCTATTTTTAAAACCAATTCATTTAAGCTTCTTTTCATATTCAATACAAAAACCTAAAGTGTCAATATATTTTGTAATGTCTTTATCTTCTAAATCCATTCTATACTTTAAAGGTAAAGCATTGCAAAAATAAAGTCTAGATAATTTTTTAGAAGGCTTAAGATCACAAGGGATATTTTGACACAGTTTGGTGAATCTAGAAATAAAATGATAAATAGTCTCACCTAGATCAATGAAAAAATTCACAAGATCATTAACTAGATCAAAATATTATTTATCTTTTCCAAAGAATAACTCTAGCCAATGTTCAATATCTCTCTAAGTGTCAATAACCTTAACAGACATACTAACAAATGCATGATAAGCTTTTCCTTCTAATATTAGGGAAAAAATAGTTTAAACAATTTTTTTCATTAGTTATGTCAAGAGTAGAACAAACCAATCTAAAAGCTTCTAAGTGATCTGCCCAAGATTTTCCAATAACACCAAAGAATTTTGGTATATTTAATCTCTTAAGAGAAGGTAACTTACCAGGATGGTTTTCAATATTAATTAGATTAGCAAAAATCCATGGTGCTACAACTATATGATGCTTTTTTTGAGCTTTTGCTTCATCTTCACCTTTAGTGAGATCATCTTGTTCTCTATTGTTTTACAATCTGTGAATCAAATCTAGTCTCTGCTCTACTACTGGTTGTTTTCCCACTAGTTGATCTCCTATTAGAAGTTCAACAGTTTCTCCCTAAACAGATTGATTATCTTGAACCTAATGTTCTTGATCTAATTAGAGATTTGTAACAACAATTTTGATAGGCAAAAAAATTTATCAAATAGAAAAGAATCAGAAAGAAAATAAGTTCTAGGTCTAGGATTAGCAGCTAAAAATCTTGGTCTATCTTCTCAAATTCTTCTATTTGAATTCAAAATGTCTCATTGAGTTTCATGTGTAAGATTTGAATACCAATCAATTTCAAATTTTGTAAATTTTTCTTCTTGATTTATAACTTTAATAACCTGATGAAGATTTACAGGATGCTTATACCATGCATAATGCATTAAATTAAAAGAAACATCAACTTGATCATCTTCTATATCTATTCTAAGTTTAATAATAGGGGGTTATTGGCCTCCTAGCACCATTATCAATAAGAAAACAAAACTAAAAACAAATTCTAGTGGAGTCCCCAATTTTGTTGATGATGGAATTTGTACCATCAATGAATCAAACTTTTCAATTATCAAGAATGTCAAAATTGGATCATACCAATCTAATCGTGGGATTCTAAAAGTTTAATAAAGATCCTAAAGATGAAATGATTTTTTTCATATGTTTTGGGAAATAATCAATAAATTATCAAATACAACTTATTCTATTATAACAATCAGAAATCCACTTTAGAAAATCATGAATTAGTTAAGATGAGAATTTGTAATATATTCTATTCGACAAAGAGAACTTATGAGTAGAAAATGTCTTGAAGAATAGAAATCTGATTTAGTAAATATATATATAATCAATAATGTCTTGCTTCTTGTTGAAATATTCTCCAAGTTATCTCCAAATAAAACATAAATATAAGAGGCATATTTAAGAAAAAGATAAAATATTCAAACATGTAAACAAGAGAGAGGCTAACAAGCTAATAAAAGAAGAAAACAACTAAGAAAATGACAAAAACTATTAAATCTATAAAATATAACTAAAACAAGCTACTTTAATCAAACACAAATTTGAAATAGAATAAAATTGAGGACTAAAAGGTCAAATAAATATTTTGAACTAAAACTGAACACGATTTTTTTCAGTAAACTATAAAATAACTGTCAAAAGACTACCTTAAAGAAAATAAAAAAGACTACTAATTGGAAACCTAATAAATTAAGAAACTATTAAGAAAAAATATAAACAATGAAAACTTTATAAATAAAACTACATAAAAATCAAAACAAAAGAAAGAATCTATTACTAACTAACCAAAGAAAGAACAAGAATTAGACTAAGTAACTAATAAACAACTAAACAAAAATGTAGCTAAACTTAACATAAAAGAGAGTAACCATAAACAAAAATAAAACCAGATTAAAGATAAAGCTAAAGTTAAAATTAAATTAAAAATAAAATCAAAATAGATTATAATAAAGCGTGCAAGTCTTGAAGGAGAGTCATCTTAGCAGGAGAAGATAAGTTTCTTGAGAAAACCAACAAAATCATATTATAACATTGGATGTGTTCCAAAATGAAGAAATTATTTTCGAGTTCATGGGTCTAAGAGATGGTTTGCTAATTATTGCTCACAAGTAGGGATTTGAATTCACTTTGGACATTTTTACCTTCTTTAGAGATTAGTTAAACTTCCTTGGTCGAAAATAAAATATAACATTGAGATCCATTAGTTAAAATCTATATACAACACTTTTAGATCAAGGTAAAAGTAAATAAAAAGATGAGTCCCTTATTGAAAACCTATTTTAGGTGCCATTGGATGGGAGAGTTTGTTTTTATCCTCTAATAAACCCATAGTCCCACAAGTCCACATATTACATTTAGGTCAAATATCAGTTCAGATGAACTAGTATTTGAATAAATAGTTTAATACTTCCCTGAAACATGTTTCAAATGGACATTACCTGATATGGTGGATTCTAATTATTCTTACATGGGTCAGTCTGATGATCCACATTTAGATGTAGAATATTAATTCCTCTCGATACCAACTATATTATTAGATGGTTCCACACTATTTTTGGAGGACACCATTAAAGTTAACATTGGTACTATTGATGATCCTAAGATGATTAAATTGGTACATACCTCATTGTAGTGGAATGAAAGTTCATTATTCTCATTATGAAATAATTCATTGACATATTCACATGATCTTATATGGATATGCAAGGTCTAGATCCATTTTTAGTCATACATCACCTTGTTGTGCAACCAAATTCCAATCTAATTGAATAGAAATTGTGAAAAATACATCCATGCATTTCTATACTAGTAAAGAAAGAACTAGATAAATTATTGGGAGTGGGTTTTATTAGACCAATTGATTAATTAGAATACATTTCTAATATTTTTCTAGTTAGTAGGAAAATAGATGGTATTAACTTATGCATACATTTTAGGGATATCAACAAAGTTTGTCCTAAAGATGCCTTCCCCTTACCTAACATTGAGATGAGAGTGGAATCAATAGTAGGGTATGAAAATCTATCTATTATGAATGGCTTCTCAAGATAAAATTAGAAAAAAACACTCGAGGATCGATACAAAATAATGTTCACCAATCTATGGGGAACATTTTGTTATCAAGTGATGTTGTTTATCTTAAAGAATGTTGGTGATACCTACCAACATGCAATGACTATCATATTCCATGACATGATGCATGACATTGTTGAGGACTATGTGGATAATATTTTAGGAAAATCATGTACACATGTAGGACATCCCAAAGTTTACGAATAATGTTTGATAGACTTCATGAATATAAGGGGCACTTAAATCCAAAGAATTTTATGTTTGGAATCATAGTAAACAAATTTTTCTGCTTCATTATTTTCCATAAGAGCATTGAAGTTGATCCTATTAAAGTGAAGGCCATAATGTAAATGTTAGCTCCTCTTCCTAATTTAAAACAACTTCATAGTTTTCAAGGCAAGATCCAAATTATTCATCAAATTCATCTCACAATTAGTTGATGAGTATTATCCATTCACTCACCATTTGAATAAGGTTATCACATTCCCATGAAATGCCAAGTGTGAATAATAATTTAAGCAACTTGAAACCTATTTAGAATCCCACCAATGTTGACCCCACCAACACTAGGGAAGCCATTGCTTATTTACATCTTAATGATTGAACATACCTTGAGGCATTTTTGGCCTAACACAATGAAAATGAAAAAGAGCATGTATGTTATTTGAGTAGGAATGAATGTGCAAAAAAATCTTGATGAGATTAAATAGCATGCACCAACTCCTAGTACATTCTAGTCATTATTGAAAATTCATCATAGATCATGTTGATGTTAAACCCAAGCCCGTTAAACCCACGTCCTAGAGAGTTAAACCCATGAAGGAGTTAACCATGATCATCACCCTCATGACATCATCATTTCAACTTATATATGACCAACACAGTCAACATAGTTTCAAATAATAGTGGTAAAAAAGTGGGAATGTTGGGTTTGAATTTCCCCTTTTTCTCCATTTAGTTGTCCTATCTCCCTTTCCTACAATTTTAGTTGTGAAATTTTGGTTGTGGCTAGTGAGGTGTTGGATTGAGCTTAGAAAATAGGAAGGGAAAGTGAAGTGATGGGATTATACTACCAGTGTAAACATTTGCAAGGCTCCTACTATCAAAGAAACCAATGCAAAGTCCTCTAGGTTTATGAACTATCTAGTAATTTTGAACAAAAAAACAAATGTTTTATGTTAATAAATGCTCTAGTTAGAGATAATTTGAAGCTCAAATTACCAAAAAATCATGCAATAGGCATAGCTATGTTTGGAACATATGTGTGAGAAGTTTGATGCATCTATAAAGAACCACACATATTTTTAGATGTTTCCTAGAATATCCTTGTTTTGATAGATTTGATAGATGTTTCTTGGAAATTTGGTATTACCATTTCAATACTAGACATTATATCCTAAGCTATGCCATTGGTTACTTGGACATTGGATCTTGTAACAATGTTGGGATAATCAAAGGGCTTTCCCTCTTGCTTTCATTTGTTCTACCATTTTTGCTTAAAATCCAGACTTGTGAGCATGATGTCCTCTAAGGAGCCCATTGTGGTAACTCCAACTACCTACGTTTCATCTCCTAGTAGGTCATTGAACATCAAAACTATCATATTCACATACTGATTATGTTGCATTTCCACAAGTATGTAATTGGTAAATTGTAACCCTATACATATATAGCTCTAAAATTAGTAGCCTTCAAATCATGAGTTTTTTTATGTAATCTCATGGGCATCAGGTTTTGGTATTATAGTCTCATGCACATCTAGTTTTAGTATTGAATGAATGAAAATGAATGACAAAAAAACTATTTTATCATAAATTTAGTAGGATAAAATCAGAGGTTCCTTTAATGATCTTTTACATAAAATATTGTGATAAAAAAAATTATGGTGAAAAGAATTAGAGGTGATCAAACGTGCAACTCTATAGTAATGGGGTATTCATCCATATCAACATAATTTTTGTAATGGCACCCATCATGAGCTTATCACACTCAAGTTACTTTCTCTTCCACATTTTCCCATGAAAATTTGGTATTAAATTTTTGAACTGAAAACATGATGGGTATTTTTTGAGATACATTTAGATTAATATTGATAGTATCCAAGGCATCAGAGGCTAGAATTAGAACCAAAACTACCATTGATACTAAAATTTTAATGTTCCATGATTTTAGAAAAATAAATTAAAAATTAATGATCATGTATCAAAAATGAGGATTAGAACTTAATATTGAATAATATTTAGTGAGCATACATAAGAAATAGGGAAGAGAAATCCAAAATAACTTATTATGATTTTAGGGATTCAGGGTTAGGTTTCACAGTGTGAACCCTGAAACCTTGTTCATGAATTGATTTTATGTTTGATGAGTTCATTGATGATGCCAATTTAGGGCATCCTGCAATTTATTGTTGTGGTTGAGACTTGATAAATCATTCATTAATTTTTAGATTCAACATTTTATGAATTTTTATCAAGATTGTTAAAGAAAATGAATGGTTTCCTTCTCAATATATAGTTGAATTTCCATAAAAATAATGATATAGCATCAAAGAGGAAAAAAATCTTGGTTGCCAATAGATATAAGTTGATCCCATACCAAAAAAATTAGAGGCCTCTTCTCTTTAAAGTATAAATTAATAATATAATAAAATATAAACCCTCATAACCCAGCTCCACACAATACTTCTTCATTGTTTCTAAACTTCTACTGTTTTCAACTAATTTGATGTTGTACAGTGTGAACAAAAGTGCCAATATTTCTCCATTTGTTGAGAAAATTGCTCTCGAGGATGACTCCTAAAACTTGTCATCACCATCAAGTTGTAGTATTCTAGATGCATTATGGAAAAATTCTATAGACATTATATTCTCATAGTCAGCAATAGATATTATATCCTCATAGTCATCCATGAATCCCTACAATGCAATGCCTAACATGTAATAATAGTGATAAACATCTAATTTTCAGCGAGTGACAAGTAATTATTTTAAATACTAATCTAGTGACTTTGAGATCTATAGATTCCAATAATTTCTTTGTTCTTGTGATAACTCTTTATGAAAAGGTGGTTGAGTAGTTCTTAAATCCTATTGGTTTTTTAGAAAATATCAATAGTACCATTAGTGTTAAATAGGTTTTCCCACTTTATCTTACTTTTTTGGTCTTTACATAGATGAATTATATGACATCATTTGAAATTCAAGTAAAACATGTGATGGTGGCATTCTGTATGATATAATTACCACTAAATATTTATTATTTTCTGATTACATTAATGTCATATCACATATTATTGTAGGCCTAAAAAAGACATCTTGGCATTCAAATCTTATTTTTTTATATTTATAATCTAAAATTGAACTACAAAGATCATGTTTTTCAACACAACTAAGAAAAAATTATAGGAAACTAATCTTATTTACAAATAATGTTTGGTTGAAGTGGTTTTTTCCTATACATAACTTGGCATGCTTTTCAAAGGACCTCCCTTCAATATGATCCATATTGGAGAAGAAATATTATGTAAGGGTTATATTATAATTAATACACTTGAGAGATGATATATCTCACACTAGTTTTAGGATGCCAAAGAAAAATTGCTTATCTTCTAAACTTTAATGTCACTAACAATATTGCATGGTTTTTAGATTTAGGGACCTATACTTCATGGTCCTAGTTAGGATCATGTTAATAATTTTTTTACTTCTATGTTATCCAAAAACTTTTGGGTAAAATTCAACCCACATGTAGTTATTTTTAGTTGATTTTGGCATCCATTTTTGTCATATTTTAACTATTTTCCACGTAGTGATTTGTTGGTTCACATATTAAGATGTATGGAAGATACTATAATTGAGCATAATAGATATTCTTTCAAGGCTCTTCAATCATTTATAAAATTATCTCAACAAGGGATTAATAAAAATTGGGATGACCAATGTACTTATTTTTTTGTAGGGAATTGGTATTGATATCAATCATGTGCCTCCTAATATATTTTACATCAAGGAACGATACATGTTGATATTCATAAATGCATAAGAGATGATATATAAAAATATTATATGAATCAACTTGGACAAAACCATTAAAACTATTATAAAAAAAATCATCATTACTTTTTTCATTATCTGTAAATAGAATATGGACTTATTAAAAATCCCAAATACACCATTCTTCCTTTTCGATTGAAATTTCTTTTGGGCAAATCACTAGTATGATCTCATTAACATTTCATGAAGTCAAATCACTTTATTACACACATCAATGTATTTGTAAATTTTTTGATAAATAACCAAAGTCAAAGGAACATTGTGTATATATGTTTCCAATTTATTATGACATTCATGGAAGGGTTTACTACCTCTTTAGAGGAAATCATTGCTCTGTATGAGATCTTATCCATTATGAAGGTCAAAGATGTGTAGCTCTATTCATTAGAGATATAACCCAACATAGAGTTGGGCTCCTTAAGATTAGTCAACACAACTCTTTATTTCATTGTTCAAATTTAGACTCATTTCTCCAATCTCAATTTTAGAGGCACAAACATACCCATTATTCTATTTAACAATCATAAGTTGTTAAGAAAAAAATCTTAAAAACTCTACTCTTGTGTTTTATGTTAAATATCCATTTTTTCTATTGTAATATCTTATTTGAAATGTAATTTTTAATGAATTCATATTAACCTACATTATGGTTACTAATATACAATATTATATATTCATATTCTTAACACATAATAACCATGATATGGTGACGATAAAACATAATCAACATTTATGCTCAAATAAGTTTTATTATTTAGTTTATATAATTTATAAATGATTTGATTTATAATTGATGACCCATCTCTCCTTTTATATTTGAGTGTTATTGTAGACACCTAATTCTAGTACAAGACCCTTTTACATTAGGTATGTTTCGTGTTTTATCACATATGGTCTATGTGCACAAATTTAGATATTTTTAGTATAATTTAATTTTTTAGGGCCTTATGTCATCATCCCCTAACTTAGGTCCTCCTCATAACTTGAATTTTTATGAACACTTTTTTCATATAATAATATATCCATCAAATGAAAATTGTATGAAAACCTACATATTGACTATTCATTTTCCTTTGTACAACTCTGAATGCTCTCAAAATGTCCAAAATATTCTTTTAGTTTCTTTTCCTTAGCCCATATGACTATCCCCTTAATTTATGGGTCCTTTATGCCTTGATTTTCACATTTTACTATCTTTAAAGGTCAACCCATGTGTATACGTGCCCTTGATGAGTGCGTGTGTACACACACATGCACACACATACACAATGCTTGGTCATTTCATCATTTATATTCTCATCCAACCCTATTATAGGTAGAGTCTATCATGCTTATTTTATCAAGTATTATCAAGAGGTATTGACATTTAATCAAAGGATATATACATTGATTTAATATTTCTCTCATATATCTAGTGCCAAGTGCTTGTATCAAATTAAGGTTATATTAAGAGAATTTAGTTGCATTGAATTATTTAAGATATGAGGTGAAGCCTTTTATCTCATGGTTGAGCTTTCACTCACATACACATTATGACTCCATTTTAGTATGGAGGCCTATAAAATACTTGTAAATTATTAGTGTTGAATGTTAATATGATATTTATCATATTGGCTTCTTATACTTGTATGACACCACTTTAGAGTATGATGTTTATGTCAGAGGTGTTTCTACATCGAATAATATCCTCTTGCCTATGCAATCTGTATGGCAGTCTTACTCCACCTTTATAAAAATAATTGATACATATTTCACAAATACATTCTTACAAGTACATTTCTAAAGTTAACTGTTTATAATGAAAATAATTAAATCTTTTGACAATCTATATTTTAAATTGATTGGGCAATTGATAATCATTTTGTTGAAGAATATATTATGTAAGATGCAATGGATCTTGTATATATTTTATTTTAAAAAATTTGTGTGTTTGTTTACAATATGTCATTATTTTCAAAACCCCTCTCCTGTTGGAATTCCAATCACTTCTAGAATTCCCTAATCTAACTTAGAGATGTAACAATAAGAGACTTAGATCAAGTTTCAGTTGAATTGAATGAAATTTTTAGTTGGACACCACCTTCTTGGGCTACTCATGCAAATCACGTTGCCAAGATTTGGTGGAATTCTTATAATGCTTTTACTTTGGAGCTATTAAAATGATATTGGTCATGTTGATGAATAGAAATGTTGGATATAATTTTTAAGTATAATCTCTTATCATATTTAATTATTCTTTCGTATGGAATATCTTTGAATCCCATGATGAAAAGTTGGTTTGATATATACTTTGATAGAATTAGTTATGCAACATTCATGCCAGAAAGATTGTTTCATGCATATCACCTTATGATTAGATTTCAACTTTCAACATGGGATGATCTTCATGATAATTATGTATACTATGAAATTCTCCAAATTCAAATCCTGAATTAGATCTCAAACACATGTTGGATGAGCTTACATACCAAGAAGCAATGTGGAGAAGAAGTCATTTTCCAACACCATCAGAAGAATATGAGGATGATAGAAATGCCCATGATCATGATGGGCACTACTCAGATTAGTTGTAAAGAACTAACATTGGACAATTGTATACGAATTATTTAATACAACTATCTATCATTCAGTCTATTCTATCTATAAAATCTTAGAAAATGGCATTTATTGTAGTTAGTGGTAATCAACTTTTGTAAGTGGAATGTTGACTCATTATTGGAAGCCCTTAGCATATTTCATATATTATGTGTGATGGAGATGATAACTTTTTGTATAATTTTGTACATGTGATGAAGAAGAAGCTTTCATTTAGTTTCATAATTGTGTTATGTCATCTTATGGGCCTCCCTAAATTTAAGGACCAAAAATTGTGGTTTAAGAGGTGGGAAATATGGTAGTGGTGGTCTATAAGGAAATCATTTAAAAAACATCGGCAGCCTATTTTTCTTGACTAAAGCTCTAAGAACTTAAAATGGGTTATTCCCTGACCTTACTGTGGATGATAAGGCAACCTCCCATTAAAATTGAATGGGATAAATTGCATCCCATATGGGCTCATATAATTTGTAATGCACATATGTCATACAATTTTTTCTTGTGTCACCTAGTAGCATTTCCTTTCACGCACTACCCATAAATACTAGTATGTCTATGCCTCTAATTCAATACATAAAATTATTAGTTTATGGATAAAAATAATATCACATGGGCTTCTTATCAATTTAACTTTTTTTTACACTCTCCTGATTCTATGGATTCATAGTAAATTCATTATTAAAACCCTATCTTCATTTTATGGGCTTCATAGCAATTTTTTTTCTTTTAAACCCTTTCTTGAAGCTATGGGATTCATATAAAAATCACATTCTAATGCCCCATCCACATGCCTGTAGTTAGTGCATGCCACTTCAGATCGTCTATAAATGTAACTACCTTATGCATGCATTATTTTGTCCATTTATACATTTTGATGCATTTATTTTGATATGTTTTATGAAGGGTTTTATATTGATTTCAATGAGGTTTTGTACATTATTATTAAAAAAAAATTATAGTTTCTATCATATTTTTATTAAGTGGTTTGAATTCTAATATTTTAATTTATATGTGCATTATTCAATCATTGGCCTTTGTACATTGTAGTATATGATAGATAGTATTCAATTTTAAAAAAGTCCTCTACAATACATGGAAACTTACATTCACTCAATATGAAAATTCCATTATAATTTGTTCAATTAAATGTTCTCCTTGTAGGTTATAATAGATGGAAAAAGGTTTGGAATAAATAATGTGCCTTGAATTACAGAGGCCAAGTGAGGGTCCATTTGATTGCAGTTGTATGAAGTGGACCATTTTCTTGACATTAATGAGGAACACTTGTGGGTTGCTTGGGTTGATCAGGACAAGGTTGATGACTTCATCAAAGGATAATCAAGAAGGGTGTTGTTACCTACAATTTTTTGTGTTTCACATTGCAAGAGAAATTTAGATTTTACTAGAAAGGATAGAAGGATCACCATAACCTATGAATATGTCATGTGAGTCACCTCACACTATAGATTGCAAGCTGGTGTATGTTTAGATGCTATTATGTTCTGTTTGTGTACATTTTTGTTCATTTTTCATGACTATTTATTTATTCACCACAATCATGTAGCTACTATTGTTCATATGGCCCCAATGACTTTTAGGAAATTGATGCCATACCAAAAGACAAGTCTTTAATTGCCAAGTTTAGAAAGGGTATTTGACTAGGTTGAAGGCATATAAGGTATAATTTTCATTGTCATTTCAGAACATTGCACATGGTTTGTAGACCTGATCATATGATGCTCACATACAATCAAGTATAACACATAGACAATGAGCACAACTATTTCCACAACCAACAATATGAATAGTTCAAGGGCAAGAAATGTTTTTTTGCTCCTCACATCAGCCCCCAAATTAATGAATGGGTTCATAGGCTACTATTGTTGGGAATGTCTTCTGATGTTATCCACATTAAACATTGAGAGATGGTGCATGAAAAACTTGTATTGTTTAATGGTGAAATAGAGCAGGATGATTTCTTGAGCAAGGATGACATATACAATAGAAAGTGATTAATCAAGGAGGAAAAATATGTGTACAATACTAACAATGAAATAAGTGTTTAGGAGTGGGCACTGGTAAATTTTAACAAGTGATTTTTCTATTAGGGATACAATGGGGGAGAGCTTGATGAGGATGGGGAAATCCCCTTCATTTTGGGCATCCAACTCCCACAACAACTATAATAGTTGTTGAGATTTGGGAAGCATAACTTATTCATGATGGATGCAACATTTGGAATGAATGTAATGATGGTATTGTGCCAATGTTTGTAAGATTATTTGATAATATTAGTTGTTCTGATATTTGTAATAATAGTAGTTGTTCCAATGTTTTTATTTTTTCTGTATAATTCCAATTGTACACATTGTTGGTATTTGATTCCAAACACAAAGGTGTGCCTATTATATGGGTCATTATGTCTTAGTCATATACTATATACATAAGATAATGGATGAAAATTATTTTTCAAAGAGTGTACTTGAAATATATTGAATGGAAAATTAGTGCCTTCACGATCGATAATGTTGGTATGGAGATAAAAACTATTAGGTACATCATCTTTATTCTTACACACATCATGGAATTCATAGTTATATTTTTATAGACACCATCCCCACCTTATTCCATTAACTTATGCAAAACTATTATGTTATTCATGGAGACATTTGACTGTGAGGTCTTCTTATGCCTTTGGCATGTTCATTGTGTGTGGTTGAAGAATTTGATGGCAAAGGTGAAAGATGATGATGTAAGACATGCAATTTTTGAGGAATTGGGGTTAATAATGCATAGTTATGTTGATGAGGACATGGATACAATGGAGTATATAAATTTTATAGAAAAATATCTCTCCTCTTAGCCCGCTTTTATCAAATACTAGGAACAACACTAGGTATATAGGGTTCAAATGTGATCATGATATTGTCGAACACTTTTGCATGATGAGCAAGACACCAATGCATCTATATAATATTACCATTCCCATTTTAAATGTCATTTCATAAGCATATTAAGTACTCCTACACATCCCAAGGTGGATTAGTTGGTTCACCAACTAACAACATTGGTTTACATACATTATTGGTGGCTACATCTATGCAAGGACGTCAGCTTCTAAAAAAACTTCAATGTAGAAAGACATGAAAATATTTCATGGGTATAGACTTTAAACATCCTATATTCTCATGCTACCTTCAATAATAGTGACCCTCACATGATATGGGTGCAAAGTATGAAATATGAAACATTGCATTATCACATCTTCAATGTAACGCCTTCTATGTCGATGTGTAATTACTCATTTTCAATCCAAGGATATACTTGAAAGCATGTGATCAAGTTGGACCTGATGAGAAATATGACAACTTAGGTATTTATAGAGGATACAACCACATTTCATGGTGTTAACAAGAGCATCAACAACATTGATGTTGAGTACCATATATGTTTTATTTACCCCCATATTATATGCATTGACAACTTTGAGGTGATTGTAGTTTTTGTAATATGTTTTCATTACCCAGGTTAAAGATGATGGATTTTGAGTCAAAAATGAGGGAGAAGGCATGAATGTTGGAGGTTTTCACACTAAAATACATATTGTATCAGATATGGATATGCAAGGATTAGGGTGTGCACTAGAAGGTGTTGCAACAAATCTAGTGGATGACACTGAAAACCTATTGAGGGGGGTTGATATTGTAAGTCTAGCAACTACTTGCAATCATATGTTTTTCATATTTTCAGCATTTTTGGATGCTTTTCACTTTATGAATAGATCCTGTATACTACTAGAGTTGATGATGTTGAGGCCCTGATATGTAGAGCATGAGAGATATTTTATAGATGTTTTGAAGTGGATATAACCATAGGAACTATGGAATTATTCAATAACTTTATGGTATATGTTTACAACAAGGTGTAGAGTAGGACGATATCAAATGCACAACACCCAATGCCTCATCCATTCTAAAAAGTGTAGAATGGGCATGGAACTTCCACCTGTAGACAAAGAGACTTCATAGAAAATATGAATAGATGTAGATATCAAACCATGTCGTAGGAGACCATACTTTTTCCAAACCCACCTTGTAACAATCTAAAATGACAATTCTGAAACAATGATCTTAACAGGGCAACAAAGCGAGATAGGGGTGGATAGAATAGAGATAATGCATCTTGATTATAGCCCTTTGTAGGTTTCAATGATATCACAACAATAACAAATGCATGTAGCAAAAAATAAATACCTTTTTTTAAGGTGAATAGTTCTCTTAGACTGTCCACATGTTGTAACATATTGCATAAATGTACTGTCTCTTCAAGGATTTTCTAAATGATATTTAAACCCTACCCTAAGGAATGAAGTAAAGCTAGCCATTATTTTAAACAAAATTCAAATTTAGAAATATTATATAAATAAATAATGTTACTGATATTATATAAACAAAGAATGCAATATTTCTAAGGTTCATTTTATTGGTTAGTAGCTTTAGTACCTTGTTCTTTCTTAGAACAGTCTCTTTAGTGCTCTTTTTACATCTACTTTTTACATCAACTACCTTTTGACAACTACTTTTGTGATGGTGGTCATCTTCAATTATATTAATTTTATGATGGTGGTCATCCTTTATCCCTTAGTTGGAATATTCTTTTTACTCAAGCTCTTTTAGTTATTTCCTCCTATCAACACATAAATGCAAAGAGAGTAGCCCTTAGGGGACTAGGATGAACTAAGATAATCAATTGCAAGAAAATATTACCTATTGGAGGATCAAGAAAGAATTTAAGCAATGCCCAAAAATAATAATATAATGTACATCATCACCAACCACTCTTGTGTTAACATAACCATTACCATTATAAGAGTTTCCATACAAATGGAACAAAATATGTGTCTCATACTAGTATCTAAAAATCATAAATCACCTACAATAATCAAACAAAAATGTATTTTAGGATCACCAATTTAACCTCATGCCCATGTAACAAAGTCGATGATTGAGTTAAGGAAAGTCCTCTAGGGCATGTGAAATATGTTAATATATACTTTAATACTCTCTTCATCACATTTTCCCATGTTGGAAATAACCCAAATGCACCTTAGATATGTAACAATACTTGGATATGGCCTAGGTAAGGGGGGAAATTTATTGGATATGGATATTACAAAACTTGAATTGTATCGTAAAAAGATTTAAGAAAAAATTGAAAAAAAAAAAAAAAAAAAAAAAAAAAAACCACTTATTGATTATAAAGAGGTGAATCTTTTGTCCTCTTAACACACACTACTCTCCATTGAAAACTTTTTTTGATAGACTTTTGGAATTGTGTTGGTCATTTTGAAGGGATTTGGAAGGTTTCTACAAATAATCCTTCACTATGATAATTCTATTTTATTATGGATTGTTCCACGAGGATAGCTACTCAGGATGATAAAATACAAGGTGAAAAATTTGTGCTCACTTGTACTTGCACATAAATCACATAGCATGGTAATCAAAACCCAATAGGTGTAGGGAAAAGGAAGACAAACACCAAGCTACTAACATTTAGTGTTTTAAGGAATTGATAATTTTAGTATAGCGTATGCAATATAACATATATCTAAGCCATATCACATATCGTTACATAGAAATTTTGCAATCCATACATTTTCCATTGAGTTACCTAGAATGGGATCCAATCAATCATTTCTCTCCTGAGGTACCTTCACCAAGATCAAATCAATAATGTTCTTACAAGTCACCTAAATTGGAATTTAACCAATTATGCAATGATTTACCTTGATATGGAACCAACCAATCATGTTCCCACTAATGATGTTGAGGTAAAGTGGAGAAATCACCAAATATTCCCTTAATTGGATCTAGTCTTGTTTGAGAACTCATTCAATGCTATGTTTGTCCTTCAAGATTCCATCTTCTCATAATCTTTCCTTGGTTCTTGAGCTAGTGTAATTATTATTTATATACATTTCCATCATAAATTTAGATACACTTCTTGGACCCATTATGCATCTATCATGTCACTAGCGTCCACTCCTGACTCACTTCTTAACACTGGTCTCTCCTTAACATTCAATTCTCTCTACTAGCTTTCCATTAGGTGTATCTCATAGGTTTTAAACATCAATATTTGAGGTAAATATTAGGAATGTGTCATATTATCATAAATGATCTCATATTACCCTATTTAACCTATCTTGGATCCTTTCAGGTGTTCCATCCTAACTCATCATTCCATTTTATACTCCAAGTTCACAAAGATTACACAATGCTTATAGCCTTTTTTTGGATATAATTCCTTACCTAGGACACTCCATAGCTCACTTTTTAAAAATAAGTTAATATTATAGCACTCTTTATCCTTCTTAATCTCTGTGCTCAATCTCAAAACCTAAAAACCCATGATAATGTGCTTTCTACTTAAAACATTCCCCAATTAGGTCTTACATTAGGTCTTCAACCCTACAACCCTAAGTTTTTATTATATCGATATTCACCAATGCCAAAACTCCAAATAACCATGTGATTCACCTATGGAATGGTAATTAAAATCTTCCTATAAAATTTGAGGTTTCAACTCCTTTGCTAAGTACCTAAACCTATATTTTGCCAAGAAACCCTATGTAGGGTTTGTACTCAAGTTGAGGAGTATAAAAATATAATATATTTTGTTGGACATTATTTCAATCCATTATGGGACCTTATCAAGTTATTTACTAGTTATAATCAACTTTCCAAATATCTAATTTTTCTCGTCTAACCCCCATAACCTTATATCCCACTATACATAGAATTTTGAGTCTTCGAACCACTGTCTAACAGTCTTAGTAATCCTTATTTATCTTTCATGCATTTAAATTATTATTAGAGTTTAATGACAAACTTGGGTCTTTCCATACACCCTTTTACCTTAATAATATTCCATTATCATTGTTCAATCCTTGCCAATCTTCTAATCTGAGTGTTTACACAATTTTGGGTTCTTTGGCAGGGCTAAAATAGGGTTCTAGCCAACTAGTGCCATTCAAAGGTGGTATATCTATTTAAATAACCTTAAAAATTTAAACCTCATTACACTTCTAGTTTTTACTATATATATAATTCACAAAGTAACTTCATCTCATCCATTTGTTAATCACTCACAATGACTGTCAAAATAGGGTCTTGAATTACACAGGCCTATGACATGTTTTAAAGGTTATATTTATTTTATACAAGGTTCCAACACCAAAGAACACTATTAAAACTATCCTCATTCTCATATAAATGATATAATGTTCCTCTCTCATTATTTTTCCCTAGACACACATTCCCCTCTTCTTATTTGATTATGAGCAATGTCTTATTACTATAAAATAGGGCTCTTGTTATCCCAGAATTGTGTACTGTATAATTATCCCAATATTTACCTTTAGATCAATAAGTCCATTGTTTAATCTAAATTTCTCTCATCAAAAGAATATAAACTTACCACACAAGGATTTTATCTCCACCAAACTCTCAGGTAATGTTATAGGATCATACCTTGGTTTGTCATAAACTATGAACAGGGTATTCAAAAGGGAATTACATCCTCAAGGATTTTCTCACTTTGAAATGTTTGCTTAGTTATCTAAGAGTCTTTATTATCCTAACAATGTTTTACAATGAGTGTTTCTTATTTCATTCTTCTAAAATACTTATTGAATCCTTTCCTTCTTGTTTATACTTACATCCTTCTCCAAACTTGTAGACATACACATATAGAGTCTGTGTATATATGGCCTTTAAGGCTCACTTGAAACAATGTGAATACATACAAAGAGAAATCCATAAATCTTGAAAAAGACACAACACGATGCTCAACTTATCTGTATTCATTGATTCAACATTTCATTTCAACACAATCCACTAATGGACTTGGTCACCTTTCATGAGGGTTCTTGAGAATTTTCTCATTCTCACCTTCCCTCCCTCTCCTTGGAGACCTCTTCCTGTCTCTCCTCTCTCCTATACCCAAAAAATAATGTAAAAATACCTATGCAACCAATTTCAACATTGGTTTCTTGGTACTTACAAAGCAAAATCCTCTTTTCTTGATAACCCAACATATGGGTGAGGACTACATAATACCAATAGTGAATGTTTGATCAAACGAGGACCATAGTATTTGCTGGAATTTAGTATTTAACACAATGATTGACATTATTCTATCCAACCTTACTACACAAACTTATACAAAAATCAAAGTAGCATTAATCCTTGGTTAAAAAAAGTATAGTAGTCAAACAATATTAAGTTCTAAGTCAAATAAAGTGCAACAATCAAATAGAGTCAGTGTTCAACTTACCTCTTGAAAAAATTTTAACAATCAAATATGTGCCTTACAATAGTCAACAATCAATAGAAGCAGTTCCGTTGAAGCAATAGTGGCCTAACAATAGAAGATTAGACAAACCAATATTGGGCTTTAACACTTTCCATGTAAAGAAAAAATGGATGTTTGGGTAAAAAATAAGAAGGTCCCTCACACACATTGACACTCAACTTTGACCAACATTTTACCTCCTATTGCCAAAACTCAAAAATAGTGTTTTCTAGCTTGATGTTCCTGCATCACTTGACATGGTTGTTGACATGATAGTTTGTAGGTAGTTACAAACTGCTTGATGCATGAAATTTCATTTCATTTATATTCTCTTATACATTTGACTACCACATTTCATTTACATTCTCCAATGCTTTTGAAATTACATTAGTTTTTACCAAACTCCACAAAACATCATATTATGTTGATTAAGTACATGCAAAATGATTAATTACAATTTGAGAATTATTTTTGGAAATTATCACTAATTAATTTTTGTAATTGTGTGGTAGGTGGTATTAATACTACATGGGGAGTGTTTGTTAAGGTGTGGAGCCTAAAAGCTTCACATATGAGCGCATTTAACAGTTTCGGGTCTACACAGTCACCGGCGTCGGTCAGGAGAGACCACCGTCGGTCAGGTGCAGTTGAAGAGACATCAACATCGGCAGAGGATCGGCCGACGTCGGTCACAGGCAAGCAGCAGGAACCGGCGTCGGTTACCTGTGCGTCCAGAATGCTATTTCCGAGGACAGAAGCGAGTGTTTGCATGATGAGTTTAAGTCTTAGTCTTAAGTTCGCGTTTCTATTATTAGCAAGATTGTTTTTAGAGCCCTTGTTCAAGAGGCTTAACTATTGGTTGTAAGTGCATGCTCAAGTTTCCTAATTCTATATGTAGAATTAGATCTTCTTAGCTTAGTGTGAATTATTGTAGTAGTTCATTGTATGTGAATGTTGAAGAACAATACAGAGTTGTATCAATCCAGGTTGTTGGAATTGATTGTACTTGAGAGAGAGATCTCTTAAGGGATAGAGATCTAGAGAGAGATCTTGTGCATCTGAGAGAGGTGTGGAAGAAAGAAGTTTCTTCAATTGTATTCCTTTTGTAAAGAGTTTTAATACAAGTTTTCAGGGTGGTTTCTTGTATCTCTTGTTCTTGCTATTTATCATTCCAGTTACTTGTCTATCTGATTTAATTTCATGTTTATTGCTCTCATAAGTGTAATCTATTATTGGTTGATCCCCAACAAGTGGTATTAGAGCCTTGGTTGAAGGTTTAGAGTTTGATATCCAATAATTGGTGTCAAAGCTCAGGTTCACTAACAGGGAGTTCAAATCTGTGTAGTGTGTGTTGATTACAGGTTGCTCACAGGAGTTTCTGTAAGGATTTCTATTTGAGTGGGAGAAGCAATGGCAGATGAAAGTAAACTGAGAATGGAGAAGTTTAATGTCAAAAACTATCAACATTGGAGAATGCAGATAGAGGACTATCTGTATCAGAAGGATTTATACTTACTGTTAGGTGGGATTGCAAAGAAGCCCACAGACATGGAGGATGAAGAATGGGAAGTTCTTGACAGAAAGGCTCTGGGGTCTATAAGACTAAGTCTAGCATCTACTGTGATATCTAATTTATCACAGGCAAAAACAATGGTAGAGTTGATGACTACTCTAGCAAATTTATACGAAAAACCCTCAGCTTCTAATAAGGTATATCTTATGAAGTAGCTATTCAATTTGCATATGCAGGAAGGTGGATCTGCATCCAATCACCTGAATGATTTCCATGGTATTGTAAATCAATTAAGTTTAGTCAAAATTGTATTTGATGATGAAATAAAAGCTCTTTTAATATTATGTTCTTTGCAGGTTAGGAACTGGCGTCGGCAAAACAGAAACCGAGGTCAGTCATATAGAGACCGATGTCGGCAGGACAGGAACCGACGTCGGTCAGGCAGAACTGGCATCGGCCAATAACAGGTCTGGAGGTGATCAAGGTCGGTCACTGTCAGAGAATTTAGGTGGACAGCGTGTTGTGAACGAGTCTCAGACACCCATCAAGAGGTCTGAAAGGGTAAGCAAGCCTCTAATTAGATATTCTCCTTCTTTATTTTATTTATTGCTAACTGATGGTGGAGAACCAGAGAGTTTTGAAGAAGCAATACAGGTGGAGTCCAAGAGTCAGTGGGAGTGTGGCATGGTTGAGGAGTTGGAGTCCTTAAGAGAGAACCAAACATGGGATTTGGTTGAATTGCCAGCTGGTAAGAGAACGCTGAAGAACAGATGGACCTACAGGTTGAAAGAAGGTGAGAATGGACAGATGAGATATAAGGCCAGATTGGTAGTGAAAGGATTTGTACAAAAGCCAGGTATTGATTTTGGTGAGATTTTTTCTCCTATTGTTAAAATGACTTCTATACGGATTGTACTGTCTTTGGTTGTTGTTGAGGACTTGCATCTTGAGTAGCTAGATGTTAAGACAACGTTTCTTCATGGAGATTTGGATGAGGAAATTTATATGGAACAGCCGGAAGGATTTGAGGTCAAAGGTAAGGAGAAATGAGTGTGCAGATTGAAGAAAAGCTTGTATGGCCTCAAGCAAGCTCCTAGACAGTGGTATTTGAAATTTGACAGGTTTATTACTGAGCATGGCTATAGTAGGTGTCAATCTGACCATTGTGTGTATTTCAAGAAATTTGATAATGGTAGATACATTATTCTATTGTTGTATGTAGATGATATGCTGGTTGCAGGATCACACATGCAGGATATCTCTGAGCTTAAGGTGAAATTAGCTCAAACGTTTGCTATGAAGGATTTGGGAGCAGCAAAGAAAATCCTTGGCATGAGCATTAAGAGAGACAAGAAAAATCACAGGTTCATATTGTCTCAAGAGGATTATGTGGACAAGGTGTTGAAACAGTTCAATATGCAGGATGTTAAACCGGTAAGCACACCTTTGGCTGGACATTTTAAGTTGAGTAAAGAATAATGTCCTAATTCACATGATGAGGTAGAGTACATGAGTAAGGTTCCATATTCTTCCGTAGTAGGAATTTTGATGTATGCAATGGTGTGTACTAGACCAGATATTGCCCAAGCAGTGGGAGTTGTAAGTAAGTATATGGCCAATCTAGGTAAGGAACATTGGAAAGCAGTTCACTGGATCCTTAGATATCTGAGAGGAACCAGTAGTAGGCACTTGTGTTATGGAGGTTCAGATACTTCTCTACATGGTTATGTAGATTCAGATATGGCAGGTGATTTGGATGGCAGGAGGAGCACTACAGGATATGTTTTCACTGTAGGTGGAACGGCAGTTAGCTAGATATCTAAGTTGCAGAAGGTTGTTGCCTTGTCAACTACAGAAGTAGAGTATATTGCAGCCACAGAAGCTAGCAAAGAGATGATATGGATGACAAGGTTCATGGATGAGCTTGGTAGGGAGCATGAGAGTTGCAAATTGTATAGTGACAGTCAGAGTGCAATCCATTTGGCTAAGAATTCAGCCTTTCATTCAAGAACAAAGCACATATAGCTAAGGTACCATTTCATATGACAGGTATTGGAAGATGGTGATTTAAAGCTGGAGAAGATTCATACAGATAGGAATCCTGTTGATATGTCAACCAAGCCGGTTACAAAGGAGAAGTTGAATCTTCATTCAAATTTTGTTGGTCTTCATGATTGAGTTGAAGATGGAGGAGCTAGAAGATGTTGCTGTACAGGTATTGGTGTAGCTGTTTATCTCCAAGTGGAAGATTGTTAAGGTGTGGAACCTAAAAGCTTCACATATGAGCGCATTTAACAGTTTTGGGTCTACACAGTCACTGGCGTCGATCAGGAGAGACCGCCGTCAGTCAGGTGCAGTTGAAGAGATGCCGACGTCGGCAGAGGATCGGCTGACGTCGGTCACAGGCAAGCAACAAGAATCAACGTCGGTTACCTGTGTGTCTAGAATGCTATTTCCGAGGACAGAAGCGAGTGTTTGCATGATGAGTTTAAGTCTTAGTCTTAAGTTTGCATTTCTATTATTAGCAAGATTTTTTTAGAGCCCTTGTTCAAGAGGCTTAACTGTTGGTTGTAAGTGCATGCTCAAGTTTCCTAATTCTATATGTAGAATTAGATCTTCTTAGCTTAGTGTGAATTATTGCAGTAGTTCATTGTATGTGAATGTTGAAGAATAGTACAGAGTTGTATCAATCCAGGTTGTTGGAATTGATTGTACTTGAGAGAGAGAGCTCTTAAGGGATAGAGATCTAGAGAGAGATCTTGTGCATCTGAGAGAGGTGTGGAAGAAAGAAGTTTCTTCAATTGTATTCCTTTTGTAAAGATTTTTAATACAAGTTTTCAGGGTGGTTTATTGTATCTCTTGTTCTTGCTATTTATCATTCCAGTTACTTGTCTATCTGATTTAATTCTGCATTTATTGCTCTCATAAGTGTAATCTATTGTTGGTTGATCCCCAACAGTGTTGTCAAAACACAAGAGTAATTCCATAAATTCATATGGAAAAAATCAAATGTACTAGAGTAGCTAAATGTGGAATGACAAACATTGCAAGATTTCTCATGTGTAGTGGTCGGTCCCATCAATTACAGGGGGCTTGGAAGCAAACCAAATTTCATACAGCCTAATGGACTATGATGGGTGAATGTTCTCCTACATTACAACATGGCATATCCATCATACCACATTCTAATGGTGAGCTATGAGTACACATCATTCATAGATAGGCCCTATCATGATTTATACATACATTGGTTATATGAATGGCCATAGGATGATGCCATTTTATCTGATACATGGGGTACTAACCTATCTGAGGCCCTTCTTGGAGAAGGTCTTGCCAATGAAGGTGTCTAATGATCTGGATGTCTATGTGCATCTAGATCAAGTATGAAATATATTCATTGGTGTCAAACTACCATTTTGAGTGCAATTTGAAAAATATAGCATTCAGAATAACCTCTTTTAGGCCTCCAATATTTGTCCAACACACCCATATGTAACATTGTGGAAGAGATACATAATCTCCCACAACATAGATTTTCCTCTCATCCAACTAGGCTGAAGTATTTCAAGAACATAACCATTATTGTTTTACATGCACGTTGTAGAGGATGAAAGAGATGGTGAGTACAATCCATCATATGAAAGTGATGGTTTTGAAAGTGAATAGAACAATTTTATAAGAATATCTTTCAATATTGATAAACAATGTTTAGTCTTGTAATCAATTATGTTTCAGTATGTCTAATTTATTGCTAAAGAAAGTACATATTTGTTTGTGTATTACATATTTATTTCTAAATAAAGTACATATTTTTTTGTCTATAATAGTGTTTGATGTTTTGATCATGTAATGCTTTGATGATTAAATGAATGAAGAAAGAAACGATTTTGTATTTTCATGTCCTTGAATAGTATTGGATTCTTATGAATGAAACAATGTCTTTCAAAGGCCCTTGAGGCCATGAATATGTTGATATTTGTGTTAAGTTATAAGTTTAGACAACACTATAGGATACAATTTGGTAAGGAGAAGTGGGGTGATGTCTTCAAGTTATTTAGATAAAGATTGTATTTTACAATGTTCCTCAAAGGTACTAACATCATAGTGATCCTATGGTGATTGAGTTACAGCTCCAACTCTATTTCCTGTGAAAAGGAGGACTAAGTATGTGTTTTATATGAGAAGAACAACTTGTAAACTAAGTAGAAACTCAAGAATAGTGGTTATAAATATATTTCCCATTCTATAATGTTTTTATAGAGATTTAAGTGTTTGAAGTTGTGTAGAGTTCATAACCACAATTCACAATCATACAAACCATTGTGTGTTAAGACATAGTCTATAAATAAGCAAGGGTAACCTTGAACAGGGGGATACAAAATCCTCAAACACAATGACATGGAAATATAATCCTATGTAAACCTTGGATAACTATTAAAGTGGTTGATAAGCCATTTGAATGACTTACAACATAATAGTTATTTATAGTTATGCATAGTTCTGATGGCAGGAGCCATGATCATTTTATTCAATGTAGTTGTCTTGATACTTCTCTTCTATGTCTATATCATTCTATGCAGGGTCATATGCACATTTTATGCATCCCTAAATATAAATAGTCTATAAATACATGATGAATGACTCTGTTAAAATGATATAACTTTTTCCCTAGAATTTACCTTGACATGTGACTAGTGCAAAACTTGGGATTAAACACTGACTCCTTCACCCTTATTTTGACCACCTCCATTTAAGCTATCTCCCTCCACCTTGGATCCAGTAGTGAGTGAATGGTGAAGGACATATAGTTAGCCTTTAGGCTTGGCATTACCCAATTAATAGTACAGCCATAAGAGACTAAGTCAATGTTAAGGGGACATGATTATTAGGGTGATAGGGCATGATAATCTAGCATTACCATGGAATGATTCATATGCCATTCTAGGTCTGTGACACATGCCAAGTTGAGTGACACCTTAACAATCATGGTTCATGGTTAGTGTGATGGTGATTATTGATTGGCAGTGATGGTGGTGGTGATCATGGTGAGGATAGTTGTTCGATAGTCAAAACAAAGGTGGATGTTACCATCAAATTTAACTCAATTTAACTATGATTAGTCATAATATGGTGAATTCTAGTGGAGACACACCCCCTAACAACTGATGATGTGTAATACACACCAAGAGTTAGTGTGTGTTGGTTAAGCTCTACCAAAAAATCTAGCAAATGATCATATACAACACAGAGCATATGCTTTAAAAAAGGAAGAATTCAATGAAATAACCACATGTTCTCTCAACATATTAAAGAAAACTTTGAGTTTGGATATGGTGGATTGAATAAGTTGGAGACTCTAGATTTTCAAATAAATTTTAGGCCTATAGTAGTCAAGAATATTTTACAAGTATGACCATTTCCTTTTTATCTTACTAATTAAAAAATTATAGATTCAAGAAAAAATGTTAAAGGCCTTGATAGAACACCATTTTACATGGCATTAATTTTTATATTTAATCCAAAAGCCTATACATTAGGCAAGGCCTTGTAGATTCATCTCACAAAGAGACAAAATGACATATTCCAATGTAAATAATTTGGTTTTGAATAGTGGCAGTTTGGAGATAGTGGTGGTGTAGAGTAGTTTGATAGTGCGTGACACCATTTATGTCAACCAATAGTTAGGAGTTTCATTGACCATGCTAATGTTGTAGTTTCATCAAATTACCCATCATAAATGAAGGATTTTACCTCTTTATGGATGCTTTACAAGGGATGACCACCATAGGGATAAATATTATGTGACATAAATCCCTTAAACCTGCCATCCTCCTCAAAACCTCCAAACATACTAGGAAGATTATACTTATTAGTATTAATCTTACTACTAACCCCTCTAGTTGTCATGAAAGGCATATGATCCTCTGTGTTGCAAAATTAGTATATCTAAAGTAGCAAAGCATAAGAAGGTGCTAATTGAGCCACATGTTCAGTGCTTAAAATGCTTCTCTCATGATTTGAATACACAAACTATTGCAAACCAAACATATTTCTATTGGATACATATGCTGACAACTTTTTAGATTGATGATGATGATGATGCCTGAGAAAATAATATACCCCAATTGGCCTTTCATATCTATACGATGATACATACACCATATGATTCTTCATAGATGTAGATTTCATTTCCATTATCGTATCGTATCTTCATGTAGTCACTTCTTCTTCTTTTGCAACCTTAGCCTTTCAAGCTATGCCACGCCAAGCCCTCTCTATGGCTGCATCTTCTACTCTATGTCATTGATCTTCATCTTATTCATTACCTTCATGCAATCCTTATTATCCCATGTCTAGGGTTCAAACCTCTCGAAGCAACCTTTTCATCTAAAAACATTAACATTTTTTTCCTTTCTTTTCTTTAACTCAGCCCAAGAGCAACACTACCACCATTATTTTTATCTTAGTTGTTTCAACTCAAGTAGAAATGCATTCCATTTCAAACAAGGATTTTAATAGACTCAGAAAGCCCCTTTGTGCTTTCAACAGACTATAAATATGCATTTATAGCCATGTTTAAATAGGACATATATATAATGTATATGTATTATGGTCATGTTTCTTTCTAGGAGTATGAGCTAGTTCATGTCTATTTCTCATGTTTAACAATTATATCATGAAACTATCTTTTTTTGACTCCATCATGAGTTTCATTATACATTGGTCGATGCATATTTGATTTTACGTTATTATGAATTGATGGGAAGGGTAGCGGGAGACTCACATTTAGTTGGTTAGTATAATTTATGATTGGTTTTGGGGGCTCTATTTGGGAATTAAATGGAAAGGTTAAAATCTTCCAAAGGGGTGATATATGACAAACATTTACTGTCACTTTGACAAGTCATGGATGGTCTCTTTCATTCTTCTAATTAGTTGTCGTAGGTTATTTTGTTGGGATATTGACAACCATGTTTGGTATTTATTTATTGATCTAATCATTCTCCCATTAACCTTTAGTTAGGATAAATTGGAATTTTAGGAGGATTTTATTTTGACTAAAAATATTTATTCTTATTAAATTTTTTAATTTTGAAATTAAATTTTTTCTAATTGTTATGATTGTTAATTATTGTTACATATATTTACATAATTTGAATGATTATTTCTTATACAATGTAAAGACTTAATAATTTTCTCTTTGTAGTTTTTTTATTAGCCAATTGGCAATGGCAAAGTTGGTGTTGGGTCAGGCAAAAAAAAGTCAATAGGTGTTGTGTGAACAGCTCAATAGTTGTGGGGTCATTGCCATTCATACAATTTTTATATTATATAAGATAATATTTATATATATTTTATATATTATATATTAATACATACTAGATATAATCATAAAAAATATATTTATAATTCCTCTAGGTTTTTTTGTACTTTTAGGGTAATTGCTAGTATAATATAAGGGAATCAGACTCCAACATGATCACATGCAAGAAGTAAACACTACATCGTATTCTCCATTGTGGGAGTTAAAACAACATCATTTTCTACTCTCAAATGAAATTGTGGGAGTGAAGTGAAAATATTAAACACCTTCTTATGTAGGAGGGAAGGCAAGAAAGATTCACAAATTCCGTTTACACAGTATCAATTAGCCATTAAAAAAAATGCAACACAATAATAATATAAGATAATGTATTCCATTATTCTTACGTACATCCCAATCCCATTAAAAATTTCAAACATAAATTATTGTGTCTAATACAAATAATTTTTAATGGTATTACATGAATTATTTATTTGAACGAAATATTCCATGTGCATTTTAATATTATATATATTAGTGCATTTGTGTGTAACATTTACATACTCAAACCAATAAATATATATGTTTGTATTGATCATTTAATTTTTTTTTTTTTAATAAACATTCTTTTTATTATTAATTACAATAAAATTCTTATTTTTCCAAACATTGATTTTCCACTATGGATAACTTGTTTTTAGTCATATTTTGTCACTACATATTTATTGTGTAAATAAATTTATAATAAAAAAGGTAAGCATAAGTATAATATTTTTTGAAAATTTGAAGCAAAGCATATTCATAGACATCATGGTTTATACTTCCTTAAATAAAAGATGGACACAACCTTTTTTTTTTTTCAAACACATGCAATTGGATATTTCATTAGAGTTGAGTGATAAATAGTCATAGTATTTACTATTGTCTTAATGTTTAATAATATAAATTTTCTAAATAATAGTTATAATTTTTAGAATAATTATACTAAAAAATATTTTTTGGTTGGTATTTCTTTTCTTATAATTAAAGAGTTAAGAATTTTTAAAATTATAACAAAACTGAAAGAAAAAGTTAAACTCTTTATATATATATATATATATATATATATATATATATATATATATATATAACTACAATTATTTCGGTGCCAAAATTATAACAAAACTGAAAGAAAAAAGTTAAACTCTTTATATATATAACTACAATTATTTTGGTGCCAATTTGTTAAATTTTACGTAAAGTTTATATATCTAAATATAATTATATTGATGTCTATTCGTTAAAGTTTACTTAAACTCTATATATCTAAATATAATTATTTCGATGCTAATTTTCTTGTTCATATTTATATTGTGAATCACAAAAATATCATATTTTTATATTTTTATAATCTTCTTTTGTTAAAAGTCATACATAAATATCTTTATAATATATATTTTTATATTGTGAATCATAAACATAGACAAAACAACATATGAAGCTTTATAGATAGCATTTCAAATGAAAGTTAGTTAATATTTTGAGTTGGTTTACGTTGTGTGGGGGCCGCATGGATGTGAGCCCCCTCTAGCACAAATTATGACGTGCATTATCCACAATGGGAGATGCTAGGTAGATCCCCCTTCAAAGTGCAATGAAAGTGCCCTCCCTAGGCCATCAGCCTTCCTGATCACCAATTGACCCCACCCAGGTAAGTATGATTTTGCTCATCGCATCTCCTCCATCTTATAGCCTCTCTTCTCCCTTTCTACTACTCACGCTACGCATGTGGGATTGCCATGATCAATAACTCAACTCATCTTTATCTCTATTATTCCATCCACTTTGATTGAACAATTTGTAATTCAGAGATCATTACGCCGACCTACAGACTTTGATGACATTTGCAGCTATTCCTTTCTCAAAGTAGCACAGAATAATTCTATCACCAACAACAGATTAGTAATAATAATCATAATAATAGGAAGGTTCCTTGACTTTTCAGCTATTAACAAACATTATCAACCATCATCTTGACATTGCATTTGGAAAGTGCATTACAGAAAAATATACCAATCATGCACTTTTAAAATTAGATCTCGGGTTTGAGTCCCACAAAATGTAAATGGAATTCTTATATATTTGATTTATTAAAAATGAAAGAGAAACCATAATAGAAACAAATATTTGTGCATAAATACGTAGCATTTTCATGCTATATTCAATGGATTGTTCTATAGAATGTGTCATTTTTTATCATAGTACCTTGGAGAAATCACTAATGATACATAGTGGAGACCAATTCCATAAGGTGTTTGAAAAAAATAATGAAGAGTCAAAAAAAAAAAAAAAAGAGTAAGTTGTGCCATGATTTCGGGGGCCGGGGTAAAATGATGTGTGGTTGAATATGGAGGCCTAGGAAATAAGTTGTGGTAACTCCCTCAGAAATGATTTCACAAACAAAAAAGAATTATGAGCACCCAATTAAACTTGACTCTTTTCCCACTCAAGCAAGAAATAAACATGAAAGTAATTTTAATTTTGGATAGGAATTAGTTCAAATGTCTCTAAAAATTTTGTACCTAACAATAATAGTTTTTAGGCACTCACACCTTTCCCCAACTTGTTCTCTCTTCTATATTTGAGGGGAAGAAATTACACCACATATTCTATATTGGTGAGAAGAGGGCATGAGCATTCCTAATACTATTATTTTTTTTGATACTTAATAATAAGGGTAAAGGGGCTTTTACTTTAAGGTATTAAAACATCTGACAATATTGTAAATCTCTTGTGTACGTCAGAAGTATACAAGATTATATTGTATGATCTTCTTCAATAATCCAAAGTATCAAATGATATCGATCCCACTCAATTCCAAGTACTTGTGGGACATATCTCTACAGATTAACAACTTACATTATATTAGAGTGACATCATCCCTTAGTCCCTCACATAATAATCCCCTCTATATTCAAGCCATCATTTCTCATCACAATCTCAAGTGGGTTCTCATAGATAATGGTTCGGGTTTAAACATTGCTTCTTTGAAACTAGTTAAACACTTGGGGTATACTTCAATAGATATGCAACTAGATATCTCTACTATCAAGGCCTATAACAATGAACAGAGAAAATCATCAAGGACTATTTGTCTGTCTATCCTTGTTATGTTTGTTAGCCATGACACCCTTTGCCAAAACTTTCATAAAATCTACTTCTTCACCATCTTTGGATCCATGAAGTACATGTAATCCCTTCCACATTACACCAATACCTCAAATTTCTCCATTCTAGGATGGAGGTCACCATTTCTAATAATTTGTTGTCATATCAATATTGTAAAAGTCTCAAAGTTGAGTATCAGAACTATAATTCCTAACACAATTTATACCCAGAAAGGACAAACATATAACTCATGAATCTCCCAAATCTTATTACATTGATTCAAGTAACCATGTGTCCACTTCTTCTGCTTTACCTCACCATATTTGAGAGGAAGAAATTATATCATATATTATATATTGATGACAAGAGGGCATGAGCATTCCTAATATTAGTATTGTTTTTTATAGATAATAATATAGATAAAGGGGGATTTAATTTAAGGTATTAAAGGATTTGATAATATTGTAAATCTCTTGTATACATCAACAGTTCACAAGATTATATTGTGTGATCTTCTTCAAAAATCCAAAGTATCAAATGATATTGATCCCACTCAATTTGAAGTACTTGTGTGACATTTCTCCCTAGATTAGCAACTTACATTATATTAGAGTGGCATGGCATCCCTTGGTCCCTCACACAATAATCCATTCTTTATTGAAGCCATTATTTCTCATCACAATCTCAAGTGGGTTCTCATAGATAATGGTTAAGTGTTAAACATTGCTTCTTTAAAACTAGTTAAACACTTGGGGTATACTTCAACAAATACATATCCATGTACCATTACTATCAAGGCTTACATCAATGTAGAGAAAAAATCATCAAGTACTAGTTATTTGCCTATCCTTATTGGACTTGTTAGCCATGACACCCTTTGCCACTTCATAGATATGGAACTTCCATAAAATATACTTCTTGACCATCCTTGGATCCATGAAGTACATGCAATCCCTTGCACATTACACCAATGTCTCAAATTTCCCCATTTTGGAATGGAGGTCACTATTCCTAACAATTTGTTCATGTATCAATATTGTAAAAATCTCAAAACTAAGTATGGGAACTATAATTATTTTCCTAACACAATTTATAACCAAAAAGGATAAACATATAGCTCCTGAATCTCCCAAATCCAATTATATTGATCCAAGTGACAATGTGTCCACTTCTTTTGCTCTGCCTCCTAAAATTTCTTTTCAATTTACCATTGAAGATAAGGGCACTGACATGTATAGTATCCATGATGCTTTCCATATAAATAATTTTCCTAAGTCTCCCAAGTCCCATGGTAGACCCAACTCTACCAATTCCCATGGAAATCCTAACATGGTATGACACAAAAATATTAATTCTTATAAAAAAGAGTTGCTTCTATTTGTTAAAGATAATTTTCCAAACTAAGACCAATCCATAGGTTCTTAAGAGTGATATCTATATGGCGATGGTTTTTCTTCTTGATACCAAAGCACTAAATATCATATTCCCAAGAGAATCATGGAAAATCAAGCTTATGAAGGCCAAGGCTTGGGGGAAAATAATAAATGTGTTCTTGATCTTGTCCCTTCAACTAGACATAAAGGAATCCATGTATTGGATACACACTACCTAGGGGTGACCCCTCATATATTGAGAGTGATACAACTTTGATGTCTAGAGAAGATGTTCTCGACAACAACACAAAGTACTATTATGGCATTTATGATGAGTTAGTTGACATAAACCTCTTTGATACCAATGTCATATTTACTATTACATCCTACATTACCCTTTCCCTCCATTATCTCAAACTAAACAGTTGGGACCAACAAAATCATATTACAACATTGGATGCATTCCAAAATGAAGAGTTGATTTTTGAGTTCATGGGACTAAGAGATGGTTTGATAATTAGTGATCACAAGCAATGATTTGACTTCACATTAGACCCTGCTACCTACTTTGGGGAGCTAGTGAACTTCCTTGATCAAAAATAAAATAAAACAATGAGATCAATTAGTGAAAACTTATTTGTAACACTTTTATATTAGGGTAAAAGAAAATAAAAAAATGAGTCCCTTGGTGAAAATTTGTTTTAGGTGCCATTGGATGGGGAAATTCGTTATCATCCTTAAGAAACTCATGGTCCCACAAGTCCACACTTTACATTTGGGTTAGATATTATTTTAGATGAATAATGAGTGTTTGAGTAAATAGTTCAATACTTCCTTGAAACATTTGTCAACTGGCCATTACCTGATATGGGGGATTTTGATTATTCTTACATGGGTGAGTATGATGGCCCACATTCAGATGTAAAAGATTAATTCTTGTCGGTACCAACTATATTAGAAGATGGTTCCACAATACTTGTGGAGGACACCACTAAAGTTAACATTGGTACTATTGATGATCCTAAGATGATTAAATTGGGTGCATCTTATTGATGATGGAATTTATACCATCAACAAATGAACCCTTTTGCCTATTGCAAAGGTCAAAATAGAATCATACTAGTTTAATCATGGGGTTTTAAAGGTTCAACAAAGATCTTAAAGATGTGAAGTTTTTTTAATATGTTATGGTAAATAATCATTAAGTTATCAAATATAACTTATTCTATCATAACAATCAAAAATCCACTTTAACAAATCATGAATCAGTTAAGATGAGAATTTGTATTCTATTCTATCTGATAAATAGAACCTATGAGTTAGATAATCTCTTGAAGAATAGAATTTTGATTCAATAAATATTTATATATTCAATAATGTCTTGCTTCTTGTTGAAATATTCTCCAAGTTATCTCCAAAGAAAATAGAAATATAAGAGACAAATTTAAGAAAAAAATAAAGTGTTCAAGCATGTAAACAAGAGAAAGAGGCTAACAAGCTAATAAAAGAAGTAAACAACTAAGAAAGGGACAAAAATCTATTAAAACTATAAAATCTAGCTAAAACAAACTACTCTAATAAAACAGAAACATGAAAAAGAATAAAACTAAGGACTAAAAGGTTAAATAAATAATCTGAACTAAAACTAAACAAGAATTATTCCAATAAATTATAAAATAAATGCTAAAAGACTAGCTTAAAGAAAACATAAAAGACTACTAATTGGAAACCTAATAAATTAAGAAACTATTAAGAAAAACACTAAAGAAATAAAACTAAAGAAAGAGTCTATTACTAACTAAAAACCAAAGAAAGGACAAGATTTAGATTAAGTAACTAATAAACAACTAAATAGAAATGTTGCAAAACTTAAGAGAAAAGAGAGTAACCGTAAACAAAAGTAAAACCAGAATAAAGATAAAACTAAAGTTAGAATTATATTAAAATTAGAATCAAAATAGATTACAATAAAGGATGTGAGTCTCGAAGGAGAGTCATCTTAGCTAGAAAATATAACTTTATTGAGAAACCAACATTTTTCTTTTATAAAGACTTGAATGACAACTTTAAAATCGGAATAGATCAATGAGATGTTATAAAATAATAAAATATTCATCATTATTTAGGTTGAATTCTTGAAATCTACGCATAAGAATACAAATAACAATCACCAAAAGATGTTAAGCTTTAGTAAACTTTAGATAATCAATATTAAATGATAAATAAAGCTGCATATACCTATGTGGCATAAGCAATTACTCAACCGTCAGGTAAAGTACCATTAGGTCTATCCGTAAAAGTTTTACTATATTAGAGAAGTTGCATAGAAAGAAGAAAAATGAATGATTGACTTCAAAAAAATATCTAAGTCCTCAATACTTGTTGTGATTCTTCTATCTTCAAATGAGTCATTGATCTCTTCTTATACCTTCAAACTTAATTGCAAATAAGTTATAACTAACTTTAGTTAGTTATTAGTTTATGTTAACTAATTAACTTTTTAAAAAGTCAATTAAATATAACAATTATTGGTTAAGAATAAGTTTAATTAAGACTTAAAAAGTCTTAATTGATCAAGTTTATTAAATATATACTGGGGGTACTAATCTCAACGGGTGGGGACTCTCATTGATTAATAATATAATAGAATACATATCCAAATCACAAAATAAATATGTTAAAGGTAAATAAATCCTATTTATATTAATCCATAATGCATGTTAAATAAATTAAGAAAGCATATATATATTCTAAATCTGTTGCATTTTCAAAATTTATCAAAATATATCAAAGATCTAAAAACTAAAGTATCAAGATCTGCTAAAACATAAATTGTAATCCCTGGATGACCAATAATTATCTGAATAATAAAGTAATTCAATTGCATGTTTGTCTTGTTCATGAAGATAAATATTATACTCCATCTTTTTAGTAGGAAATGGCACCAACTTTGTTCTTGAATAAGTCATACTATCATCAATCTCTAGCTTTATCCTTTTTAACATCTTGACCTAAATGGATGTATCAAGCTATGACTAAATTTTAGTTCTCTTTTATGTAGTGGAAGGTGGAATGTACATTGTCTTTCTTCTACCAACATAGCCTTAAATTCTCAAATTCAACCTTTTAGATCTTAAGATAGACTCACTATGGGCAGAAACTAGACCCAACTTTTTATATTTTCTAGCAAGTTCTACATGGGAAATAGAAAGTACATCTAAATGAATAGGCAAATTAGTATAGTTTTTAGCATTGGCAGTCTCTATTATAATTTGTGTGGCTTGACTCATAGGCAGATGATCAATAATTAGCTCAATTCTTTCAACATTACAACACTAAAGTGGCAAGTTTAAGGGTCATGATCCAAATGGTGAGATGAACTACTTTGAGAAGGGGTTCAGGCTCCAAATCTATGTCCAAATAAACCTTTTTTACCTATATATCCTCTATTTATTGGATTAACAAGCAAATTACTTATGATATCCCAAAATTTAGGATTAGAGGAATGAAAGTGTATGGACATTATTGTTCCCATATGAAACCTAGGGCCAAAGTTTCTTGCACATAAACCATCCCTATGAAAATGTCTATTAGGATTTGGTTGGTTAGTATCACTATTAGAAATTTGTCGCCATCCCCTATTATCATTACTTCTTGCTAAACCAAGTTGGTCCTACCCTGACATTATGATCAATCTGAAATATAACAATTAATTTTAATATTAGGGAATAAAAAATGCCCAAAAAAATAAGATTGAAAACTGCTACATCTCAATAAACTGAAACTAAACCCTATCATAAACTAAAATTCATCTAATTGTATCAAAATCAACTAAAATTTACAACCAATATCACAATGTCATAAAATACTTCACTAAAATTCTAAATGTAAACTGAAATATTTATCACAATATCCCACTGATTCATCAACAAATGTTTTTACTAAAAAATTCCCAGCACATTACTTTCAAATTAGAACATCAAATGAAAGCTGAAACTAATATAATTTGTTTCAAAACCTAAATTTTAGATAAATGTCCAATTTTTCAAGCAACGAATTTAATCAAATAATTATAATTTTGATATTCAATCTCAAAACAAACCCACAAATCTTGATGTTGAGATACAAATCTAACAAAAACCTCATTGTATCTATCATCTCAACTGACAATTTGCAAATGAAACCTTCAAACTATACATCTATATATCAATAATATTTCTCATAATATCATTTGCAAATGGATGACTATGTACTTACTTTATATTTCCTTTTTCAAAATCCATTTTCTAAAAATCTTCAACAAATGAGAAATGTAAAGACTTAGATAGAAGAAATGTCCATAATCTCAATTTTTGACCAACTTAATGAGGATACCAATAAACATTTTTTTAACTGTCATCCAACAAAACATTGAATCCAAAAATAAGAATATAAACTTATAGGAAAAACCATTGAATCATACATCACAAAAATGACATGCAGATCCTTTCATCATTATTTCAAATATCACTAAAACCCTAAACTATAATGAAGAAAACCTCAATCTTCCTTCTTTCCTAAACTATTTTCATCTATACAAATAATAGATTCCTCAAATATGCTTAAGAAAATCACCGAAACTCTAAAAACATCTCATGCATTCAAACTTAAATGATTTTTTCAATCTATACTTCTCCATTCTTTAAAACCTAGATTTGAACTAGACAAATTTTATCCTTTTACAAATCAAAAAATATCAAAATCAAAAGATTATCATGCATGTTGGGCAACTTCTTTAAAAAATCTATTGAATAGACATGAAATGAACAAGCAAGAACCCTTTTGTATATATGCTAATGACAACCAGGAGACCTTAAACTCCATTTTTTAAGTCATAAATCTATGCATAATCAACAACATCTTAATCATATAGACAACAAATTTCTAAAACCATCTACATGCAGATAGATGCATAAGATTTCCTCAAACTATAGCCTACATTTTTCATGAAAACCATTAAAAATCAACTTCAAGCTCTTAGGAATAACCATGCAGACTAAAACTATCCTTGTTCATGCAAGAGAGAGATGAATTTATTCATGATACTACAAATCTTGTGAAAAAATCATAGATAACTTATATTTTTATTCTGCGCCCAATGAACATACTTGGTTTATGCACCTTGAAAGTTCCTTGCCCAAGATTCATGATAAAGCTTTCATAGTATAATTAAATATTATCCAACTAGTGTCAGGGAATCTAGAACAACAAACATGCTCTGATACCACTTTGCCAGGAACTACTGCCCACTAAGGGCACACATGATTACCTTTGTATTAGCAACTAAACATGGAATTTAACCAGAATGATAAGTAATTAGAAATATGAAATAACACAGAATATGAGAGACAATATCCAATTGTATTAATACTCAATCAGAAGAAAATACAATAAAGAAGATGCCACACTTCTTCTTCCCACACCTCTAGAGCTCCCACACTTCTAGGGTTTACCTGTAATTCTCCTTCAACACTTCACTCTCTCAATTACGGTCACAACAATCAACTCAAACACAGAGTTGTTGTTCACCTCCACTATTCAGTAACAATGTTGCCAGTACACCAAGTACACAACCATACTCCAAGTAGATCTCCCTTCTCTTGCAACAACCTACAGACCTTACTTACTATGTAGATGTCTCTACAACTTTGAAGAACCCCTGTCCTTGACTCACCAAGTCCTTATGATTCTTCAACCAGTACCCCGGTGGATTTTCTACCAAAACTTGCACAATCCGCAACTCTCTCTGATCATACACACTCAGCACCCCTTTGGAACTAGGAGAAGCTAATCCCTGCTCTCTTCTACAAGCCCTCTTGGCTATCTAGCACTCTTGCTCTCTCTCTCTTCTGAAGGAGCTAATCTTTGCTCTCTCACTCTAGTACAATTTTACAATACAGCCCATGAGTCTATTATATAGATCTCATGCATACAATAATTAGACATTTTTAATTACAATAATTAGACTCACAACTCAAGACCAAAAATAGACCAGTCTGGAACCCGCATGCAAACTGCATGCACACATAGGTTGTCGACGTTGGCTCCTTCCTGACCGATGTTGGCCGACTTATAACTACGTCAGTTGCTTGCCTGATCTGTAATCTGACTGACATCAGTTGGCCTGACCAACGTCAGTTCCTCTGCAACTTAGCAACCCAACAACCTCCTCCATGTTTGCATCAGTGAAGCTTTTAGCTCCACAACCTAACAATCTCTCACTTGGAGATAAACAGCTACACCTAGACCTGTACCTTATTCTAATTCATTTCCTAGCTTGCATCCCTCTTCAAGTTCAATCTTGAAGACCAACCACCACACAACTTGTGGTGCACCCCCTGTCATCAAAGTAACCTGCCACATCCGAACCTACAAACCCATGTAGTGAAGACCTTGACCCTGCATAACATGAATCCCTATTGCTAGTTCCTCTCAGATACCTGAGAATCCACCTTCCCCAAATTGGCTCCAAACTCTCTGACAACTCCCACTGCTTGGGAAAACTCAGGTCTACACTAGACCTTATGTGACTTCAAACACTGTTCTAAGCTCACCTTGAACTGTCCAGCCCTTGGTGTGATTACTGATTCTACAACTTGCATATTGAACCCGCCAACACCTTCTTCACATCAGCTTCCACTAGAGACAAAATCAACCTGTGATCTTCCATGTCTCTTATGCCAAAGAATTTCTCTGCTCCCAAATTATTCATGACATACCTCTGAACTAACCTTACCCTTGGCTCAACAACTCCCTGTATGTACAAACTTGAAACAAGCATACCATCCACATATAGTAATAGGATAATGTCATGACCATCATCCACCCTGGTAAGACAAACACAATAGTTACACTGACATTGACTAAAGCCCTGCTTTGTCATCCACCTGTCAAAACCTATACCACTATCCTGCAGCTTCCTCAAGACCATATACCCTGGCCTTCTGTCTCATGTATCCATCCACTCTCTTCTTTAACCTAGGAATCTATTCATCCCCACTGGCAACTCTACCAAATCTCCCACTTGGTTCTCTTCTGAAGAATTCATGCCATGCTCCCACTGTTTCCTAGATTCTACCTGCATTGCCTCTTTACGTCTTCCTGGTTCTTGACCATCAGTGAGCAACAAGTAAGAAGGTGAACAATGAATATGAGGTTCACTTACCCTTTTAGTCCTCCATATGGGTATTTGAGACTCTTTAACAGCTTGTTGTTTGCCCAACATCCGTTCTAGTGACCGATCTCGACCATCTCCCAATCTGCACCCGACCGACGTCAGTTCCCTGCGACTGACCCTTACTGCCGACATCAATTCCCACTGATCGACGCCGGTGTCCCTATTGCCGACGTCAGTTAGTTTCTAACCGACATCGGTCTTAACCTGCCTGACACCACCGACTCTATTGATCTGCACATGACCGACGTTGGTGCCTGTCTGTTCAATGTCAGTTCCACTTGATCGACGTCGGTACCTGTGTTCTCTTGTGAGTGATGAATTTTTACCCATAAGCTCCCCTTAGATCAAAACCCTATCCAAATTAACATAGCCCTACTCAAAATAATTCAGTCCCCTCAGCTAATCTTTGTTCATCATCTCCTCCATAAACACCAAGGCTTTCCAGTTCTTAAGTTTGTCAAAGATATCTGTCTTTCACTTAAGAACATGCATTCCCTTCTTACATATGTAACCAAGCCTACAAAGCCACATCTCTACAATAGAAGGTGAATCAATAATATAAGTAGATAGATAAAGGATACCTACTTTCTTACCACCATCTAATTCAAGTGCATCCACTGTGAGAGTTACTGTGCAACTCTCATCACTCAACTTTCCTAAAGAAATTAGACTCATCTCCAAGACTGGTACCTGCATGACCTCCTTCAACACCTGTGTGTTACCCGTCTGCAATTTAGCTTCACTTCCCCTTCGCCAACCATGTGACAAGGCTCATCAACCCCTAAATAAATCTCTCCAAAGTCTTCTTAGACATACTCATGAAAAGATGCTCTATTTCGAGCTGCATGGAAAGAGGCAACAGAATCTATAGACCAAGACTCTACTTTATCTAGAGCATCTTATGCAACAACACCTATAACATTTGCTTTTTCTTGCTGATTTGCTACCAACCAACAATCTCTCTTTTCTTGCTCTTTCTTTCCATCAAACTGACCATTCATGTTATTCAGTTTCTCCATTCGTAGCTTACTTTTTTCTGCCATTGCTATACTCCCACTCAATTTGAAACCCTTGTGAGTGACCTGTAATCAACAAACACTAACCAGATCTGATACAACCTATTAGTAACTTAACCACCATCTGATACCAACTTATCAAGATTGGTACCAACCTGGTCCACTTGCTCTTGTAACTTTAGCTCTGATACCATGTGTCAGGGAATCTAGAATAACAAACATGCTCTGATACCACTTTGTCAGGAACTACTGCCCACTAAGGGCACACATGATTACCTTTATATTAGCAACTAAACACGAAATTTAACCAAAATGATAAGTAATTAGAAATATGAAATAACACAGAATATGAGAGATAATACCCAATTGTATTAATACTCAATCAAAAGAAAATACAATAAAGAAGATGCCACACTTCTTCTTCCCACACCTCTAGAGCTCCCACACTTCTAGGGTTTACCTGTAATTCTCTTTCAACACTTCACTCTCTCAATTACGGTCACAATAATCAACTCAAACATAGAGTTGTTGTTCACCTCCACCTTTCAGTAACAATGCTGCCAGTACACCAAGTACACAACCGTACTCCAAGTATATCTCCCTTCTCTTGCAACAACTTGCAAACCTTACTTACCATGTAGATGTCTCTACAATTTTGAAGAACCCTTGTCCTTGACTCACCAAGTCCTTATGATTCTTCAACCAGTACCCTGGTGGATCTTCTACCAGAACTTGCACAACCTGCAACTCTCCCTGATCATACACACTCAGCACCCCTTTGGAACTAGGAGAAGCTAATCCCTGCTCTCTTCTACAAGCCCTCTTGGCTATCTAGCACTCTTGCTCTCTCTCTCTCTCTTCTGAAGGAGCTAATCTTTGCTCTCTCACTCTAGTACAATTTTACAATACAGCCCATGAGTCTATTATATAGATCTCATGCATACAATAATTAGACATTCTTAATTACAATAATTAGACTCGCAACTCAAGACCAAAAATAGTCTTTACATGCAAATTGCTTGTCCAAAAATAGACTAGTTCAGAACCCACATAAAAATTGCATGCACACACAAGTTGCCGACGTCGGCTCCTTCCTGACCGATGTCGGCCAACTTATAACCGACATCAGTTGCTTTCTTAATCTATAATTTGACCGACATTGGTTGGCCTGACCGACGTCGGTTCCTCTGCAACTCGCTCTACAACTCAGCAACCCAGCAACCTCCTCCATGTTTGCATCAGTGAAGCTTTTAGCTCCACAACCTAACAACTAGGGCTCTAATTCCACATCAAAGCTTCAGATAATGAAACAATATCCAAGAAAAATCAACATTTATATTTTCCAACTTACTATCATAATTAATTCAATGACATGCCCAAATTGTATTGGCTTACATTCACCAACATATCTTTAGCAACTTTGCTAATTTATTTTTCATAATAACCAAACTTAGAGATAACTAATCCTTCATACTAAATATCTACTAATTTTCATTTTTTGAGGGAAAGACCGTTTCACATTAAATTCCATTATAACCAAATCTTTGTGATAATCTCAAAACCTTGAGGCCATACCTTCACATTTAATGTTCATGTCAACTCCCATTACCTCAGTGTCAATCTTTGCCAACCAATCTCTAGCTCATAAACCAACAAATGCTTTGAACTTGCTTTGTAATCAATCCAAGGGGCCTTAGCACTTAGTGAACTATACAAACTTCATGATGGACCTTATATGTTTGTAACTTCAAGATGGACCTTATATCTAAAAATTTAAGGGGTGTAGAAAATAGGCATAACACTAGAAATAAATTTCATATTATATATAAAAAAAAAAAAAAAATCTTGAGAGTTTGATCTAGAAAAATCATTTCTCAAGCAGCTAAGCATGAACCCCTTAAATTATGAACTTTAACAAGGGATGTATTATTCAGCTAGCATAACACAAAAAAAGGGAATTGAATAATAGGGAAGTTTGGGTTGGATGCATAATCTAATACAAATGATTTAAGCAAAAAATCTAAAAATTAAGTAATACTGTGACAACCACATATAACTTAGTTGTATAATCACTTATTTTAAAAAAACTTAACTTTTAAGATAAACTTCTAAAATGATGATACTTACAACAAATTTGCATCTTCTTTGTATTTCTATTTCTAATGTGAACCTTCTTCATTCACAACCTTCATTGATCATTTAAAAATCAAAGTGCAACAAAATAAAATAGAAAACCAAAGCAGATCAACCAACTGAAAGGGAAAGAATGACAAACAAAAAAAATAGAAAACAAAACAAACCAAAGGAGAAAAAAAAACAAAGCAAAAAGCCCAAACTAAAAGATAACTAGTCATGAATCAATTTCAAATGATGACCATTAAATGAGTAATGTAACCAATTTCCTTCAAGATCTTTAAGATGAAAATCATTGTTTTTTAAGAACTGTGGCAATTTTGTAAGGTCCAAGACATAATGAATCAAACTTATGATGCTTTCCAAAATCCTCATGGGCTTTATCCTAATATAAAACTAAGTCACCAAAAAAATTGTTTGAAAAAATCTGAAGCTTTTTGTTAGAAACTTTTTTTATTAAAAAAATTATTTAATTTTTTTTAGCTTTTTCTAATTTCTCAAAAGCTATCACTTTAGATTCGTTAAGAGCTACTAAATCATACAATTTTTGTTCAATTAAATTTGTATCTTCAACTAGATATTGTAAAGTAGTTCTAATTGAAGAAATCTGAAGTTATATTGACAAATTAGCCTCAAACCTATATTGTAACATAAAAGGTGAATAACCAGTTGCTACTTTAATGATAGTCTTATCATGCCATAGCTTCAAAAAAATTGAGATGTCAATTCCTTTTGTTATCACAAACTAGATTCTTCATAATAGAAATTAGATTTTTATTTATGGACTCAACCTATCCATTTTATTGTGGATAGTACTTACATGAATGACTAAAAATAATAAAATATTTTGGTAAGAAATTTAAAATTTTATTTGAAACATATTGAGTTCCATTATTTGAAATAATCTTGTATAGAACTCTGAATTTAGAGGAAATCCAATTTTCTAGGAAAGAAATCATTTCACCTGTTACTGAGCTCTTATGTGCTTTGGCTTCAGGTCATTTAATAAAATAATTTATAGATATCAAAATATATCTATGATCTACAGATGAAGGTGGATGAATATTTGAATAAAATCAATACCTCACTTAGTAAATGGTTTCTCAAGAATAATAGGACTCAAAGAAATTGCAAGTAATTTATCTCTTTCAATAAATAATTGACAAGGCATGCAAGAATGAACTAACTTATAAGCATCCTAAAACAAATTAGGCCAATAATAAACTACTCTCAAAATCTTATAAGCATTTATTTTTATAACATAATGTCCACCATTATTTTCTTCATGATAGCCTCTAAAAACCTTCTGAGCTTGATTATGCATAAGATATCTCAACAAAACTCCATCTCTATTATGATAAAATAGAAAATTCTATAACACATATAAATTTAATGATTTTAGTCTTAAAAAATGCCTTTGTTGCTTATCTACGTTATTAGGACAACATTGATTTTGAAAATAATAAACTAAGTCATAGTACCAATCATCTTCAACTAATAAACATTTCCATTCACTCATTTCAAGACTAAACTTAAAATTTTTAAAAATTCTACCAACATTCATGGTTTTTAAGTGTGTTTTTTCATTTAACTTTTTATCGACTGATAAAACTGAGATGTTAATATCTGAGGCAACATTTTCAACTAAGTGTTTTGCCAATTCATTACCTTTAATTGTTTTAGATATTTCAAATTCTTATATACGTAAAATCCACTTAGCAAGCCTTCCTTGAATGATTGGTTATTTTAAAATATAAGACAAAATAGGGCACATTAGATCACACAAAAACTTTGTTTTCCATCAATAAATATCAAAATTTAATCAAAAAAGAAAATAAAAAGAACAATTTTTTCAATAAGAGGGTACCTAGTTTCAACATCTTTTAAAACTTGACTCATATAGCTGATTGTTTTTTCTTCATTCTTTTCAAATTTTAGGGTTATTACAACTCCTATAGCCTTTTTTATAGCATTAACATAAATAATAAATAATTTCTTCAAGTTAGGTTTAGCAAGAATAAGAGCACTTGCAATGGCATTTTAAACTGAATTAAAAGCCAATTCAACATTCTCATCCTAAATATATATTTTGTCTTTCTTAAGTGACAATTGTAAATAATTATATTTGTTAGCAAAATCTGAATTTTTTTTTTTAATAAAGTTAATCTTACCAAAGAAAGACCTCAAACTTGATTGATCCTTGAGAGGAGGTAGTTCTTTAATACCTTTAACATGTTCATAATCAATTAAAATACCATCTTTTAAAATTATTGTCCTAACAACTTACCTTCAGTCACACTAAAAACTAATTTCTTTAGATTCAAAGAAATGCCAAATTTTTTACATCTTATGAATACTTCATGAAGATAGTATAAATATTTTTTCCTCTTTTTTAGAATGAACAGTGAGACCATATAAATAAACTTGAATAATTATGCCTACTAAATCATCAAAATCAACATGCATATCTCTTTGAAAAATAGCTCCTGCATTCAACAAACCTAAAGGCATTTTGTTATAAACAAAAGTACCTCTACATGTAGTGAAAGTAGTTTTATGTCTATTTTTAGGATTCATAAAAATTAATTATACCCTAAAAATCTATCTAGTAAGACATCATTTCAGATCCTACAACCTACTACAAAATCTTATCCATGTTTGGTAAACGAAAATTATCTTTTACACTAGCTTTATTTAGATCTCTAATAATCTAATGTCACCATTTTTATTTCTAACCAGAACTAGATTAGCTACCCATTTAGAATATTTAATAAGAAAAATGACACCAAAATCAATCATCTTGTCCAGCTCTTTGTTAATGATGTCTTCTAATAAAGGACCGATTCTTCATATTTTTTGGTTAATGGGTTTAATACCAGGCTTTATAAGTATGCCATGTTTAATAATATTAGTATCATAGCCTTTAAGGTCCTTATATGACCAAGCAAAAACATCAATAAATTTTTTAAACAATTTAATGAACTTAACCTTCTTATTTTTAGTTACCTAAATTTCTAAATAAACATATTTTAGATCTTCTTGAGTGCCTAAATTTATAGGAGTAGTCTCACTTATGATTTTATTTGACAGTTCATCTATTTTAGATATTTTAGGCTGATCATTGAGCATGAATATAGATTTTAAACTCACTAAATCAATAAGCAATTTGTTAGTGCTTAACTGTAAATAATCTCCATAATTCAGTACATAGTCATCATGATCAAAATAATTGTCTTTAATGAATGAATCTATATGTTCATCACAATTAAAAACAAGTCAACTATCATGAAAATCCAGAATTTTAGGATGAAAAAATTCAGCAAATAAAAAATTTGTTGTAGATTCAATCTCACTTAGAGTTGGATTATAAGCATAAACAACATGCTTATCAGTTATAATGTTGAATTCTCTAAGAATATGTTTAATGTTAAATGTTTCAAAATACTCAAGTAATGACCAAAGATTTTGCATGTAATGGTGTATATGAGTTTGATTAGGCTTATAAATTTTAAAAACTTGTCTAACAACTAACATTGAATCTTTAAAGGGTTCCAAATTCTTTATATATAATTTTATTGCTATTTCTAGTCTTAAACATAACGCTTCAAATTTTTTCATATTATTAGTATTTTCAAAAGATAATTTGAAGGCATAAAGAAAAAATTTATTTGTAGGAGAAATCTAACAAATTCTAGCACCATTACCTTGTTGAGAGCAAGCCCCATCAAATTAAGGTAACCATAACATATTCTTTTCAAATATTTCTACATGCTAATTTTTTGGTTCATCTTAATTCAACAATTCATAATTTTAATTCAAGTTTCAATGTAAGAAATATTAGAAGAAGGCGATTTAGTAGGTGTACCAAAAAAAATTCACTTTTAATAAAAGCAATTTCATTATTAACAGGAACTTATATAATGTCTCTCCCAATAAAAGCCCCAGTTTCTTTAGACCAATCTCTTCCTAACAACATTTCATAATTACTATGAATATCTAATACTTGAACATTAGTCATACATCTAATCTATTCATCTTGTGAAATTTTAATGACTATATCATGAAACTTAACATAACTCTTAGTTTGTTTAGAATCAAAATCAATAAGCTTCCTACTATCTGCTTCATAAGATATACTTAATCTGCAATGGACTTAGGCATGATATTCTTTGAGGCACCAATATCTAAGATACAATTAAGAATTATCTTATTAGTAATTTTAACTATGACATATAAAAGAAGAATGTAATCAGAAAAATGATCAAAATGCTAAACATAAATGTGTTCATAATTACTTTCTTCTTGCATGCTTACATTGGCTCTAAGATTTGTCATTACTTCATTAATCTTATCAACCTATCTCGGAAGACTAACTACTTGCAGGAAAGAAAATTTAGCCTTAATTGTTGATAAATCATCAATTATATTATAAGTTTTAGCTTCCATCTGTCTAAAATTCTTAGATTTATAATAATGATATTGACTATTATTATATTCAATTGCAAAAGGATTATTTTGTACAACATTATCATTAGAATTATTAGCATTATTTTGAACTGATTTTTATTTATCTATTTTTCTTTTATCACCACAAGAATATTTATCATTTATTTTATTTTTTTGAAGGGATTATAATCCTTATTTATAGTATTTATAATATAAACATTCTAATTTTCCAAGAGATCATAAAGAGTATTTAAATTATATGTTAGATCTTCTGTTATTTCATCCTTCCCTTGAAAACAATTCTTGAATTTAAGAATAAAAAGACGTGTCTGGATTATGATCTAGTTCACATACATTATAATAATACATAATGTCTATATTTTTATCTTATTTATTATTCTTATTTGAGGAAAAAGGTTTATCACTAAGTTGTCTTTTAACAACAACCAACTCATTACCTAGACTTTGTATGGCCTTTAATATTTTTGAATTATCTAAATTTAAGCCTGTAGAAAACCTATCTTTAAAACCAATTCATTTAATTTTATTTTCATATTCAATATATAAATCTAAAGTGTCAATATATTATATAATGTCTTTATCTTCTAAAGCCATTTTATATTTTAAAGGTAAAGCATTGCAAAAATAAGGTCTAGGTGATTTTTTAGAAGGCCTAAGATCACAAGGGATCTTTTGACACAATTTAGTGAATCTAAAAACAAAATGATAAATAGTCTCACTTGGATTAATGGAAAAATTCACGAGATCATTGACTAGATCAAAATCTTCTTTAGCTTTTTCAAATAACAACTCTAGCCAATCTTCAACATCTTTCCAAGTGTCAATAACCTTACCAGATAAACTAACAAATACGTGATAATCTTTTCCTTCTAATGTTTGGGCAAAAACTCTTAATCAAAATTTTTTATTAGTTATTCCAAGAGTATCACAAACCAATCTAAAAGCTTCTAAGTAATTTTCTGAAGATTCTCTAGTAGCACCAGAGAACTTTGGTATATTCAATCTCTTAAGAGTAGGTAACTTGCCAGGACAGTTTTTAACATTAATTGGATTATCAAAAATCTATGGTGATATAAATATTTGACGCTTTTTTTGAGCTTCTGCTTCACCTTCACCTATAATGAGATAATCTTGTTCTCTATTGTTTTACACCTTGTGAATCATATCTTCTAGTCTCTGCTCTACTACTAGTTATTCTCCCACTAGTTGATCTCCCATTAGAAGCTTCAACAGTTTCTATATGAATAGATTGATTATCTTGAAACTGATGTTGTTGATCTAATTGTATATTTTTAACAACATTTTTGATAGGTAAAACAAAATTATCAAATGAAAAATAATCAGAAAGAAAATGAGCTCTCAGTGTAAGATTAGCAGCTAATAATCTTGCTCTATCTTATCCAATTCTTCTATTTGAATTCAAAATATCTCATTGAGTTTCACGTGTAAGATTTGAATATCAATCAATTTCAAATTTTGTAACATCTTCTTCTTGATTTATAACTTTAATAACCTGATGAAGATTTTAGGATGATTATACCATGCATAACATGTTAAATTAAAAGCAACATCAACTTGATCATCTTCTATATCTATTCTAAGTTGAATAATAAGAGGTTATTGACCTTTAAGTACCATTAGCAAGAAGAAAACAAAACTAAAAATAAATCAAATTTTTGAACAAATTTCTCAATAGAGTCACCAAATTTCTTGACGATGGAATTTGTACCATCAATGAATCAACCTTTTCACCTATCAAGAAAGTCAAAATTCAATCATACCAGTCTAATCATGGGGTTTTAAGGGTTTAACAAAGATCCTAAAGACACGAGGTTTTTTTTATATGTTATAATAAATAATCAATAAGCTATCAAATATAACTTATTCCATTATAACAATTAAAAATTCACTTTAACAAATCATGAATCTATTAAGATGAGAATCTATAATCTATTCTAACATAGAGAACCTATGAGTATAAAATATCTTGAATAATATAAATATAATTTATTAAATATTTATATATTCAATAATGTCTTGCTTCTTGTTGAAATATTCTCCAAGTTATCTCAAAAGAAAACATAAATATAAGAGACAGATTTAAGAAAAAGATAAAATATTCAAACATGTAAACAAGAAAAAGAGGCTAAGAAGATAATAAAAGAATTAAACAACTAAGAGAAGGACAAAAAACTATTAAAGATATAAAATATAACTAAAAATAGATACTATAATAAAACACAAACTTGAAATAGAATAAAACTAAGGACTAAAAGGTCAAATAAATAATCTAAACTAAAACTAAATATGAATTATTCCAATAAACTATAAAATAACTACCAAAAGACTAGCTTAAAGAAAATAGAAAAGACTACTAATTAGAAACCTTATAGATTAAGAAATTAGTAAGAAAAACACTAAAGAACTAAAACTTTGGAAATAAAACTAAAGAAAAATCAAAACAAAAGAAAGAATCTATTACTAACTAAACAAACAAAGAACAAGAATTACACTACGTAACTAATAAATAACTAAACAAAATGTAGCTAAACTTAAGAGAAAAGAGATTAACCATAAAAAAAAATGAGATTAAAGATAAATCTAAAGTTAGAATTATATCAAAACTAGAATCAAAATAGATTACAATAAAGCATACGAGTCTCGAAGGAGAGTCGTCTTAGTAGGAAAATATAATTTTAATGGGAAAACCAACAAAATCATATTATAACATTAGATGTGTTCCAAAATGAAGAAATGATTTCTGAGCTCATCGGTCTGAGATGGTTTGCTAATTAGTGATCACAAGTAGGGATTTGAAATCACTTTGGACCTTGCTACCTTCTTTAGAGAGTCGGTAAACTTCCTTGGTCAAAAATAAAATAAAACATTGAGATCCATTAGTTAAAACCTATTTGTAACACTTTTAGATTTGGGTAAAAGTAAAAAAAAAGATGAGTCCCTTAGTGAAAACCTATTTCAAGTGCCATTGGATGGGAGAGTTTGTTCTCATCCTCAGTAAACCCATAGTCCCACAAGTCCACACATTACATTTGGGTCAAATATCAGTTCTGATGAACTAATATTTGAATAAATAGTTTAATACTTCCCTAAAACATGTTTCAAATGGCCATTACTTGATATGGTGGATTTTGATTATTCTTACATGGGTCAGTCTGATGATCCACATTCAAATGTAGAAAATTAATTCTTATTGGTAAAACTATATTATAAGATGGTTCCACACTATTTGTGGAGGACACCACTAAAGTTAACATTGGTACTATTGATGATCCTAAGATGATTAAATTGCGTACATCCCTCATTATAGAGGAATGCAAGTTCATTATTCTCATTCTAAAATAATTCATTGACATATTCGAATGAACTTATAAATATATGCAAGGGATAGATCCATTTTTCATCATACATCACCTTGTTGTGCAACGAAATTCCAATCCAATCAAATAAAAATTATGAAAACTACATCCGTGCATCACTATACTAGCAAAGAAAGAACTAGATATATTACTAGGAGTGGGTTTTATTAGACCAATTAATTACTTAGAATAGATTTCTAATATTTTTTTAGTTAGTAGGAAAGAAGATGGTATTCACTTATGAATAAATTTTAGGGATATCAATAAAGTTTGTTCTAAATATGACTTCCCCTTACCTAACATTGAGATGATAGTGGATTTAATAGTAGGGTACAAAAAGCTATCTATTATGAATGGCTTCTCAAGATAAAATTTAAAAAAAAACACCTAAGGATCGTTATAATATAATGTTCACCAATATCTATGGAACAATCTGTTATCAAGTGATATTGTTTGTCTTAAAGAATGTTGGTGATACCTACCAACATGCAATGACTATCATATTACATGACATTATGCATGACATTGTTGAGGACTATGTGGAGAATATTTTAGGAAAATCATGTACACATGTAGGACATCTTAAAGTTTACAAATAATCTTTGATAGAATTCATGAATATAAGGTGCGCTTGAATCCAAAGAAGTGTATGTTTGGCATCATAGTAGACAAATTTTTATGCTTCATTATTTTCCATAAGAGCATTGAAGTTAATCCTGCTAAAGTGATGACCATAATGGAAATGTTGCCTCCTCTTCCTAATTTAAAACAACTTCATAGTTTTCAAGGCAAGATCCAATTTATTCATCAAATTCATCTCATAATTGGTTGATGAGTATTATCCATTAACTCACCTTTTGAATAAGGTTATCACATTCTCATGAAATTCCAAGTGTTAAAAATCCTTTGAGTAACTAAAAACCTATTTAGAAAACCCAATAGTGTTGACCCCACCAACGCTAGGGAAGCCACTGCTTATTTACATCTTAATGGTTCAACATACCTTGGGGCACTTTTGGCCGAACACAATAAACATTAAAAGGAACATGTAGTCTATTATTTGAGCATGAAAAGGAACATGTAGTCTATTATTTGAGTAGGAATGAATGCACTAAAAAATATTGATGAAATTAACCATCATGCAACAACTCCTGGTGTATGTTGGTTGTTAGTAAAAAGTCATTACCAATCATGTTGACATTAAACTCAAGCTCATTAAACCCATGTTATAGAGAGTTAAACCCATGAGGGACTTAACCACGATCATCACCCTCATGAAATTTCCATTTTATCTTATCTAAGACCATCACAGTCACCTTAGTTTCAAATAATAGTGGTAAAAAAAAGTGGGAATGTTGGGTTTGAATTTCCCCTTTTTCTCCATTTAGCTGTCCTATCTCCCTTTCCTACAAGTTTCACTATGTAATTTTGGCTGTGGTGAGTGACATGTTGGATTGAGCTTATAAAATAGGAAGGGAGACTGATGTGAAGTGATTATACTACTAGTGTCAACATTTTTAGGGCTCCTACTATCAAAGAAACAAACACAAAGTCCTCTAGGTTTGTGAACTATCTAGTAGATTTGACCAAAAAATAAAAGTTTTATGTTAATAATTGCTCTGGTTAGAGATAATTTGAAGCTCAAATTACCAAAAAAACATGTAAGAGGCATAGTTGCATTTGGAACAAATGTGCGAGAATCTTCATGCATCTATAAAGAACCACACATATATTTTTAAGATGTTTCTTAGAATATCCTTGTTTTGATAGATTTTATATATCCTTGTTTTGGAGTATCCTTGTTTTGATAGATTTGATAGATGTTTCTTGGAAATTTGGTATTACCATTTTAGTACTAGATAGTATATCCTAAGCTCTGCCCTTGGTTACCTAGACATTAGAGCTTGTAATAATGTTGGGATTATCAAAGGGTTTTCCCTATTGCTTGCATTTATTTTGCCATTTTTGCTTAAAATCTAGACTTGTGAGCATGATGGCCTCCAAGGAGACCATTGTGGTAACTCCAACTACCTGCTCTTCATCTCCTAGTGGGGCATTAGACAACACAACTATCATATTCACACATCGATTCTGTTGCATTTCCACAAATATGTAATTGGTAAATTGTAACCCTATACATATATAGTTCTAAAATTAGTAGTCTTCAAATCATGTTTTTTTTATGTAATCTCATGGGCATCATGTTTCGGTATTATAGTCTCATGCACATCCAATTTCTGTATTGAATGAATTATAAAAAAAAAAAAAAACCTATTTTATCATAAATTTAGTAGGATAAAATTAGAGGTAGCTTTAATGATCTTTTACTTAAAATATTATGATAAACCAAAAATTATGGTGAATAGAATCAGAGGTGATCAAACCTCCAACTCTGTAGTAATGGGGTATTCATCCATATCAACTTAATTCTTGTTAATGGCACCCATCATGAGCATATCACACTCTGGTTATTTTCTCTTCCACCTTTTCCCATCAAAATTGGGTATTAAAATTTTGAACTAAAAATATGATGGGTATTTTTTGAGATACATTTAGATTAATATCGATAGTAGCCAAGGCATCAAAGGCTATAATTAGAACCAAAACTACCATTGATACTAAAATTGTAATGTTTCATGATTTTACAAAAATAAATTGAAACTTACTGATCATGCAACAAATTTAAGGATTAGAACTTAATATTAAATAAGTTTTAGTGAGCATATATGTCTCATAAGAAATAGGGAAGAGAAATCCAGAAGAGATTATTATGATTGCAAGGATTTAGGGCTAGGTTTGATAGCGTGAATCCCAAAACCCTATTCATGAATTGATATTATGTTTGATGAGTTCATTGATGATGCCAATTTAGGGCATCTTGTAATTTATTATTGTGGCTGAGACCTAATAAATCATTCATTTATTTTTAGATTCAACATTTCATTAATTTTTATCAAGATTGTTAAAGAAAATGAATCGGTGCCTTATCAATAAATAGTTGAATTTCCATAAAAAGAATGATATAACATCAAAGCAAAAAAATCTTGGTTGCCAATAGATATAAGTTGATCCCATACCAAAAAAAATAGAGGCCTCTTCTCTACCAGGTATAAATTAACATTATAATAAAATAGAAACCCTCAAAACCCAGCTCCACACATTACTTCTTCACTATTTCTAAACTTTTGTTATTTTCAACTAAATTGAGGTTGCACATTATGAACAATAGTGCCAGTCTTTCACCATTTTCAAAGAAAAATGCTCCTAAGGATGACTCCCAAAACTTGGCATCACCATGAAGTTGTAGTATTCTAGATGCACTATGGAAAAATTATCTAGACATTATAACCTCATAGCCAACAATAGATATTATATCCTCATAATTAGCCCTAAATCCCTATAATGCAATGGCTAACATGTAATAATAGTGATAAAAATCTAATTTCCAGTGAGTGACAAGTAATGATTCTTAATTAAATACTAATCTAGTGACTTTGACATCTATAGATTCCAATCATTTCGTTGTTCTTGTGATAACTCTTTATGAAAAGGTGGTTGATTAGTTCTTAAATCCTATTGTTTTGTGGAAAATATCAATAGTACCATTAGTGTTAAATATCTTTTCCCACTTTATCCTATTTTTTTAGTCTCTACATAGATGAACTATAGGACATCATTTGAAATTCAAGTAAAACATGTGATGGTGGCATTCTGTATGATATAATTATCACTAAATATTTATTATTTTTTTATTATATTAATTTCATATCACATACTATTTTAGGACTAAAAAAGACATCTTGACATTCAAATCTTATTTTTTTATACTTATAATTTAGAAGTGAACTACAAATATCATGCTTTTCAACAAAACTAAGAAAAAATTATAGGAAACTAATCTTATTTACAAAGGATGTTTGGTTGAAGTGGTTTTTTCTATACATAAGTTGGCATGTCTTTCAAAGGACCGGCCTTAAATATGCTCCGTATTGGAGAAGAGATATTATGTAAGGGTTATACTATACTTAGTACACTCGAGAGATGATATATCTCACACTAGTTTTAGGATGCCAAAGAAAAGTTGCTTATCTTCTAAACTTTAGTGTCACTAACAATATTGCATGGTTTTTAGATTTAGTGACCTATACTTCATGGTCTTAGTTGGGATCATGATAATAATTTTTTTGCTTCTATGTTATCCAAAAAGTTGTCGGTAAAATTCAACCCACATGTAGTTATTTTTGGTTGATTCTAACATCAATTTTTGTCATATTTCAACTATTTTCCATGTAGTGATCTATTGGTTCACATATTAAGATGTATGTAAGATACAAGAATTGAGCATAATAGATATTCTTTCAAAGCTCTTCAATAATATATAAAATTATGTCAAGAAGGGATTAATAATAATTGGTATTCCCAATGTACTTAATTTTTTTTTTTATAGAGAATTGGTATTGATATCAATCATGTTTCTTCTAATATATTTTTCATCAAGGCACCATACATGTTGATATTCATAAATGCATAAGAGATGTTATATAAAAATCTTATATAAATCAACTTGGACAAAACCATTAAAACTATTATAAAAAAATGAATCACTACTTTTTTCATTATCTACAAATAGAAGATGGACTTATTAAAAATCCCAAATACACCATTCTTCCTTTTGGATTGAGATTTATTTTGGGGCAATCACTAGTATTCTCTCATCAACCTTTCATGAAGTCATATCACTTTATTCCACACATCAATGTATTTGTAAAATTTGTAATAAATAACCAAAGTCAGAGGAACATTGTGTACATTCATAAGTTGTTATAACCAAAGTCATTGGAACTTTATACACATTATTCTACTTAACAATCATAAGTTGTTAAGAATATCCCAAATCTAATTATATTGATCCAAGCAACCATGTGTCCTCTTCTTCTGCTCTATCTCACCAAATTTCTTCTCAATTCACCATTGAGGATAAGGGCATTGACATTTATAACATCCATGATGGTTTCCATATTGATAAGTTGCCTAAGTCTCCCAAGTCCCATGGTAGACCCAACTCTACCAAACCCCATGGCAAGCCTAACATGGTATGGCACAAAAAGATTAATTCTTGTAAAAAAGTATCACTTCTATTTGTAAAAAAGTATCACTTATATTTTTATTTAATCAAAACATTAATCACTAAAGGTTTGTTCAAGATATTAATTAATGAGTCTCTTTTATTTATTTAGGATGGTTAGAACCATTATTTACAATGGGTCACCTCCCTTCATATTTACCTATAAATACAGTTTTAACCCTATGGTGAATAACAACTCGATATATTGACATTTGCGAGATATTTAAATTATCAAAAGGCTTGTGAAGACTTTGCTGAGAAGAAGTCAAAATTTGGAGTTGTATTGAGGTAAATTATTTCTCCATTAATGAAAAATTACTTGCTGGGTTTTTTTACCTCTTTGAGGGTTTCCCAGGATAAATATTGTGTACAGTGTATTCATTGATCTATGTGCTCCATTTATGCTTTGCTTATTAAATCTCTTCTAGATATTTTATGTATTGATTCATTCATTAATTCCATCAAAAGATTCTGAAGATCGTGAAGGTTGGTATTGGCAAATACCACTTCAAAACACCCTTTGTTGATAAGATTCAGATAAAGATTCCTTTTTCTAAGTACTTTGTTTAGTCCTATAAACCAATTTGGTCTGAAGGATGTAAAAAATATTCTTCATCATTAAAAGGGTATTTGAATACCTTTTCAACAACAATGTTATCCCACCAATATCTTACAATGGTGAATATTTTCAAAGTAATGTTGGCTATTGTTTTGACATAGGCACAATAAGGGGTTATAAAACTGTCCCATTTTGATCTAATGGAATATGGGTTATCAAAAACCTACCAAAATTTTGAAAACTTTTACAAATATAAAATGAAAACATAATTAAATGGTGTCTTGTACAAAAAAATAAAATGTTCAGAATTAAAACTTGAAATAGAATTTCTATTTTGAAGAATTATAGATTTATTACTTTTAATGAGTTGACTATTCTCTGTGAAAAACAAAAACTATTCATCATATATTTGGCTGAGGTCCAAATTTATAATGAAACAATGCAAATTTTAAAGATGATTAATTGATTTTGATTCATTGAGTAAGAACAACAACAATGAAAAGTGAGAAAATAATTAAACAATAAAAAAACATTGAATTCCCAATTCTTCTCTCACAAACAAAATAAGTATTGATGTGAAAATAATCCCAAACAATCAAGAGTGATTGGTCAATAGTGAAATTCATTCATAGAACAACATTGAACTTAACATATGCTCAAATCAATATTAAAATGCAAGATGACATGATAATTTCATCACCAAAATTGTGTAGAGATAAATTTTGACAAACCTTCATTTACAAAACAAATCAATTAAAGATTTATTATGTTCATTTTTAATTCTATAATTTTAAACACCCCCTTTACCAACAACATACATCTTTCAAACTTGATAAACTGAATCTACATAAGACAAATTCACTAACCCTTTAAATCCTACAAACTTGAAAATTAATATTCAATAAAGAGTTGATTATGATAATCTCTTCCCAAATATTCTCTAACAACACTTTGATTCTTTAATCTTTGGAACCAATATAAATGCATAGTCCTTTAAGAAATTCCTATCATATCCTTTCATATTAGTAACAATCTATCCATGTGAAGTCACAATACCTTGAAAAACTTCTTTAGAGAGGCACTCATCTTTAGGATTTTTTGAACTGAGTGAAGTAAAAATCAGAAATTAGTTCAATGGACTTGGAAACAAAATAAGAAACTTGTTTTCCCATCTTAACTCAAAATTCACCCAAGTAAGCTCCATTGATTGTGCACCTATGTAATCATTGAGGATATTGACCTCAAATAATGAGAATGCTGCTACACGAGGTTATAAAATTTTGTATACATCATGATCTTCCTTTAAAAATTTCACTTTAATTTCTACTTCATTTGAACAACAATAATAATTTAGCCAATTTATTTAAATCAATGAAGACTAGGAAAAATTGTTACCAAAAAAGCCTAACCTTTTCCTTCCTTTTGCCTTTCAACTGTTAGATATCTAAACAACTAAACCATAGTTTTTAAGATGTTTCAATTTATGTTCCTTTTTTTTAATATCATTTTATACAAATAAAAGTAATTTATATGGCAGTTGGGAAGATGAGAATAGTTCATCTTAAGGTAGCAAGTTGGTTTCATTTACCACATTCGTGTATGTTTGACAAAGCTTAGCATTATTGATGTGCCATGTTCACATTTGATGTGAAGTCCACCTTATGTGGTGTTATTACCAAGGTGTGATGTATTATGTGTACTACATTTAATATATAAATTTAAGTGGTAGTTATCCTCACGTGTGAGAAGGTGAGGTGTAAATTAGGGAATGATCCAATCTAACTTTTCACTCAAACAATAACAATATCTCGCCACCTCTTGCTTTTCATATCTAAATAAATTTTGTGTCCATGTGAAAAGATATATTAGAACTTAGAGTCATCTCTAGCGATAATGGAGAGGTACCTTTTTAGAGAGTTTTGTTTTGGTACAATCATTTTTGGTTGCACATATGTACATTGTATATTCTAATGTGTAATACAATATGTTTTTTGATGGTAAATATTTTTTTATGGTCTAAGCACTACTGTGTGGAGGGATGTATTCATTATGGAGCTTTGCCTGGTATTCCCTCCTTATTTTTAACATGGAATCCTAACTATATTAAATTTCACTTCATCTTGGAGTTGGATCTGGAATCTCCATGTCACATTATTTTAGATTTGGTTCTTTCTTTAAATATATTCACGTTGTTTACAAATATATATATGGAGTTCCATTGAATATATTACTATAATGTTCATTTTTGAGTGTTTTTTGTGCATATCAAAGATTTTCATTACATTAAGCATGCCACAAAAAGTCAATTCTAACTTTTGTTTCACTTGGAGCAGACACCATGAGCTCATTTGCCAAGCCATTCAAATAGCATTGTACATAGATCTAAAAAATTTACAGCTGTAAGAATGATCCAACAAAGAGGAAAATGACATTTTTGGCTCATCTAGTATGTTATCAAGACCAAATTATGCGTTTTTAAAATTAATTCACAATAATTAATTTGCTATAATATTTAATTATGAATTGGATATGAGTTTATTGGCAAAGTGTTTTTTTTTACCATGCCTTTTTTCAAATATCTAAACAATTGTTGAGTTCATCACTCTCAATTGAAGATTTATGTTGTGATTTTTTTCACACCTATCACATTGACGCTTTTGAAAACATTGATTTATTTTGTCTTCACTCCTTAATTAGTAGTACAAGGGGTGTTGTGTATTGCCAATGCTTCTTAATTATTTGAGTATACTATGCACCTTGTGTTTGTTCTTGTATACTATGTAGATGTAAGCATTGGTATAAAAATTTAGAATATTATTTCTAAGACATATTTGGTGGTATTGAAATTTAGAATATCATCTCTAAGTTGTCTTTGGTGGTATCAAAATTTACAACAGTCTTTGAGCCAACATTATTTGATGGTATCAAAATTCAGAACAATTTCTGAGCCAATCCTCTTTAGTGTATTTTACCCATGTATTTTAGTTAGATGGAACATATACTATTGTTTTCCTAGTCATATTTATGAAAACTAATTTTGATTCATTACTTTAGAGGCTTCATTAGATTTAAAAATCATCTACATTGACTTGAATCATTATTCTTTTTGCTCTATCATTATACATGAGTACTTCATTAGGCCTAGTTATCAGGGCCCATATTTATGAGCTTAATTTTTTTTCTCTTTTACCATATCACCTAAACTAATATTCATGGGGGATGTTAGTGTGTCATTTATTCTTGATGTGAAGTCCACCTTATGTAATGTTTTTACCAAGGTGTGATGTATTATGTGCACCACATAGTTAATATACATATTTAAGTGGTAATTATTCTCGCATGTGTGAGAATATGAGGTGTAACTTGGAAAATAATCCAATCCCACTTTTCACTCAACCAATAAAAATATTTCATTCACCTCTTGATTTTTCTATATAATGAACCTTTGTATTTTTGTAGAAAGTTAGATTGGAGCTTAAAGTCATTCCAAAGTTGGTGGAGATGTAGTATGTTAGAGAGTTATGTTCTGGTACAATTATTATTGATTGCACATATATACATTGTATATTCAGATAGTGTAATACATGTTATTTGCTGGTGAATCTCTTTCTATGATCTAAGCATAATTATGTGGATGGATGTGTTCATTGCAGATTTTTCCTACCTCCCCCTACTCCTCATTTCTTATATGGCATCACAACTATGCTAATTTTAACTAACATCTATTTTATCAAAGAAATCCATTAACAATATTGTTGACTCACCTCCATTGAAAAATACCCCTATTTATAAAACTTTAGGGGTACGTTAATATATACTTCCTACTCCTAATTTTCTATGTAATTGTTGTTAAACAACAATGTGAGTGTGAGGATAATAAGATCGAAAAATGACCTTCTCACCAAGGACCAATCTTGGGGAGCAGAGTTATTAGGTGCATAGGTTGCCACATTTTTTCATGAAATATGATTACTAAGTGGTTGAGTAAACATAAAATATTCCCACCCAAAAATAAAGTCAAATAAATTATATTATTATTCTTAATTATTTTATTGCATATTGAATGTTATTGTTCAAAAACAAAATTTTATTGAAAAATATTTCAGTTTACTAGAGAAAGGGTCAATAGGTGAACATGGTTTTCTAATTGAAATGGGATATGATTATATAATACCCCATACATTTCACTACCCAATAGTTATCATTACAATTGTACTATTAGGTATTATTGGCGCTTCTCCTCTACATCCCATCTCAAGTTTTAAATTTTAAGTTATCATTTTCAATAAAATAGAAAAAATGAAAGCTACAAATAAATTTTTAATTAGAGAACTCATACATTTAATTTTTTAGATTATATAAATTAAACAACATAAAAAAATTAAAATTAAAATTAAGAAAACTTATAAAATAATAAAACAAAAACAAAATTAAAAAATCCTTAACCATTAAAAAAATACACACAAAATTGTATGTAAGCAAATTCATAATAGCTAAGGTGGATATGTAATGAGGTATGTTGCAATATCATCTTTTTTATTTTTATGGGGTTTTCATTTTTAATGAAAAAGTTAAATTTGAAAATATAACTTATTTTAATGTCTTTTTGGATTTAATGTATATTTTTGCAACGAGTGATCCATAATTTTTTTTTACTAGTATTTCTCTCCATTTTCTTATTTTTTTATATTTTTAATCAAAACCTTAACCAAATTTTTGTCATACACTCATCATTTTTGTTTGTTTGATATAGATTTTCATAGATTCCTTTAGCTTTTAAATCATATCAATGACACCCTTTGCCACAACTTCCATACAATCTACTTTTTTACCATCCTTGGATACATGAAGTACATGTAATCCCTTCCATATTACACCAATACCTCAAATTTCCCCATTTTGGGATGGAGGTCACTTTTTCTAATAATTTATTGTCATATTAATATTATAAAAATCTCAAAGTTGAGTACGAGAACTATAATTCCTAACACAGTTTATATCCAACAAGGACAAACATATAGCTCATGAATCTCCCAAATCTAATTATATTGATCCAAGTAACCATGTGTCCACTTCTTCTGCTCTACCTCACCAAATTTCTTTTGAATTCACCATTGAGGATAAGGGCATTCGCATATATAACATCCATGATGCTTTCCATATTGATAAGTTGCCTAAGTCTCCCAAGTCCCATGGTAGACCCAACACTACCAAACCCCATGGTAAGCCTAACATGGTATGGCACAAAATTATGAATTCTTGTAAAAAAGTGCCACTTCTATTTGTTAAAGATAGTCTACCAAACCAAGATCAATCCATAGATTCTTAAGAGTCCTAGCTATATGGTGATGGTTTTCCTTCTTGATACCAAAGCACTAAATATCTTATTCCAAATAGAATAATGGACAATCAAGCTTACAAAGGCAAAGGCTTGGATGAATTCTTGATCTTTTCCCTTCAACTAAACATAAACAAATCCATGTATTAGATACACACTACCTGGGGGTGACTCCTCATATGTCAATAGTGATATAACTTTGATGTCTAGCAAAGATGCTCTCGAAAACAACACAGAGTCCTATTATGGCATATATAATGAGATAATTTATTTTTCAGATTCCTCTATATACAAGTAAACACTAAGATCTCAAAGTAGACACTAAAATCCAATAACAATTCAATAGATGTAATGGAAATAATTGTCCATGTGATATAAATGGCTAATAATGTCCCTGAATACTAATTTATTACTGAGAACCTTCTTACACCAACTCACTATTGCCTAGATTTAGAGATGGTATGTGATATTTATAGTCCTGATTCCCCTTGGTACCATGATCTATACACCTACTTCCAAGATCATATCCTTTTCTATACTTCTTCTCATTTGTAGAGCATTGTAAAAACTTCATGTGAAATTTATTTGATTTAAGTAAACTTTGTGTGGAAGTTTTACTTTTGTACCCCAATACATTAAAAGAATAATTTGTAATGGAGATCCTTATGTTATAAAAGGCTCCAAATATGCTTAGTTATTTTTTCATGAGAAATAGTGAGATGTAATCTCACAATCATGCTAGCTTAAACTTACTTTTGAGTAGTTTACGGATTATAATTCCTTTTGTTTCAAAAGGTGACTTTTGGCATGATGAAGGTTTTTAAATCCTTCAAATTTTGCATATAGTATAATTTGTTTATGATGACTATGGTATTTATTTCCACTTAGCATTAAGGGGGAGTGTTAGAGCTTTTTTAATGAACAAGTGGTAATTTAACCCTTAGCCTATACTTATAATTAATCAAATAATAATAATAATAAGTTATTTATTACCATGAGGTGGAAACCTCGTGTAAATAAATAACCATAATATATTTATTTAATTATTTACAAATTTTTTATTTAATCAAAAAATTAATCACTAAAGGTTTATTCAAGATATTAATTAACCAAGCTCTTTTATTTATTTAGGATGGTTAGACCCATTATTTACAACAGGTCACCTTCCTTCATATCTACTTATAAATAGGGTTTTAACCCTATGGTGAATAACAACTCGATATATTGACATTTGAGAGATATTTAGATTATCAAAAGGCTTGTGAAGACTTTGTTGTTAAGGAGAGAGAAGTTAGAATTGTGTTGAGGTAAATTATTTCTCCATTAATGAAAAATCACTTGCTGGGTTTTTTACCTCTTTGAGGGTTTCCCAAGATAAATATCATGTATAGTGTGTTCATTTATCTATGTGCTCCACTTATGCTTTTCTTATTAAATATCTTCTAGATCCTCTATGTATTGATTCATTTAACAATTTCATCAAAAGATTCAAAAGATCGTGAAGGTTGGTACTGGCAAATACCACTTCAAAACACCCTTTGTTGATAGGATTCAAATAGATATTCCTTTTTCTAAGTACTTTGTTTATTCCTATAAACCAATTTGGTTTGAGGGATGTAAAAAATATTCTTCATCATTAAAAGGGTATTTGAATACCTTTTCAACAACAATGTTATCCTACCAATATCTTACAATGGTGAATATTTTCAAAGTAATGTTGGCTGTTGTTTTGACCTATGCACAATAAAGGCTTATAAAACCTTCCCATTTTGATCTAATGGAATATGGGTTATCAAAAACCTACCAAAAACCTGAAAATATTTACAAATATAAAATGAAAACATAATTAAATGGTGTCTTGTACAAAAAAATAAAATGTTCAGAAATAAAACTTGAAATAGAACTTCTATTTTGAAGAATTATAGATTTATTACTTTCAATGATTTGACTATTCTCTATGAAAAGAAAAAATAATTCATCATATATTTGGCTGAGGTCCATGTTTATAATGAAACAATGCAAATTTTAAAGATGATTAATTGATTTTGATTCATTGAGTAAGAACAACAACAATGAAAAGTGAGAAAATAATTAAACAACAAAAACATATTGAATTCCTAATTCATCTCTCACAAACAAAATAAATATTGATGTGAAAATAGTCCCAAACAATCAAGAGTGATTAGTCAATAGTGAAATTCATTCATGGAACAACATTGAACTTAACATATGCTCAAATCAATATTAAAATTCAAGATGACACGATAATTTCACCACCAAAATTGTGTAGAGGTAAATTTTGTCAAACCTTCATTATCCACAACAAATCAATTAAAGATTTATTTTGTTCATTTTTAATTCTATAATTTGAAACAACCCCTTTACCAACAACATACATCTTACAAACTTGATAAACCGAATCTACATAAGACAAATTCACTAACCCTTTAAATCCTACAAACTTGAAAAATAACATTCAACTAAGAGTTGATTATGAGAATATCTTCCCAAACATTTCTCCAACAACACTTTTATTCTTTCAACTTTGGAACCTATATAAATGCATAGTCCTTTAAGAAATTCCTATCACATCCTTTCATATTATTAATAATCTATCCATGTGAAGTCAAAATACCTTGAAAAACTTCTTTAGAAAGACACTCATCTTTAGGAGTTTTTGAATTGAGTGAAGTAAAAATCAGAAATTAGTTCAATGTACTTGGAAACAAAAGAAGAAACTTGTTTAACCATCTTAACTGGGAATTCACCTAAGTAAGCTCCACTGATTGTCCACCTATGTAATCATTGATGATATTGACCTTAAATAATGAGAATGCTACTACTACATGACGTTACAAAATTTGTATACACCATGATCTTCCTTTAAAAATTTCACTTGACTTTCTACTTCACTTGAACAACAATAATAATTTAGCCAATTTATTTAAACCAATGAAGACTGGGAAAAATTGTTACCAAAAAAACCTAACCTTTTCTTTCATTTTGCCTTTCAACTGTTAGATATCTAAATAGCTAAACCATAGTTTTTAAGCCGTTTCAATCTATGTTCCTTTTTTTAAATATCTTTTTATACAAATAAAAGTAATTTATATGGTACTTGGAAAGATGAGAATAGTCCATCTTAAGGTGGCAAGGTGGTTGCATTTACCACATTCGTTTATGTTTGACAGAGCTTAGCGTTATTGATGTGTCATGTTCACATTTGATGTGAATTCCACCTTATGTAGTGTTATTACCAAGGTGTGATGTATTATGTGTACTACATTTAATATATAAATATAAGTGGTAGTTATCCCCACATGTGAGAAGGTGAGGTGTGATTTAGGGAATGATCCAATCTCACTTTTCACTCAACCAATAACAATATCTCACCACCTCTTACTTTTCATATCTAAATAAATTTTGTGTCCATGTGAAAATTTATATTAGAACTTACACTCATCTCTAGTGCTAATGGAGAACTACCTTGTAGAGAGTTTTGTTTTGGTACAATCATTTTTGGTTGCACATATGTATATTGTATATTCTAATGTGTAATACAATATGTTTTTTGCTGGTAAATTTGTTTTTATGATCTAAGCACTACTGTGTGGAGGGATGTATTCATTATGGAGCTTTGCCTGGTATTCCCTCCTTATTTTAAACATGGAATCCTAACTATATTAAATTTCACTTCATATTGGAGTTGGATCTGGAATCTCCATGTCACATTATTTTAGATTTGGTTCTTTCTTTAAATATATTCACGTTGTTTACAAATAAATATATGGAGTTCCATTGAATATATTACTATAATTTTTCATTTTTTAGTGTTTTTTGTGCATATCAGATAATTTAATTGCATTAAGAATGCCATAAAAAGTTGAATTGACTTTTTTCACCTGGATCAGCCACCATGAGCTCATTTGCCATGCCATTCAAATTGCATTCTACACAGATCTAAAAATTTTGTAGGTGTAAAAATGATCTAGCAAAGAGGAAAATGACATTTTTGGCTCATCTAGTATGTTATCAAGACCAAATTATGATTTTTTTTAATTAATTCACAATAATTCATTAGCTATAATATTTAATTGTGAATTGGATATGAGGTTATTGGCAGAGTGATTTTTTTCACCTTGCCTTTTTTTAAAGATCTGCACAATTGTTGAGTTCATCACTCTCAATGGAGGATTTATGTTGTGATTTTTTTCACACCTATCACATTGACACTCTTGAAGGCATTGATTTATTTATTTTTCACTCCTTAATTAGCAGTACAGGGGGTGTTGCATATTGCCAATGCTTCTTAGTTATTCAAGTATACTATGCACCTTGTGTTTGTTCTTGTATACTATGTAGATGTAAGCATTGGTATAAAAATTTAGAATATTATTTCTAAGACATATTGGTGGTATTAAAATTTAGAATATTGTCTCTGAGTTGTCTTTGGTGGTATCAAAATTTATAACAGTCTTTGAGCCAACATTATTTGATGGTATCAAAATTCAGAACAATTTCTGAGCCAATCCTCTTTAGTGTATTTTACCCATGTATTTTGGTTAGATGGAAAATGTATTGTTGTTTGCCTAGTCATATTTATGAAAACTAATTTTGATTCATTCATTTATAGGCTTCATTAGATTTAACAATCATCTACATTGACTTGAATCATTGTTCTTTTTGATCTATCATTATACATGAGTACCTCATTAGGCCTAGTTATCAGGTCCCATACTTATGAACTTAATTTTTTTTCTCTTTTACCATATCACCTAAACTAATATTCAGGGGGGGTGTTAGTGTGTCATTTATTCCTGATGTGAATCTAACCTTATGTAATGTTTTTACCAAGGTGTGATGTATTATGTGCACCACATAGTTAATATACATATTTAAGTGGTAATTATTCTCACATGTGTGAGAATATGAGGTGTAACTTGGGAAATAATGGACCTTTGTGTTTTTGTAGAAAGTTAGATTGGAGCTTAAAGTCATTCCAAAGTTGGTGGAGATGTAGTATCTTAGAGAGTTATGTTTTGGTATAATTATTATTGATTGCACATATATATATTGTATATTTAGATAATGTAATACATGTTATTTGCTGGTGAATCTCTTTCTATGATCTAAGCATAATTATGTGGATGGATGTGTTCGTTATAGATTTTTCCTACTTCCCCCTACTCTTCATTTCTTATATGGCATCACAACTATGTTACTTTTAACTAACATCTATTATATCAAAGAAATCCATTAACAATATTGTTGACTCACCTCCATAGACAACCACCCCTATTTCTAAAACTTTAGGGGTATGTTAATATATATTTCCTACTCCTAATTTTCTATGCAATTGTTGTTGAACAACAATGTGAGTGTGAGGATAATAAGATGGGAAAATGATCTTCTTACCAAGGACCAATCTTGGGGAGCAGAGTTATTAGGTGCATAGGGTACCACATTTTTTCGTAAACTATGATTACTAAGTGGTTGAGGAAACATAAAATATTCCCACCCCAAAATAAAGTCAAATGAATTATATTATTATTCTTAATTATTTTATTTTGTATTTAATGTTATTTTTCAAAAATAAAATTTTATTGAAAAATATTTCAGTTTATTAGAGAAAGGGTCAATAGGTGAACATGGTCTGCTAATTGAAATGGGCTTTGATTATATAATACCCCATACATAGCACTACCCAATAGTTATCATTGCAATTTTACTATTAAGTATTATTGGCGCTTCTTCTCTACATCTTATCTCAAGTTTTAAATTTTAAGTTATTATTTTCAATAAAATAGAAAAAATGAAAGCTCCAAATAAATCGTTAATTAAATAAAACTCTTACATTTAGTATTTTAGACTATATAAATTAAACAACATAAAAAAAAAAAATTAAAAAATTAAAAAAAATTAAAAAAATTAAAATAATAATAATAATAATAATAATAATAATAATAATAATAATAATAATAATAATAAAAAAACAAAATTAAAAAATCCTTAGCCAAAAAAAAAATACACACACAAAATTGTATGTAAGCAAATTCATAGTAGCTAAGGTGGATATGTAATGAGGTATGTTGCAATATCATTTTTTTATTTTTTTGGGGTTTTCATTTTTAATGAAAAAGTTAAATTTGAAAATATAACATTTTTTTAATGTCCTTTTGGATTTAATGTATATTTTTGAAGTGAGTGATCCATAATTTTTTTTACTAGTATTTCTCTCCATTTTTTTTATATTTTTTATATTTTTAATCAAAACCCTAACCAAATTTTTGTCATACAATTATCATTTTTTTTTGTTTGTTACAAATTTTCATAGATTCCATTAACTTTTAACTCATATCAATCCTATAATATTTTACATTTTTTATTTAGTTTCATAATCATTTTTATTGTTATTTTTTTTGTTTGGGAAAAAAGTGAACAATGAGTGCATTTTTGAGCTAAGCCTTAATTTCATGGTTTTAGATTCTTTGTCATCAATCTTAGATAGTAATTCAAAACAATATTCAACTTTACCCATAACAAGCAATCACTTGTCACATATTGAAGAAACACTTTAATTTAGTGCAAAATGTTGTACTAGTAATTGTGATAGAGTAGAAGCTAGTGACGTGACATAGTATAAGCTTGTGAGATTCTAGATAATGCCATTATTTGAGTATTTTATCAAAAATAAAAGAAGTCACAAGAAATTAGGATTGTTGTTGAATATGCAACTATCAAATATTCATCATTTGTGGCCAACAACGATATTAAAGATAATGCTACTTATTTGGAATATTTATAACAATGAAAGAAGTCAATGATCCCATTGCTAGACCCTAAATATTCATTTGAAAATAACATTGTATCTTCCTATTTTGATCGAGTATCATACCATATTCATTCTCGTTCGACCAAATATTATGTGAAGGGCATTGTTTTGACATTTGGTATAGTTTTTCTTCTTAGATATAGAAAATATTGTTCAAAATATACTTATCTACATAGTTAGTCAGAGTGTTACACCAAAAACATTGAGGTGACATGATTAAACTGATGTGACGTTGATCCTAACTTTTACATTCTTAGTATCAATAATTTTTAGCTAGAGAGTACATACACAAAATTTCCCCTGTAATAATTTGTCAACTGGAAATTACTTGATATGGGGGATTCTGACTATTCTTACATGGGTGAGTCTAATGGTCCACATTCAGATGTAAAAAATTAATTCTTATTAGTATCAACTATATTAGAAGATGGTTTCACACTATTTTTGGAGGATGCCACTGAACTTACATTAGTACTACTGATGATCCTAAGATGATTAAATTGGGTACTTCCCTCACTGAAGAGGAATGTGAGTTCATTATTATCATTTTGAAAGAATGAATTGACATATTTGCATGGTCTTATACATATATGCTAGGGATAGATCAATTTATAGTCATACATCACCTTATTGTGCACCAAAATGGCAAGCCAATTAAATAAAAATTGTGAAAAATGCATCCACGCATTGTTATACTAGTAAATAAAGAACTAGAGAAATTATTGGGAGTAGGTTTTATTATACCAATAGATTACTCAAAATAGATTTATAATATTGTTCTAGTCAGTAAGAAACCAGTTGGTATTCACTTATAAACAAATTTAAAGGATATCAATAAGGTATGTCCTAAGATGACTTCCTCTTACCTAACATTGAGATGATAGTGGATTAAATAGTAGGGTACAAGATACTATCTATTATGGATTGCTTATCATGATAGAATGAGAAAAAGACACTTGAGGATCGACACAAAATGATGTTCACCACTCTGTGGGGAACATTAGTTATCAAGTGATGTTGTTTGACTTAAAGAATGTTAGTGATACCTACCAATGTGCAATGACTATCATATTCCTTGACATGATGCATGACATTGTTGAGGACTATGTAGAGGATATTTTAGGAAAATCATGTACATGTGCAGGACACCCAAAAGTTTATGAATAATATTTGATAGACTCCATGAATATATGGTGCACCTTAATCCAAATAAGTGTATGTTTAGTATCATGATAAATGAATTTCTAAGCTTCATTGTTTCCCATAGGGACATTGAAGTTGATCCTACAAAAGTGTAGGCCAACATGGAAATGCCTCCTCTTCCTAATTTTAAACAAATTCATATTTTTCAAGGCAATATTCAATTTATTCATAATTCATCACACAACTTTTTGATCAATATCATCCATTCAATCACCTTTTAAATAAGGGTATCACATTACAATAGAATCATGAGTGTCAACAATCCTTTGAGGAACTAGAAACCTATTTATAAAACCCACCAGTGTTAACCCCACTAATGCTAGGGAAGCTACTATTTATTTACATCTTGGTGATTGAACATGCCTTAAGGGCACTTTTGACCCAACACGATGAATATAGAAAGGAATGTGCAGTATATTATCTGAGTAGGCATGAATGTGCAAATAAATCTATGGAATAATCCTATATAACATGAAGCATATGCTTGATAAAAAGGAAGAATTAAACAAACTCAGTGTTCTCTCAACATCTTAAAGAAATTGGATATGGTGGATTGAATAAGTTGGAGACACCAAATTTTCAAATGAATTTTAGACTTGTAATAGACAAAAATCCACTTTGATTGAAATTTTAGGAGGTCATTATTGGAGATTAATGAGGACCAATCATGCACAATCAACAACAACAACAACAACAACAACAATAATAATAATAATAATAATAATAATAATAATAATAATAATAATAATAATAATAATAATAATAATAATAATAATAATAATAATAATAATAATAATAGGAAGGTTCCTCAACTTTTCAGCTATTAACATTATCAACAATCATCTTGACATTACATTTGGAAAGTGCATTATAGAAAAATATACCAATCATGCACTTTAAAAATTAGATTCTCTAATTAAAATATTAGGTTTGAGTCCCACAAAATTTAAATGGAATTCTTATATATTTGATTTAGATAATGATCTTAACTATTAAAAAAATCATAAGAGAAACAAGGATTTGTGAATAAATACGTAGCATTTTCATGCCATATTCAATGGATTGTTTTGTAGAATGTGTCATTTTTTATCATGGTACCTTGGAGAAATCACTAATGATATGTAATGGAGGCCAAATCCATAAGGTGTTTGAAAAAATGATGAAGAGTCAAAAAAAATGTAGAGGAAATTGTTCCATGATTTTAGGGGCCGAGGTGAAATGATGAGTGGTTGAATATGAAGGCCTAGGAAATAAGTTGTGATAACTCCCTCAAAAATGATTTCACAAACAAAAAAGAATGAAAGTAATTTTTATTTTGGATAGGAATTAGTTCAAATGTTTTTGAAAGTTTTGTACCTAACAATAATAGTTTTTAGGCACTCACACCTTTCCCCAACTTGTTCTCTCTTCTATATTTGAGAGGAAGAAAATATACTGCATATTCTATATTGGTGATAAGAGGGCATGAGCATTCCTAATACTATTATTATTTTGATATTTAATAATAATGGTAAAGGGGCTTTTACTTTAAGGCATTAAAAGATCTGAAAATATTGTAAATCTCTTATATATATCAGAGGTTTATAAGATTATATTGTATGATCTTCTTCAAGAATCCAAAGTATCAAATTATTTTGATCCCACTCAATTCCATGTACTTGTGGGACATATCTCCATAGATTAACAACATACATTATATTAGAGCGATGTCATCCCTTGGTCCCTCACATAATAATCCCCTCTATATTGAAGCCATCATTTCTCGTCACAATCTCACGTGGGTTCTCATAGATAATTTTTTGGGTTTAAACATTGCTTTTTTGAAACTATTTAAACACTTGGGGTATACTTCAATAGATATGCAACTATATATCACTACTATCAAGGCCTACAACAATGTACAAAGAAAATCATCAGGGACTATTTGTCTACCTATCCTTGTTATGCTTGTTAGCCATGACACCCTTTACCACAACTTCCATAAAATCTACTTCTTGACCATCCTTAGATACATGAAGTACACGTAATCCCTTCCACATTACACCAATGTCTCAAATTTCTCCATTCTGGGATGGAGGTCACTATTTCTAATAATTTGTTGTCATATCAATATTTTAAAAATCTCAAAGCTGAGTATGAGAACTATAATTCCTAACACAATTTATATCCAAAAAGGACAAACATATAGCTCATTAATTTTATGAATATAATTATATTGATCCAAGTAAACATGTGTCCACTTCTTTTGCTTTGCCTCACCAAATTTTTGATCCAAGTAATTATATTTGAGAGGAAGAAATTATACCACATATTATATATTGATGACAAAAAGGCATGAATATTCCTAATATTATTATTATTATTTATAGATAATAATAAAGACAAAGGGGGATTTACTTTAAGGTATTAAAGGATTTGATAATATTATAAACCTCTTGTGTACATCAAAAGTTCACAAGATTATATTGTGTGATCTTCAAAAATCTAAAGTATCAAATGATATTGATCCCCCTAAATTTGAAGTACTTGTGTGACATTTCTCCCCATATTAGCATCTTAAATTATATTAGAGTGGCTTGGCATCCCTTGGTCCCTCACACAATAATCCATTCTATATTGAAGCGATTATTTCTCATCACAATCTCAGGTGGGTTCTCATAGATAATGATTAAGTGTAAACATTGCTTCTTTAAAACTAGATAAACACTTGGGGTATACTTCAACAAATACCTATCCTTATTGGGATTGTTAGCCATGACACCCCTTGCCATGTCATAGATATGGAAATTCCATAAAATCTACTTCTTGACCATCCTTGGATCCATGAAGTACATGCAATCCCTTCCACATTACACCAATGTCTCAAATTTCCCCATTTTGGAATGGGGGTCATTATTCCTAATAATTTTTTCATGTATCAATATTATAAAAATCTCAATAGTAAGTTTGGGAACTATAATTATTTTCCTAACATAATTTATAACCAAAAAGGATAAGCATATAGCTCTTGAATCTCCCAAATCTAATTATATTGATCTAAGTGACCATGTGTCCACTTCTTTAGCTCTGCCTCCTAAAATTTCTTCTCAATTTACCATTGAAGATAAGGGCACTGACATGTTTAGTATCTATTATGCTTTCCATATAAATAAATTTCCTAAGTCTCCCAAGTCCCATGGTAGACCCAACTCTACCAAATCCCATGGCAAGCCAAACATGGTATGACACAAAAATATTAATTCTTGTAAAAAAGGGCTGCCTCTATTTGTTAGAGATAATTTTCCAAAGTAGGACTAATCCACAGGTTCTTAAGAGTCCTATCTATATGGTGATGGTTTTTCTTCTTGATACCAAAGCACTAAATATCATATTCCCAAGAGAATCATGGAAAATCAAGCTTACAAAGGAAAAGGCTTGGGGGAAAATAATAAATGTTTTCTTTATCTTGTCCCTTCAACTAGACATAAAGGAATCCATGTATTGGATACACACTACCTAGGGGTGACCCCTCATATATTGAGAGTGATACAATTTTGATGTCTAGCGAAGATGCTCTTAACAACAACACAAAGTCCTATTATGTCATATACGATGAGTTAGTTGACATAAACCTCTTTGATACCAATGTCATATTTACTATTACATCCTACATTACCCTTTCCCTCCATTATCTCAAACTAAACCGTTGGGACCAACAAAATCATATTACAACATTAGATGCATTCGAAAATGATGAGTTGATTTTTGATTTCATGGGACTGAGAGATGGTTTTCTAATTAGTGATCACAATTAATGATTTGACTTCACATTAGACCTTACTACCTACTTTGGGGAGCTAGTGAACTTCCTTGATCAAAAATAAAATAAAACATTGAGATCCATTAGTGAAAACTGATTTGTAAAACTTTTAGATTAGGGTAAAAGTAAAGAAAAAAATGAGTCCCTTGGTGAAAATTTGTTTTAGGTGCCATTGGATGGGGAAATTCATTATCATCCTTAAGAAACTCATGGTTCCATAAGTAAACACTTTACATTTGGGTTAGACATCAGTTTAGATAAATAATGAGTATTTGAGTAAATAGTTCAATACTTCCCTAAAACATTTGTTAACTGGCCATTACCTGATATGGGGGATTTTGATTATTCTTACATGGGTGAGTATGATGGCCCACATTCAGATGCAAAAGATTAATTCTTATTGGTACCAACTATATTAGAAGATGGTTCCACACTGCTTGTGGAGGAAACCACTGAAGTTAACATTGGTACTACTAATGATCCTAAGATGATTAAATTGGGTATATCCTATTGACGATGGAATTTATACCATCAAAACATCAACCCTTTTACCTATTATGAAGGTCAAAATGGAATCCTACCATTTTAATCGTGGGGTTTTAAAGTTTCAAAAAAGATCCTAAAGATGTGAGGTTTTTTTTACATGTTTTGGGAAATAATCAATAAGTTATCAAATGTAACTTATTCCATTATAACAATCCAATATCCACTTTAAAAAATCATGACTCAATTAAGATGAGAATCTATAATCTATTCTATTGGATAAAGAAAACCTAGAGAATCTGTAATTTATTGAGAAACCAACATTCTTCTTTTACAAAGACTTGAATGACAACTTTACAATTGAAATAGATCAATGAGATGTTGTAAAATAATCAAATATTCATCATTATTCAAGATGAATACTTGGAATCTATGCATAGGACTAGAAATATCAATCACCAAAATATGTTAAGTTTGAGAAAACTTTAGATAATCAATATTAAATGATAAATAAAGTTGCATATACCTGTGTTGCATAAGCAATTACTCAATTGTCAAATAAAGTACCATTGGGTCTACCTGCAAGAAGTTTACTATCTCAGAGAAGTTGCATAGAAAGAAGAAATTTGAATGATTGACTTCAAAAAATATATCTAAGTCCTCAATACTTGTTGTGGTTCTTCTATCTTCAAATGAGTCATTGATCTCTTCTTATACCTTCAAACTTAGTTGCAAATAAGTTATAACTAACTTTAGTTAGTTATAAGTTTATGTTAACTAATTGAATTTTTAAAAAGTCAATTAATTATAACAATTATTGGTTAAGAATAAGTTTAATTAAGACTTAAAAAGTCTTAATTGATCAAGTTTATTAAATATATACTGGGGGTACTAATCTCAATGGGTGGGGACTCTCATTGATTAATAATAGAATAGAATATATTTTTAAATCATAAATAAATATGTTAAAGGTCAATAAATCCTTTTTATATTAATCCATAATGCATGTTAAATAACTTAAGAAAGCGCACACACAAACACACACACACACACACACACACACACACACACACACACACACACACACACACACACACACACACACACACACACACCAAAATTCCAAATCTGTTGCATTTAAAAAATTTATCAAAATATATCAAAGATCTAAAAACTAAAGTATCAAGTTCTGTCATAAAAAAGTTCAACATAAAATAAAAATTCTAACCCCTAGATGACCAATAATCATCTGAATCAAAAAGTAATTAAATTTCATGTTTGTCTTGTTCATGAAGATAAACATTATACTCCATCTCTATAGTAGGAAATGGCACTAACCTTGTTCTTGAATCAGTCATACTATCATCAATCTTTGGCTTTATCCTTTTTAACATCCTAACCTAAATGGATGTATTAGGCTCTAACTAAATTTCAGCTCTCTTTTCTATAGTTCTCTTTTTTTATTGGAAGGTGGAATGTCCATTGTCTTTCTTCTACCAGCATAGCCTTGAATTCTCAAATTCAACCTTTCAGATCTTAAGACAGAATAATTATGGGCATAAACTAGACTCAACCTTTTACATTTTCTAGTAAGTTATACATGGGAAAGAGAAAGTACATCTAAAGGAATGGCCAAATTATTATAGTTTTTAGCATGGGCAGTCTCTATTACAAGTTGTGTGGCTTGATTCATAAGCAGAGGATCAATAATTAGCTCAATTCTTCCAACATTAGAATGTTGAAGTGGCAAGTGTTGAGGGTCATGATCGAAATGGAGAGATGAACTGCTTTGAGAAGGGGTTCAAGCTCCAAACCTATGACCAAATAAACCTTTGTTACCTCTATATCCTTTATTTACTGGATTAGTAAAAAAATTATTTATGATATCCAAAAATTCAAGATCAAAAGCATCAAAGTGTAAGGACATTCTTGTTCCCCTATGGAATCTAGGGCCAAAGTTTCTTGCACATAAACCATCCCTATGAAAACCTTTGTTAGGATTTGGTTGGTTAGTATCACTATTGGAACTCTTTCCTCATCCCTTATTATCATTACTTCTTGTCGAACCAAGTTGGTCCTACCTCGACCTTATGAGAAATCTGAATATAACAATTAATTTTAAGATTGGGGAACAAAAAATGTCATCTCAATAAACTGAAACTGAACCATATCATAAACTAAAATTCAACTAATTGTATCAAAATCAACTAAAATTTACAACCAATATCATAATGTCATAAAATACTTCACTAAAATTCTAAATGTAAACCAAAATATTTGTCACAATATCCCACAGATTCATCAACAAATGTTTTTTACTAAAAAATTCCCAGTGCATTTCTTTCAAATGAAAACATCAAACGAACACTAAAACTAATATAATTTTCTTCAAAACCTTAAATTTAGATAAATATCCAATTTGTCAAGCAATTGATTTAATCAAAAAATTATTATTTTGATATGTAGTCTCAAAACAAACCCACAAATTTTGATGTTGAGATACAAATCTAACAAAAAGCTCATTGTATCTATCATCTCAACTAACAATTTTCAAATGAAACCTTCAAACTATACATCTATATATCAATAATATTTCTCAAAATATCATTTGAAGATCGCTGACTATATAATTACTTCATATTTCCTCTATGAAAAGTCATTTTCTAAAAAAAATCAACAAATGAGAAAAATAAAGACTCAGATAGAAGAAATGTCCATAATCTCAAATTTTGACCAACTCAATGAGGATACAAATAAACCTTTTTTTAACTGTCATCCATAAAAACATTCAAACCAAAAACAAGAGTATCAACTTATAGGAAAAACCATTGAATCATACATCATAAAAATGGCATGTAGATCCTTTCATCATTATTTCAAATATCACCAAAACCCTAAACTATAATGAAGAAAACCTCAATCTTCCTTCTTTCTAGAACTATTTCCAACTATACAAATAATAGATTCCTTATATATGCTTAAGAAAATCACCTAAACTGTCAAAACATCTCACGCATTCAGTCTTAAATGATTTTCTCAATCTATCCTTCTCCATTCTTTAAAACCTAGCTTTGAACCAAACAAATTTTATCCTTTTACAGATCAAAAAATATCAAAATCAAAAGATTATCATGCATGTTGAGCAACTTCTCAAAAAAAATCTATTGAATAGATAAGAAATGAACAAATAAGAACCCTTTTGTATATAAGCTAATGACAACTAGGAGACCTTAAACTCCATTTTTTTAGTTATAAATCTATGCATAATTGACAACATCTTAATCATATAGACAACAAATTTCTCAAACCATCTACATGCAAATAGATGCATAAGATTTCCTCAAACTGTAGCCTATATTTCTTCATGAAAACCATTAAAAATCAGCTTTAAGCTCCCAGGAATTACCATACAGACTAAAACTATCCTTGTTCATGCAACAGAGCGATGAGCTTCTTCATGATACTGCAAATCTTGTAAAAAAATCATAGATAACTTATATTTTTATTCTATGCCAAATGAACATACTTTGTTTATGCACCTGGAAAGTTCCTTGCCCAATATTCATGATAAATCTTTCATAGTAACCTTAAATATTATCTAACTAGGGATCCATTTCCACATCAAAGCTTGAGAAAATGAAACAATAACCAAGAAAAATCAACATTTATATTTGCCAACTTGCCATCGTAATGAATTCAATGATGTGCCCAAATTATATTGGCTTACATTCACCAATGTAACTTTAGCAAATTTGCTAAGTTATTTGTTAGAATAACTAAACTCAGAGATAACTAATCCTTCATACTAAATATCTGTTAATTTCCATTGTTTGAGGGAAAGACCGTTTCACATTCATATCCATTATCATCAAATCTTTATGCTAATCTTGAAACTTTAAGGCCATACCTTCACATTTAATGTTCATGCTAACTCCTATTGCCTCAGTGTCCATCTTTGCCAACCAATCTCTAGCTCATAAACCAACAGATGCTTTGAGCTTGCTTTGTAATCAATCCAAGGGGCCTTACGACTTAGTGAACTATACAAACTTCATGATGGACCTTATATTTTCGTAATTTCCAATTCCTTTAGCATCGTGGTCTCAAGTTATGCCATGTATATTATGATAGGCCCTTTGAATTATTTAAGTATCTTAAAGTAAGTAGACATAAGTATATATTACTTTAACTTCAAATAAACCTCATGTCATCAATATTTTGTTCCACAAACAAGTTTATTTGAAGTTAAAGTAATATATTGATGACATGAGGTTTATTTGAAGTTGAAGTTTTAGGTAACCATGATCTTAAAACATGTACTTTAACAATCAAGTCATAGAATCAAAGGAATAAGACTGCAAGCTATACAAAATAGAATGGCAACATCACTAAATCAACTTAAACATATTAATACTTCAAATGTCCATTAGATTATAATAGTAAATAAGGATGAGCCATGAAATTTTTCTATCTTAAAAATAGTCTTGTAAAATAAATGCATTGATTTCTTAAATGAAGTGTTTACAAATGAAATAATCATCTATATGACCATAATCTATTCTGATCCATTAATCAAATCATATTGTCTATGAAAATCTAAAAATCAAAATAACTGATCACATTCACAATTATATATGCATATTTTATTCACTAGTACACCATGATTTTTGAAACCACTTAGAACATAAATATGAATTCATCAACTAATCATTATCATTTCATAATAAAATATGCATCTAAAAAATACTATCAATCAACAGGGTCCCTGATATAGTTTTAGATTTTATGATAGGCTCATCTCTATGGCAGCAAGTATTGAATTCAAAAAATTTAGGGAGTCTAGAAAATATGCATAAAACTAGAAAAAAATTTCCTATTATATAAAATAATTTTTTCTTAAGAGTGTGATCTAAAAAAATCATTTCTCAAGTAGCTAAGTGTGAACCCCTTAAATTATGAACTTTAATAATGGATGGATTGTTCAGCTAGCATAACACACAAAAGCGAATTGAATAATAGGGAAGTTTGGGTTGGATGCATAATCTAATACAAATGTTTTAAGCACAAAATCTCAAAATTAAGTAATACTGTAACAACTAACTATAACTTAGTCATATATTCATTTATTATAAAAAAAAATAACTCATAAGATTAACTTCTAAAATGATGATACCTACAACAAATTTGCATCTTCCTTATATTCTTCTTTCCAATGTGAACCTTCTTCATTCACAACCTTCATTGATCATTTAAAAAGAAAAGTGCAACAAAACAAAATAGAAAACCAAAGCAGATCATCTAGCTAAAAGGGAAAGAAGGAAAAACAAAAAGATCAAAAAAGAAAACAAACCAAAGGAGAATAAAAAACAAAGCAAAAGGATGAAACTAGAAGATAACTAAACATGAATCAATTTCAAATGATGGCCATTAACTGAGTAACGTAGCCAATTTCCTTCAAGATCTTTAAGATGAAAATCATTGTTTCTAAGAACCGTGGTAATTCTGTAAGGTCCAACCCATAATGAGTCAAACTTATGATGCTTTCCAGAATCCTTGTGGGCTTTATCCTAATTTAAAACTAAGTCACCAAAAATAATTCTTTGAAAAATATTGAAACTTTTTGTTAGAAACTTTTTTATTGAAAAAGTAATTTAATTTTTATTTAGATTTTTCTAATTTCTCCAAGGCATCACCTTAGATTTGTCAAGAGATATTAAATCATACAATTTTTATTCAAGTAAATTTTTATCTTCAGCTACATATTGTAAAGTAGTTCTAATTAAAGAAATCTAAAATTCTATTGACAAAGTAGCCTCAAACCTATATTGCAACATCAAAGGTGAATAACCAATTGCTACTTTAACGATATTCCTATCATCCCATAGCTTAAATTTTTTTTGAGATGTCAATTCCTTTTGTTATCACAAACTAGCTTCTTCATAATATAAATCAAATTTTTATTTCTGGACTCAGCCTGCCCATTTTCTTATGGATAGTACTTATAATGACTAGAAATAGTAGAGTATTTTGTTAAAAAAATTTAAAATTTTATTTGAAACATACTGAGGTCCATTATCTAAAATAATCTCATATGGAACTCTAAATCTAGAGAAAATCTAATTATTTAGGAAAGAAATCATTTCACCTGTTACTGAGCTCTTATGTGCTTTGGATTCAGGCCATTTAGTAAAATAATGTTAGGATTGTGGAGCTAAAAGCTTCACTGATGCAAACAGGAGAGGAGGTTGCTGAAGGTTGCTGAGTTGCAGAGAAGCTGGGGTTGGTTTGATCAGCCAACGTCGACAGGATAGCAAAGGGAAGCAACTGACGTCGGTCATATATCGGCCGACGTCGGTCACCTCCAGGCAGACAGGGACCGACGTCGGTCACCTGTGTGGTTCGACTGCGAGCTAATTACGGGCAGTTAGCTAACGAACCAAGTGTTTGCATGAAGAGATCTATTTTTAGACTGAGAGCTGTGGATCTAATTATTGTAATTAGATGTCTAATTATTGTTTGATGAGATCTATATAATAGACTCATGGTTGTATTGAATAAGTGGGCTAGTTTGAGTTGAGCAAAGTTTGCTCCTTCTGTGTGTGAGGTGAGCAAGTGGGTTCCTCCTAGTTCCACAGCAGTACCAGGTGTGTTGGTGCTGGTTTGGAGAGTCAGCTGGATTCTTCAGGAGTGTAGGATCTTGGTCACAATTGCATGGCCTATATAGGAGATCTACATGGTAAGTAAGATCGTTGATCTGCAGGTGTATGTGTGTACAAGGTCGAGGTTCACAGGTGAGCAGAACCGTTGTTTGATTTGCAGGTGTGCAAGGTCATATCGATAGCAACACAATAGGGAGCAGTATCAGGCAGGATCTACTTGGAGTACAGGTGTGTACTCGGATAGAGCAAGACAGGAAGGCAAGGGAGTTCCTTCCATAAGTATGGTCTGTTGAATTGCAGGTTGTTGCAGATTCATGGGAGATCTACTTGAAATACTTTGAGTACTTGTGGAGCACGTGGAGTGCTTGTGGAGTGCGTGGAGCACTTGTGTTGTGCGTGGAGCACGGGAGGTGAACACCAACTCTGTATTTGAGTTGGGTGTTGGGACCTGTGAGAGGGAGAGCTTTGGGGAGAAGAATTACTATTCACTTGAGGTGTGGGAAACCTCTGTAAGGTGGTGGAGAAGAAGTGGCATCTTCTTTATTGTATTCTTTTATGTATAAAGTGTTAATACAAGTTGTGTATTGTCTCTCATATGCTGTGTTATTCTGAATTCTAGTTACTTGGTGAATCTGGTTATTTCTGCATATTAAGTTGTTTGAAGTTTGGTAATCAATTGTATGCTTTCGGTGTTTCGCATCCCTGACAAGTGGTATCAGAGCCTTGGTTGTAGGTTCTTGAGCTTGATACCAACAAGTGGTATCAGAGCTAAGGTTGCAGGAAGCAGGTTGTGTTTTGGTTACAGGGCACTCTCAGGGGTTTCTGATCGAGTGGGAGTAGAGCAATGGCAGATGAAAGTAAGCTAAGAATGGAGGAGTTGAAAAGCACAGACGGTTACTCACGGTCCTATGGAAAGAAAGAGCAGGTAAAAGAATATTGTTGGTTGGTAGCAGATCAGCATGAAGAAACTGAAGATACAGATGTAGCAGGTGTTATTGCACAGGATGTGTTTGCAGGTTTCTTGGATAAAGTTGAATCTTGGATAAAAGATTCAGTTGCCTCTTTCCATGCAGCCCTAGGTAGAGGAGCTAGTAAGCCTTGCCAAAGAATTGGCAAAGGGGAAGTGAAGCTGAAATTGCAGGCAGCCAACACACAGGTGTTGATGAAGGTCATGCAGGTCCCAGGTCTGGAGATATGGCTAATTTCTTTAGAAAGATTGGGTGATGAGAGATACACAAGACTCTCACAGCGGTAGCACTTGAATTAGCTGGTGGTAAGAAGACAGGTACTCTTTATCTACTTGTCTATATTACTGATTCTTCTTCTATTGCAGAGATGTGGCTTCGTAGGCTTGGTCACATGAGCAGGAAGGAGATGCATGTTCTTAAGTGGAAGACAGATATATTTGATAGGCTTAAAAACTGGAAAGCCTTGGTGTTCTTGGAGGAGATGGCAGATAGAACCCAGTGGATGGTGCTGGATACTTCTGAGCAGAGCAGTTTGGACATGTGTTTTGATCCAAAGGAGCTCGCGGGTAAAAAGTCATCACTCACAGGCAAACACAGGTACCGACGTCAGTCAGGAGGAACCGGCGTCAAACAGACAGGTGCCGATGTCGGTCATGTACAGACCGAAGCCGGCGATGTCGGGCAGGGTAAGACCGACGTCGGTCATAAGACCGACGTCGGCAGTATTTAAGACCGATGTCGGTCAGGAGGACCGACGTCGGCAGTAGGGACACCAGCACTGGCAGGTTGGTAGTCAGGGACAGACGCATGGAACTGACGTCGGTCGGATGCAGACTGTGGGGTGACCGAGGTCGGTCACTGTAACGAATTTTGGGTGGACAGCATGCTGTCAAGGAGTCTCAAACACCCATACGGAGGACTGTAGGCGTAAGTAGGCCCTCAAATTCGTGTTCCTCTTCTTCATACTTGTTGCTGATTGTAGAGCAGGAAGGATCCAGGAAACAGGTGGGAGCTAGGCAGGTATATGATGCAGAACCAGACGGGAGTTTTGGTAGGTTTGCCAGCTGGATGAAAGCACAGAGACGAATGGATGTCTTAGTAGAAGAATAGAGAGAACGGATACGTGAGACAGAAGACCAGGTATATGGTCTTGTGTAGCTGCAGGACAGTGGTACAGGGTTTGACAGGTAGAGGACAGAGCATGACTCTAGTCAGTGTCAGGGTAACTACTGTGGTTTGACTTACCAGGGGGATGATGATTGCAACATCATTTTGTTGCTGTATGTGGATAGTATGCTAGCTAGCAGGGGTGTACATACAGGGTTTTGCTAAGCTAAGGGTAAGATTAGTTCAGTGGCATGTCATGAGGAGTTTGGAGCAGCGAAATTCTTTGACATGGGAGGCATGGAGATCACAGGTTGATTTTGTCTCGAGTGGGAGCTGATGTGAATTAGGTGTTGGCGAGGTTCGAGATGTAGAACCAGAGCACACTAAGGGCTGGATAGGTACAGTGTCCGAAATCACATGAGGTCTGGTATAGACCTGAATATTCCCATGCAGTGGGAGCTGTCAGAGTTAGGAGCCAATTCGGGGAAGTGGGTTCTCAGGTTTTTTGAGAGGGACCGGCAGCAGGTGTTGCTATGCAGGGTCAGGACTTCACTATAGGTGTTGTAGGTTCGGATGTGGCAGGGTACTCGGATGACAGGTGGTACACCATGGGATGTGTGGTGGGTTGTCTTCAGGTGGGAGCTTGAAGAGAGATATAAACTAGGAAACAGATTAGACAGAGTACAGGTACAGGTACAGTGCAGCTATTTATCTCTAAGTGGGAGATTGTTAGGATTGTGGAGCTAAAAGCTTCACTGATGCAAACAGGAGAGGAGGTTGCTGAAGGTTGTTGAGTTGTAGAGAAGCTGGGGTCGGTCTGATCAGCTGACGTCGGCAGGATAGCAAAGGGAAGCAACCGACGTCAGTCATATATCGGTCGACGTCGGTCACCTCCAGGCAGACAGGGACCGACGTCGATTGCCTGTGTGGTTCGACTGCGAGCTAATTACGGGCAGTTAGCTAACGAACCAAGTGTTTGCATGAAGAGATCTATTTTTAGACTGAGAGCTGTGGATCTAATTATTGTAATTAGATGTCTAATTATTGTTTGATGAGATCTATATAATAGACTCATGGTTGTATTGGAAAAGTGGGCTAGTTTGAGTTGAGCAAAATTTGCTCCTTCTGTGTGTGAGGTGAGCAAGTGGGTTCCTCCTAGTTCCACAGTAGTACCAGGTGTGTTGGTGCTGGTTTGGAGAGTTAGCTGGATTCTTCAGGAGTGTAGGATCTTGGTTACAGTTGCATGGCCTATATAGGAGATCTACATGGTAAGTAAGATCGTTGATCTGCAGGTGTATGTGTGTGCAAGGTCGAGGTTCACAGGTGAGCAGAACCGTTGTTTGATTTGCAGGTGTGCAAGGTCATATAGACAGCAACACAACAGGGAGTAGTATCAGGCAGGATCTACTTGGAGTACAGGTGTGTACTCGGATAGAGCAAGACAGGAAGGCAAGGGAGTTCCTTCCATAAGTATGGTCTGTTGAATTGCACGTTGTTGCAGATTCATGGGAGATCTACTTGAATTACTTTGAGTACTTGTGGAGCACGTGGAGTGCTTGTGGAGTGCGTGGAGCACTTGTGTTGTGCGTGGAGCACGGGAGGTGAACACCAACTCTGTATTTGAGTTGGGTGTTGGGACTTGTGAGAGGGAGAGCTTTGGGGAGAAGAATTACTATTCACTTGAGGTGTGGGAAACCTCTGTAAGGTGGTGGAGAAGAAGTGGCATCTTCTTTATTGTATTCTTTTCTGTATAAAGTGTTAATACAAGTTGTGTATTGTCTCTCATATGCTGTGTTATTCTGAATTCTAGTTACTTGGTGAATCTGGTTATTTCCGCATATTAAGTTGTTTGAAGTTTGGTAATCAATTGTATGCTTTCGGTGTTTCGCATCCCTGACAAATAATTCATAACTATCAAAATATATCTATGACCTACAAATGAAGGTGGATGAATATCTAAAATAAAATCAATACCCCACTTAGTAAATAGTTTCTCAGGAATAACAAGATTCAAAGAAATTGCATGTAATTTACCTCTTGCAATAAATAATTGACAAGGCATGCAAGGATGAACTAACTTATAAGCATCTTAAAACAAAGTAGGCCAATAATAACCTGCTCTCAAAATCTTATAAGCATTTATTTTTATAGCATAATTTCCACCGTAATTTCCTTCATAATATCCCCTAATAACCTTCTGAGCTTGATTATGCGTAAGACACCTCAACAAATCTCCATCTCTATTATGATAAAAATAAAAAATTCTATAACAAACAAAAATTTAATGCTTTTAGTCTTAAAAAATGCCTTTGCTTCTTATTTAAGTTATTAAGACAAGACTGATTTTGAAAATAATAAACTAAGTCATGGTACCAATCATCTTCATCTAATAAACATTTCCATTCACTCATTTCAAGACTAAACTTAAAAAATTTAGCAACCTTCATGGTTTTTAAATGTGGTTTTACATTTAAGTTTTCATCAACTGATAAAACTAAGACATTAATATCTGAGGTAGCATTTTTAACTAAGTATTTTGCTAATTCATTCCCTTTATTTGTTTTAGATATTTTAAATTCTTGGATATGTAAAATCCACTTAGCAAGCCCTCCTTCAATGATTGGCTATTTTAAAAGATAAGACAAAATAGGTACATTAGATCACATAAAGACTTTGTTTCCCATAAATAAATATCAAAATTTAATCTAAAAATAAACTAAAGAGAAAACAAATTTTTCAATAATAGGGTACCTAGTTTCTACATATTTTAAAACTTGACTCATATAGCTTATTGGTTTTTCTTCATTTTTTTCAAATTCTTGGGTTATTACAATTCCTATAGCCTTTTCTATAGCATTAACATAAAGAATAAATGATTTATTCAAATTAGGTTTAGCAAGAATAGGAGCACTTGCAATGGCATTTTTAATTGAATTATAAGCCAATTCAGCATTCTCATCCCAAATATATATTTTGTCTTTCTTAAGTGACAATTGTAAATGATTAGATTTGTTAGTAAATTTGAAATAAATTTTCTAACAAAGTTAATCTTACCAAAGAAATATCTCAAACTTGATTGATCCTTGGGAGGAGGTAGTTCTTTGATGGCTTTAACATGTTCAGGGTCAATTAAAATACCATCTTTTGAAATTATGTGTCCTAACAACTTACCTTTAGTCACACTAAAAACTAATTTCTTTGGATTCAAAGAAATCCCAAATTTTTTGCATCTTGTGAATACTTCATGAAGATAGTCTAAATATTTTTTTTTATTTTTTAGAATGAACAGTGAGAACATATAAATAAACTTGAATAATTATGCCTATTAAATCATCAAAATCAACATGCATATCTCTTCAAAAAATAGCGCCTACATTCAGCAAACCAAAAGGCATTCTATTATAAGCAAAAGTACCTCTACGTGTACTGAAAGTAGTTTTATGTCTATTTTTAGGATTCACAAAAAATTGATTATACCCTAAAAATCCATCTAATAAAGACATCATTTCAGATCCTATAACCTACTACAAAATCTGATCTATGTTTGGTAGAGGAAAATTGTCTTTTACACTAGCTTTATTTAGAGCTCTAAAATCAACACATAAGCTAATGTCACCATTTTTATTTCTAACTGAAACTAGATTAGCTACCGATTCAAAATATTTTATGATAAAAATGACACCAACATCAATCATCTCATACGGCTCTTTGTTAATGATGTCTTAAAAAAAAGGGTCAATTCTTCAATTTTTTTGGCTAACGAGTTTAATACCAAGATTTATAAGTATGTCATGTTTAATAATATTAGTATCATAACCTTTAAGGTCCTTGTATGACCAAGCAAAAACATCAATAAATTCTTTAAAAAATTTAATGAACTTAATGTTCTTATTTTTAGTCACCTAAATTCCTAAATAAACATATTTTGGATCTTCTTGAGTGCCTAAATTTATAGGAGTAGTCTCACTTATGATTTTATTTGATGGTTCATCCATTTTAGAGATTTTACGCTGATCATTGGGCATGAATATAGATTCCAAACTCACTAAATCAACATGTAATCTGTTAGTACTTAATTGCAAATAATCTCCACAATTCAATATATAATGCTTCAAATTTTGTCATTTTATTAGTATTTTCAAAAGATAATTTGAAGGCATAAAGAAAAATTTTACCTATAGGAGAAATTAGACAAATTCAAGCACCATTACGTTGTTGAGAGCAAGCCCCATCAAAGTAAGGTGACCATAACATATTCTTTTCAAGTATTTCTCCATGCTAATTTTTTGGTTCATCTAAATTTAGTAATTTATAAGTTCTAATTCCAGTTTCAATGTAAGAAATATTAGAAGAAGGTGATTCAGTAGATATACCAAAAAAAATCCTTTTTAATAAAAGTAATTTCATTATTAACAAGAACCAATGTAATGTCCCTCCCAATAAAAGCCTCGATTTCGTTAGACCAATCTCTTCCTAACAACATTGAATAATTATTAGGAATATCTAACACTTGAACATTAGTCATACATCCAATTCATTCATCTTGTGAAATTTTAATGACTATATCACAAAAATTAACATAACTCTTAGTTTGTCTAGAATCAAAACCAATAAGCTTCATACTATCTACTTCATAAGATATATTTAATTGATCTGTAATGGACTTAGGCATGATATTCTTTGAGGCACCTATATCTAAGATATAATTATGAATTATCTTATTAGTAATTTTAACTATGACATATAAAGGAGGAATGTAATCAACAAAAGGATCAAAATTCTACACATAAATGTGTTCATATTTACTTTCTTTTTGCATGTTTACATCGGCTCTAAGATTTTTCATTGCTTCATTAATCTTATCAAGCTATCTCTGAAGACTAGCTACTTGCAAGAAAGAAAATCTAGCCTTAATTGTTGATAAATCATCAATTATGTTATAAGTTTTAACATCCGTTTGTCTAAAAAATTTAGATTTATAATATTGATATTGACTATTATTATATCTAGTTGCAAAAGGATTATTTTTTGCAACATTATCATTAGAATTATTAGCATTATTCTAAGCTAATTTTTCTTTATCTATTTTTTCCTTTATCACCATGAGAATATTTATGATTTGTTTTTTTTTTTTTTTTTTTAGGGGATTATAATCCTTATTTATAGTATGTATAACATAAACATTCTCATTTTATAAGAGATCATAAAGAGTATTTATATTAAATGTTAGATCTTCTTTTATTTCATCCTTCCCTTGAAGAAATTTCTTGAATTTAAGAACAAAAAGACATGTGTCTGGATTATGATCTAGTTCACATACATTACAATAATACATAATGTCTATCATTTTATCTTATTTATTGTTCTTATTTGAGGAAATTTTTTTATCATTGAGTTATCTTTTAACAACAACCAACTCATTACCTAGACTTTGTATGGCCTTTAATATTTTTGAATTTTCTAAATTTAAGCCTATAGAAAAACTATCTTTAAAACCAATTCATTAAAACATCTTTTCATAGTCAATATAGAAATCTAAAGTGTCAATATATTTTGTAATGTCTTTATCTTCTAAATCCATTTTATACTTTAAAGGTAAAGCATTGCAAAAATAAAGTCTAGATAAATTTTTAGAAGGCATAAGATCACAAGGGATCTCTTGACACAGTTTATTGATTATAGAAAGAAAATGTTAAATAGCCTCACCTAGATTAATGAAAAAATTCATGAGATCATTGACTAGATCAAAATCTTCTTTAGCTTTTCCAAAGAATAACTCTAGCCAATCTTCAACATCTCTCCAAGTGTCAATAACCTTAGAAGACAAACCAACAAATGCATGATAAGCTTTTCCTTCTAATGTTTGGGCAAAAACTCTTAATCAATTTTTTTCATTAGTTATTCCAAGAGTATCAAAAACCAATATAAAATCTTCTAAGTGATCTTATGAAGATTCTCTAGTAGCACTAGAGAACTTTGGTATATTCAATCTCTTAAGAGAAGGTAACTTATTAGGATGGTTTTCAACATTAATTGGACTAGAAAAAATCTATGGGCCTATAGCTATTTGATGCTCTTCCTAAGATTCTACTTCATCTTCACCTATAATGATATCATCTTGTTCTCTATTATTTTACAACCTGTGAATCAGATCTTTTAGTCTCTGCTCTACTATTGGTTGTTCTCCCACTAGTTGATCTCCCATTAGAAGCTTCAGCAGTTTCAACTTGAATAGATTGATTATCTTGAAATTGATGTTCTTGATCTAATTGTATATTTGTAATAATAGTTTTGGTAGGTAAAATAAAATTATCAAATAAAAATTAATCAAAAATAAAATGAGGTATAGGTCTAGGATTAACAGCTAAAAATATTTCTCTATCTTCTTGAATTCCACTATTTGAATTCAAAATATCTCATTGAGTTTTACATGTAAGATTTGAATACCAATCAATTTTAAATTTTGTAACCTCTTCTTCTTGATTTATAACTTTAATAATCTAAAGAAGATTTTTAGGAAGATTATACCATGCATTACGCGTTAAATTAAAAGCAACATCAACTTCATCATTTTATATATCTATTCTAAGTTGAATAATAAGAGGTTGTTGACCTCTAAGTACCATTAGTAAGAAGAAAACAAAACTAAAAAAAAAAAAAAGATTTATGAATGAATTTCCCAGCAGAGTCACCAAATTTCTTGATGATGGAATTTGTACCATTAATGAATCAACCTTTTCACCTATCAAGAAAGTCAAAATTGAATCACACCAGTCTAATCATGGGGTCTAAGGGTTTAAAAAATATCCTAAAGATGTGAGGGTTTTTTCTATATGTTCTAGGAAATAATCAATAAGCTATCAAATACAACTTATTCTATTATAAAATAAAAAATTCACTTTAAGAAATCATGAATTAGTTAAGATGAGAATCTATAATCTATTCTATCTGACAAGGAGAACCTATGAGTAGAAAATATCTTGAAGAATATAAATCTAATTTAGTAAATATTTATATATTTAATAATGTCTTGCTTCTTGTTCAAATAATCTCCAAGTTATCTCCAAAGAAACCATAAATATAAGAGATAGATTTAAGAAAAAGATAAAATATTCAAACATTTAAACAAGAGAGAGAGGCTAACAACCTAATAAAGGAATAAAACAACTAAGAAAAGGATAAAAAATATTAAAGCCATAAAATCTAACTAAAACAAGCTACTCTAATCAAACACAAACTTGAAATAGAATAAAACTAAGGACTAAAAGGTCAAATAAATAATCTGAACTAAAACTGAATATGAATTATTCCAATAAACTATAAAATAACTGCCAAAAGACTAGCTTAAAGAAAATAGAAAAGACTACTAATTATAAACCTAATAGATTAAAAAACTATTAAGAAAAACACTAAAGAACTAAAACTCTACAAATAAAACTAAAGAAAAATCAAAACAAAAGAAATAATCTATTACTAACTAAACAAACAAAGAACAAGAATTAGACTACGCAACTAATAAACAACTAAATCGAAATGTAGCTAAACTTAAGAGAAAAGAGATTAACCATAAACAAAAATAAAATGAGATTAAATATTAAGCTAAATTTAGAATTATATTAAAATTAGAATAAAAATATATTACAATAAAGCATGCGAGTCTTGAAGGAGACTCATCTTAGAAAGAAAAGATAACATTAATGAGAAAACCAATAAAATCATATTATAACATTGGATGTGTTCTAAAATGAATAAATTATTTCTAAGTTCATGGGTCTGAGAGATGGTTTGATAATTAGTGATCACAAGTAGGGATTTCAATTCAATTTGGACCCTACTACCTTCTTTAGAGAGTAGGTAAACTTCCTTGGTCAAAAATAAAATATAACGTTGAGATCCATTAGTTAAAACCTATTTGCAACACTTTTAGATATGGGTAAAAGTAAATAAAAATATGAGTCCCTTAGTGAAAACCTATTTTAGGTGCCATTGGATGGGAGAGTTTGTTCTCATCCTCATTAAATGCATAGTCCCACAAGTCCACACATTACATTTGGGTCAAATATTAGTTCAGATGAACTAGTATTTAAATAAATAGTTTAATATTTCCTTGAAACATGTTTCAAATGGCCATTACCTGATATGGTGGATTTTGATTATTCTTACATGGGTTAGTCTAATGATCCACATTCAGATGTAGAAGATTAATTCCTATGGGTAAATCTATATTAGAATATGGTTCCACACTGTTTATGGAGGACACCACTAAAGTTAACATTGGTACTATTGATGATCATAAGATGATTAAATTAGGTACATCCCTCATTATAGAGAAATGAAAGTTCATTATTCTCATTCTGAAATAATTCATTGACATATTCAGATGATCTTATATAGATATGCAAGGGCTAGATCCATTTTTAGTCGTACATCACCTTGTTGTGCAACCAAATTCCAATCTAATCAAATAGAAATTATGAAAAATACATTCGCGCATCTCTAAACTAGAAAAGAAAGAACTAGATAAATTACTGGGAGTGGTTTTTATTAGACTAATTGATTACTTAGAATAGATTTCTAATATTGTTCTAGTTAGTAGGAAAGAATATGGTATTCACTTATGCATGAATTTTAGGGATATCAACAAAGTTTGTTCTAAAGATGACTTCCCCTTACCTAACATTAAGATGACAGTGGATTCAATAGTAGGGTATGAAAAGCTATCTATTATGAATGGCTTCTCAAGATAAAATTATAAAAAAACACCTGAGGATAGATACAAAATAATGTTCACTAATCTATGTGGAACATTTTGTTATCAAGAGATATTGTTTGTCTTCAAGAATGTTGGTGATACCTAACAACATGCAATGACTATCATATTCCATGACATGATGCATGGTATTGTTGAAGACCATGTGGAAAAGATTTTAGGAAAACCATGTACACATGTAGGACATCCTAAAGTTTATGAATAATATTTGATAGACTTCATGAATATAAGGTGTGTTTCAATCCAAAGAAGTGTATGTTTGGCATCATTGTAGACAAATTTTAAGGCTTCATTATTTTCCATAAGAGCATTGAAGTTGATCCTACTAAAATGATAGCCATAATGGAAATGACACCTCCTCTTCCTAAGTTAAAACAAATTCATAGTTTTCAAGGCAAGATCTAATTTATTCATCAAATACATCTCGCAATTGGTTGATGAGTATTATCTATTAACTCACCTTTTGAATAAGGTTATCACATTCCCATGAGATTCCAAGTTTCAACAATCCTTTGAATAACTAGAAACCTATTTAGAAAATAGTGTTGACCCCACCAATGCTAGGGAAGCCATTGCTTATTTACATCTTAATGATTGAACATACCTTGGGGCACATTTGGCCCAACACAATGAACATGAAAAGGAACATGTAGTTTATTATTTGAGTAGGAATGAATGCACTAAAAAATATTGATGAGATTAACCAACATGCACCAACTCTTGGTGCATGTTGGTCGTTAGTAAAAAGTTATCACCGGTCATGTTGACATTAAACATGAGCTCATTAAACCCACATCCTAGAGAGTTAAACCCATGAAGGAGTTAACCATGATCATCACTCTCATGAAATTTCCATTTTAGCTTATCTAATACCATCACAATCACCTTAGTTTCAAATAATAGTGGTAAAAAAAAGTGGGAATGTTGGATTTGATTTTCCCCTTTTCCTCTATTTAGCTGTCCTATCTCCATTTCCTTCAATTTTCACTATGCAATTTTGGTTGTGGTGAGTTACGTGTTAGATTGAGCTTAGAAAATAGGAGGGCAAGTGATGTGAAGGGGTTATACTACTAGTGTAAACATTTTTAGGGCTCCTAATATCAAAGAAACCAACACAAAGTCCTCTAGGTTTGTGAACTATCAAGTAGATTTAACCAAAAAATAAATGTTTTATGTTAACGAATGCTCTAGTTAGAGATGATTTGAAGCTCAAATTACAAAAAAAGCATGTAAGAGTTGTAGTTGCATTTGTAACATATGTGTGAGAAGCTTGATGCATCTATAAAGAACCACACATATATTTTTTAGATGTTTACTAGAATATCCCTGTTTTGATAGATTTTATAGATGTTTCAAGTAAATTTGGTATTACCATTTTAGTACTAGATATTACATCCTAAGCTCTGCCCTTAGTAACCTGGACATTAGAGCCTGTAGTGGGATTATCAAAGGGATTTCGCTATTTCTTTTATTTGTTTTACCATTTTTGCTTAAAATCCAAACTTGTGAGCATGATGGCCTCCAAGGCGCCCACTATGGAAAATCCAATTGCATGCTCTTCATCTCCTAGTGGGGAATTAAACAACACAACTATCATATTCACACATCAATTCTATTACATTTCCATAAATACATAATTGGTAAATTGTAACCCTATACATATATCGTTCTAAAATTAGTAGTCTTCAAATCATGCTTTTTTTATGTAATCTCATGGGCATCAGGTTTATGTATTATAGTATCATGTGCATCTAGTTTTTGTATTGAATGAATTTAAAAAAAACTCTTTTATCATAAATTTAGTAGGATAAAATTAGATATTCCTTTAATGATATTTTACTTAAAATATTATGATCAACAAAAAATTATGGTGAATAGAATCAGAGGTGATCAAACCTCGAACTCTGTAGTAATGGGGTATTCATCCATATCAACATAATTATTTTTAATGGCACCCATCATGAGCTTATCATAATTTGGTTACTTGCTCTTCCACCATTTCCCATGAAAACTGGGTATTAAAATTTTAAACTAAAAACATGATGGGTATTTTTTGAGATACATTTAAATGTAGATTAATATTAATAGTATCAAGGGCATCAAAGGCTATAATTACAACCAAAACTACCATTGATACTAAAATTGTAATGTTCCCTGATTCTATAAATATAAATTGAGACTTCCTGATCATGTATGAAATATGAGGATTAGAACTTAATATTGAATAAGTTTTAGCGAGCATATATGTCTGATAAGAAATAGGGAAGAGAAATCTAGAAGAGCTTATTATGATTGTAGGGATTTAGGGCTAGATTTCATAGTGTGAACCTTGAAACCATGTTCATGAATTGATTTTATGTTTGATGAGTTCAATGATGATGCTAATTTAGGGCATCTTTCAATTTATTATTATGGCTGAGACCTACTAAATCATTCATTTATTTTTAGATTCAACATTTCATGAATTTTTATCAAGATTGTTAAAGAAAATTAATGGTTGTTGCCTTATCAATAAATAGTTGAATTTCCATAAAAAGAATGATATAACATCAAAGAAAAAAAATATTGGTTGCCAATAGATATAAGTTGATCCCATACCAAAAAAATTAGAGGCCTCTTCTCTACCAGGTATAAATTAACAATATAATAAAATAAAAACCCTCAAAACCCAGCTCCACACATTACTTCTTCACTATTTATAAACTTATATTATTTTAAAATGATTTGAGGTTGCACAATATGAACAACAATGCTTGTCATTCTCTAGTTTCTAAGAAAAATACTCCTGACAATGAGTCCCAAAACATGCCATCACCATAAAGTTGTAGTATTCTAGATGCACTATGGAAAAATACTCTAGACATTATAACCTCATAGTCAACGATAGATATTATATCGTCATAATTATCCCTAAATCCATGTAATACAATGGGTAACATGTAAGGACAGTGATAAAAATCTAATTTACAGTGAGTGACAAGTAATGATTCTTAATTACATACTAATCTATTGACTTTAAGATCTATGGATTCCAACCATTTCATTGTTATTGTGATAACTCTTTATGAAAAGGTGGTTGAGTAGTTCTTAAATCCTATTGGTTTATTGGAAAATATCAATAGTACCATTAGTGTTAAATAGGTTTGCCCACTTTATCCTACTTGTTTAGTCTCTACATAGATGAATTATAGGACATCATTTGAAATTCAAGTAAAACATGCGATGGTGGCATTGTGTATGATATAATTATCACTAAATATTTATTATTTTTTGATTACATTAATGTCATATCACATAATATTGTAGGTGTAAAATAGACATCTTCACATTCAAATCTTATTTTTTTATACTTATAATTTCAAATTGAACTACAAAGATCATGCTTTTTAACACAACTAATCTTATTTACAAAGGATGTTTGGTTGAAGTGGTATTTTCCTATACATAACTTTGAATTCATTTCAAAGGATCTCCCTTCAATATTTTCCATATTGAAGAAAAGATATTATGTAAGGGTTATACTATACTTAGTACACTCAAGAGATGATATATCTCACACTAGTTTTAGGATGCCAAAGAAAAATTGCTTATCTTCTAAACTTTAGTGTCACTAACAATATTGCATGGTTTTTAGATTTAGGGAACTATACTTCATGGTCCCAATTGGGATCATGTTAATAAATTTTTTACATCTATGTTATCCAAAAATTTGTGGTTAAAATTCAACCCACATGTGGTTATTTTTGGTTGATTTTGACAAAAAAATTTGTCATATTTCAATTATTTTCCATGTAGTGATCTATTGGTTCACATATTAAGATGTATGGAAGATACAAGAATTGAGCATGATAGATATTCTTTCAAAGCTCTTCAATCATATATAAAATTATGTCAACAAGGGATCAATAAAAATTGGGATGCCCAATGTACTTATTTTTTTTTTAGGGAATTGGTATTGATATCAATCATGTGCCTCCTAAGATATTTTCCATCAACGCACCATACATGTTGATATTCATAACTGTATAAGAGATGATATATAAAAATCTTATATAAATCAACTTGGACAAAACCATTAAAACTATTATAAAAAAATGCATCACTACTTTTTTCATTATCTACAAATAGAAGATGGACTTATTAAAAATCCTAAATACACCATTCTTCCTTTTAGATTGAGATTTATTTTGGGGAAATCACTAGTATGCTCTCATCAGCATTTCATGAAGTCAAATCACTTTATTCCACACATCAATGTATTTGTAAAATTTGTAATAAATAACCAAAGTCAAAGAAACATTGTGTACAATCATAAGTTGTTATAACCAAAGTTAAAGGAACATTACACCCATTATTCTACTTAACAATCATAAGTTGTTAAGAGAGAGATCTTAAAACCTTAACTCTTGTGTTTTATGTTAAATATTCCTTTTTCTATTTCAATCTCGTATTTGAAATGTAATTTTGAATGAACTCATATTAACCTACATTAAGGTTACTAATATACAATATTATATATTCATATTCTTAACACATAACGACAACAATATGGTGATGATAAAAAAAAAATCAACATTTATGATCATATAAATTCTATTAGTTATTTTATATAATTCATAAATGATTTGATTTAAAATTGATGAACCATATCTCCTTTCATATTTGAGTGTTATTATAGACAAATAATTCTAGTACAAGACCCTTTTACATTAGGTATGTTTCATGTTTTATCACATATAGTCTATGTGCACAAATTTAGATATTTGTAGTAGAATTTAATTTTTTGGGGCCTTATGTCATCATCCCCTAACTTAGGTCTTCCTCATAACTTGAATTTTTATGAACACTTTTTTTATATAATGATATATCCATCAGATGAAAATTGTATGAAAATCTACATATCAACTATTCATTTTCCTTTGTATAACTTTGAATGCTCTCAAAATGTCCAAAATATTCTTTTAGTATCTTTTCCTTAGTTAGCCCATATGACTATCCCCTTAATTTATGGGTCCTTTGTGCCTTGATTTTCACTTTTTACTATCTTTTAAGGTCAACCCATGTGTATACATGGCCTTGATGAGTGCATGTGCAAACACATACACACCACTTGGTCATTTCATCATTTATATTCTCATCCAACCCTATTATAGCCAGAGTCTCTCATGCTTATTTTATCAAGTATTATTAAGAGGTCTTGACATTTAATCAAAGGATTTATACATTGATTTAATTTTCATGTCATATATCTAGTACCAAGTGCTTGTATCAAATTAAGTTTATATTAAGAGCATGTAGTTGCATTGAATTAAATAGGATATGAGGTGAATCCCTTTATCTCATGGTTAAGATTTCACTCACATGCATGTTATGGATCCATCTTAGTATGGAGGCCCATAAAATACTTGTAAAGTACTAGTGTTGAATGTTAATCTGATATTTGTCATATCAGCTTCTTATATTTGTATGACACCACTTTAGAGTATGATGTTTATATCAGAGGTGTTTCTACATTGAAGCATATCCTCTTGACTATGCATTCTGTATGGTAGTCTTAGTCCAAATTTATAAAAATAATTGATACATATTTCATAATTAAATTCTTACAAGTACATTTCTAAAGTTAATTTTTAAGAATGAAAATAATTAAATCTTTTGACAATCTATATTTTAAATTGACTGGGCAATCGATAATAAATCTATTGAAGAATATGTTGCATAAGATGCAATGGATCCTATATATAATTTGTTTTCTATGGTTTGTGTGTTTGTTTGCAATATGTCATTGTTTTCAAAACCCCTTTCCAATTGGAATTCCAATCACTTATCAAATTCCCTAATCCAACTTAGAGATGTAACAATAAGAGACTTAGATCAAGTTTCAGTTGAATTAAATGAAATTTTTAGTTGGCCACCACCTTCTTGGGCTACTCATGCAAATCACGTTGCTAGAATTTGGTGGAATACTAATAATGCTTTTAATTTGGAGCTATTAAAAGTCAATTGGTTACATCGACAAATGAAAATGCTAGATATAATTTTTAAGTCTAATTTCTTATCAAAATTAATTATTTCGTAGCATGGAATATCTTTGAATCTCATGATGAAAAGTTAGTTTGACAGATACTTTGATAAAACTAGTTATGTAGCATTCATGCTAAAAATATTCTTTCACGCATATCACCTTTTGATTAGATTTCTTATTTTAATGTGGGATGATCTTCATGATAATTGTTTATAATTGTGGAATTCTCCAAATTCAAATCCTGAATTAGATCTTGAACACGTGTTGGATGAGCTTACATACTAAGAATCAATGTGGTGAAGAAGTCATTTTAAAACACCATTAAAATAATATGACGATGACAGAAATGCCCATGATCATGATGGACACTACTCAAATTAGTTGTAAAGAACTGACATTAGAAAATGGTATATGACTATTTTAATACAATTGTCTACCATTGAGTTTATTTTGTCCATAAAATCTTAGATAATGGCATTTATTAAGTTAGTGGTAATCAAATTTTGTAAGTGGAATGTTCAATCATTATCTAGAGCCTTGAGCATCTTTCGTATATTATGTGAGATGGAGATAACACTTTTTTTTATAATTTTGTACATGTAATGAAGAAGAGGCTTTCATTTAGTTTCATAATTGTGTTATGTCATCTCATGGGCCTACATAAATTTAGGGACCAAAAATTGTGGTTTGGGAGGTGGGAAGTATGGTAGTGGTGGTGTATAAAGAAATCATTTAAAAAAAATTGGCAGCCTATTTTTCTACACTAAATCTCAAATAACTCAATATGGGTTATGCCCTAAACATATTGTAGGTGATAAGGCAACCTACCATTATAATTAAATGGGATAAATTGCATCCCATATAGGCTCATATAATTTGTAATGCACATATGTCATACAAATTTTTCCTGTGTCACCTACTAACATTTCCTTTCATGTATTGTCCATAAATACCAGTATGTCCATGCCTCTAATTCAATACATCAAATTATTAGTTGATGGATAACAAGAATATTACATGGGATTCTTATCAATTTCACTTTTTTTACCCTCTCTTGATTCTATGGCTTCATAGAAAATTCACTGGTTTAAAACCCTATCTTCATTTTATGGTCTCCCTATCAATTTTTCTTTGTTTTAACCCTTTCCTGAAGCTATGAGATTCATAGAAAAATTGCATTCCTATGCCTCGCCCACATGCATGTAGTTAGTGCATGCCACTTAATATCATCTATAAATGTAACTACCTTGTGCATGCACTATTTTATCCATTTATACATTTTGATGCATTTATTTTTGATATGTTTTATAAAGGGTTATATATTGATTTCAATGAGGTTTTGTACATTCTTATAAAAAAAAATTATAGTTTATGTCATATTTTTCTTAAGTGGTTTGAATTCTCATATTTTAATTTATGTGTATTATTTAATCATTGTCCTTTATTCATTGTAACATATGACAAAGAATATTCAATAAAAAAAAAAAGTCCTTTACAATACATGGAAACTTGCATTCACTCAATATGAAAAGTCCATTGTAATGTGTTCAATGAAATGTTCTCCTTGTAGGCTGCAATAGATGGAAAAAATATGGAAAGAAATAATGTGCCTTGAACTATAGAAGCTAGGTGAGGGTCTATTTCATTTCATTTGTAGCAAGTGGGCCAATTTTCCTAAAGTCAACAAGGAACACTTATGGGTTGCTTGGGTTGATCAAGACAGGGTTGATGACTTCATAAAAGGAGAATCAAGAAGGGTGTTGTTACCTAAAAAAATTTATGTTTCACATCACAAGAGAAATACAAGTTTTACTGAAAAGGATAGTAGGATCATTGTAACCTCTAAATATATCATGTGAGTCACCTCACGCTATAGATTACAAGCTAGTGTCTGTTCAGATGCTATTATGTTCTGTTTGTGTCCATTTTTTTCATTTTTCATGACTATTTATTTTTTCACCATAATCATGCAACTAATAGTATTCATATGGCCCTAATGACTTTCAGGAAATTGATGCCATACTAAAAGACAAGTCTTTAATGCCCAAGTTTGAAAAGGGTAGCTAGCTAGGTTGAAGGAATATAAGGTGAAATTGTCATTGTCATTTCAGCACATTATGTATGGTTTGTAGACCCAATCGTATGTTGTTCACATACAATAAAGTAGAACACATAGACAATGAGCACAACTAGAGTGGGATGATTTATTGAGAAAGGATGACATATACAATAGAAAGTGATTGATCAAGGAAGAAAAATATGTGTATAATGCTAATGATCCAACAATTTTTCAAGAGTGGGCACTGGTGAATTCTAACAGGTGGTTTTTATATCAGTGATAAAATGATGGAAAACATGATGGGGATGGGGAAATCCCCTTCATCTTGGGCATCCAACTCCCATAATAACTAGAATGGTTGTTGATATTTGAGAAGCATAGCTTATTCTTGATAGATGCAATGATGGTAATGTGCCAATGTTTCTAAGAGTAGTTGATAATATTAGTTTTTCTAATGTTTGTAATATTAGTAGTTACTCTAATGTTGTTATTTTTTCCTGTATAGTTCTAATTGCACACACTATTGGCATTTGATTCCAAACATGAAGGTGTGCCTATTATATGGGTCATTATGTCTTGATCATGTACTATCAACATAAGATAATGAATGAAAATTCTTCTTCAAAGAGTGCATTTGAAAGACATTAAATGGAAAATCAATGCCTTCATGATTGACAATGTTGGTGTGGAGATAAAATCTATTAGGTGTGTCATCATTATTATTACACACATCATGGACTTCATATTTCTATGTTTATAGACACCATCCCTACCTTATTCCATTAACTTATGAAAAACTATTGTGTTATTCATGCAGACATTTGATTGTGAGGTCCACATATGCATTTTGCATATTCATCATGCGTGGTTGAAGAATTTGATATCAAAGGTGAAAGATGATGATGTAAGACATATGATGTTTGAGGACTTGGGGTTCATAATGCATAGTTGTGCTAATGAGGACATGGCTACAAGGGAGTCTAGAAAGTTTGTTGAAAGATATTTCTCCTCGTATCCTATGTTTGTCAAACAATAGGGACAACACTAGGCATATAGGGTTGGAATGTGGTCACGATATTGTTAGACACTTCTGCATGCTGAGCAAGACACCAATGCACATGCACGCACACGCGCACACACACACACAAACACACACACACACACACACACACACACACACACACACACACACACACACACACACACACACACACACACAGACACACACACACACACACACACACACACACACACACACAGACACACACAAATATATAATCTTACCATTCCCATTTTAATTGTCATTTCCTAAGCATAGTAAGTACTTCTACACATCCTAGGGTGGATTAGTTGGTTCACTAACCAACAACATTGGTTTACATACATTATTGGTGGCTACATCTATGCAAGGATGTTAGCTTCCACAAGAAATTCAAAGTAGAAAGACATGAAAATATTTCATGGGTATAGGCTTTGAACATCCTAGATTCTCATGCTACATTCAATAATAGTGACCCTCGTAAAACATGGGTGCAAACTAAAAAATATGAGATGTTACATTATCACATATTCAATGTAATGCCTTCTATGTCAATGTGCAATTGCTCATTTTCAATCCAAGGATATACTTGTAAACATGTGCTCAAGTTGGACTTGATGAGAAAGATGATAACTCAGGTAATTATAGAGGATACAACCACAATGTATGGTGTTAATGAGAGCATCAATAATATTGATATTGATTACCATATAAGTTTTGTTTCCCCTCATACTATATGCATTGATAACTTTGAGGTGACTGTAGTTTTTTAATATGTTTTCATTACCTAGGTCAAAGACAATAGAGTTTGAATTGAAAATGAGGGAGAAGGCATGGATGTTGGAGGTTTGCAAATCAAAATGCACAGTGTATAGGACATGGATATGCAAGGATCAGGTTGTGCGCTAGAAGGTGTATCAACAAATCTGGTGGTTAACACTAAAAACCTATTGAGGGGGGCTGATATTGTAAGTCTAGTAACTACTTGCAGTCATATGTTTTTCATATTTTCAACATTTCTAACTAGATGCTTTTCACTTTATGAATAGATCCAGTATATTTCTAGAGTCGGTGATGTTGAGGCCTAGATATGCATACCATGAGAGATATTTGATAGATGTTGTGCAGTGGATAGAAGCATAAAAACTATGCCATTCTTCAAAAAAATTATGGCATAGGTTTACAACAAGGTGTAGAGTAGGGTGATATCAAATGTATAATACCCAATGCCTTATCCATTCCAAAAAGTGCAGGACATGCATGGAACTTCCACCCATAGACAAAGAGACTTCATATAAAATATGAATAGATTCAGATATTAGATCATGTCGTAGGAGACCACACTTTTTCCAAACCCACCCTGTAACCATCCAAAATGACAAGACTAGAATGATGACCTTAATAAGGTAACAAAGCAAGATAAGGGTGGACATAATAGACATAATGCATCCTAATTTCAGCCCTTTGTAGGTTTCAATGATATCACAACAAAGATAAATGCATGTAATAATAATAAATGCATGTAACAAAAAATAAATACCTTTTTTTGAAGGTGAATAATTCTCTTAGACTATCCACATGTTGTAACATATTACATAAATGTAATATCTCTTAAAGGATATACTGAATGATATTTAAACCCTACCCTAAGGAATGTGGTAAAGCTAAGCATTATTTTAAACAAAAATTGAATTTATAAATATTATATAAACAAATAATGCTACTAATATTATATAAATAAAGAATACAATAGCTCTAAGGTTCATTTTATTGGTTAGTATCTTTAGTACCTTATTCATGCTTATAAGAGTCTCTTTAGTCCTCTTTTTACATCTACTTTTTACATCAACTACCTTTTGACAACTTTTGCGATGGTGGTCATCTTCAATTATATTACTTTTGTGTTGGTGGTCATCCTTTATCCCTTAGAATATTCTTTTTACCCAAGATCTCTCTGATTCCCCCTGTCAAAACATAAATGCAAAGAGAGTACCCCTTAGGGGACTAAGATGAACTAAGATAATCAATTCCAAGAAAATATTACCCATTAGAGGATCAAGAAAGAATTTAAGAAATACCCAAAAATAATAATATAATGTACATCATCACCAACCACTCTTGTGGTAATATAACCATTAACATTATGAGAGTGTCCATACAAATGGAACAAAATATGTGTCTCATACTAATATCTGAAAATCATAAATCACCTACAATAATCAAATAAAAATGTATTTTAGGATCACCAATTTAACCTCATGCCCATGTAATAGAGTCTATTTTTGAGTTAAGGAAAGTCCTCTAGGCCATGTAAACTATGTTAATATATACTCTACTACACTCTTGATCACATTTTCCCATGTTGGATATAACCCAAATGCACCTTTATGTAACAATATTTGGATATGGCCTAGGTAAGGTGGGAATATTTATTGGATATAGTTGTTACAAAATTTGAATTGTATCCTACAAATATTTAAGAAAAAAGCGCAAAAAAACAAAAAAAAAAGAAATAAACCACTCATTGATTATAAAGAGTCGAATCACATTTCCTCTTAACATACACTACTCTTCATTGGAAACTTTTTTTGATAGACTTTTGTCATTGTGTTGGTAATTTTGAAGGGATTTGGAAGGTTTCTACAAATAATCCTTCACCATGACAATTCTCTTTTATTATGAAAGGATAGCTACTCAGGATGATAAAATACAAGATACCAATTTTGTGCTCAATTGTGCTTGCACATAAAGCACACAAAATGGTAATCAAAACCCAATAAGTGTAGGGAAAAGGAAGACAAACACCAAGCTACTAACATTTAGTGTTGTAAGGAACCAATAATTTGAGTATAGCCTATGAAATATAATATATATCTAAGCCATATCACACAATGTTCTATATAAAGTTTGCAATCCATACATTTTCCATTGAGTTACCTAGAATGGGATCCAATCAATCATTTCTCCCATGAGGTACCTTCACCAAGATCAAATTAATCATGTTCTTACAAGTCACCTAAAATAGAATTTAACCAATTATGCAATGAGTTACCTTGCAATGAATAGTTGTCTTAGACTATCCACATGTTGTAACATATTTCATAAATGTACTATCTCTTAAAGGATTTACTGAATGATATTTAAACCCTACCCCAAGGAATGTGGTAAAGTTAGCCATTGTTTTAAACAAAAAATGAATTTATAAATATTATATAAACAAATAATGTTACTGATATTATATAAATAAAGAATAAAATAGCTCTGAGGTTCATTTTATTGCTTAGTATCTTTAGTACCTTGTTCATGCGTAGAAGAGTCTCTTTAGTCCTCTTTTTACATCTACTTTTTACATCAACTACCTTTCGACTACTTTTGTGATGGTGGTCATCTTCAATTATATTACTTTTGCGTTGGTGGTCATCATTTTTCCCTTAGTTGGAATATTATTTTTACCCAATCTCTCTATGATTCCCCCCTATCAAAACATAAATGCAAAGAGAGTACCCCTTAGGGGACTAAGATGAACTAAGATAATCAATTCCAAGAAAATATTACCCATTAGAGGATCAAGAAAGAATTTAAGAAATGCCCAAAAACAATAATATAATGTACATCATCACCAACCACTCTTGTGGTAGTATAACCATTAACATTATGAGAGTGCCCATACAAATGGAACAAAATATGTGTCTCATACTAGTATCTGAAAATCATAAATCACCTACAATAATCAAATAAAAATGTATTTTAGGATCACCAATTTAATCTCGTGCCCATGTAATAGAGTCGATTAGTGAGTTAAGGAAAGTCCTCTAGGGCATGTAAATTATGTTAATATATACTCTAATACTCTCTTGATCACATTTTACCATGTTGGATATAACCCAAATGCACCTTAAATATGTAACAATATTTGGATATGGCCTAGGTAAGGTGGGAAAATTTATTGGATATAGTTATTACAAAATTTTAATTGTATCCTACAAAGATTCAAGAAAAAAGTGAAAAAAAATAATAATAATAAACCACTCATTGATTATAAAGAGGTGAATCACCTTTCCTCTTAACATACACTATTCTTCATTTAAAACTTTTTTTGATAGACTTTTGGCATTGTGGTTGTAATTTTGAAGGGATTTGGAAGGTTTTTGCAAATAATCCTTTGCCATGACAATTCTCTTTTATTATGAATTATTCCACAAGGATAGCTACTTAGGATGATAAAATACAAGATACTAATTTTGTGCTCAATTGTGCTTGCACATAAAGCACACAACATGGTAATCAAAACCCAATAAGTGTAGGTAAAAGGAAGACAAACACCAAGCTACTAACATTTAGTGTTGTAAGGAACCAGTAATTTGAGTACAGCTTATGCAATATAACATATATCTAAGCCATATCACATAGTGTTCCATAGAAAGTTTGTAATCCATAAAATTTCCATTGAGTTACCTAGAATGGGATACAATCAATCATTTCTCCCATGAGGTACCTTTACCAAGATCAAATCAATCATGTTCTTAAAAGTCACCTAATTTGGAATTTAACCAATTATGCAATGAGTTACCTTGATAAGGAACCAACCAATCATGTTCCTACTAATGATGTTGAGGTAAAGTTGAGAAATCACCAAATATTCCCTTGATTGGATCTAGTCTTGTTTGAGAACTCATTCAATGCTATGTTTGTCCTTCAAGGTTCCATCTTCTCACAATATTTCCTTGGTTGTTAGGCTAGTGGCATTTTTATTGATATACCTATCTATCATACAATTTAGATACACTTCTTCGACTCATTAGACATCTATCATGTCACTAGCATCTACTACTGACTCACTTCTTCACACTAGTCTCTCCTTACCATTCAGTTCTCTCTACTAGCTCTCCATTGGTGCATTTCATAGGTTTCAAACATCAATTTTTGTGGTGAATATTAGGAATGTGTCCTATTTTCATAAATGATCTCATATTACCCTATTTAACATGTCTTGGATCCTTTTAGGTGTTCTATCCTAACTCATCACTCCATTTTATACCTCGAGTTCACAAAGATTACACAAGGCTTGTAGCCTTTTTTTGGATAAACCTCCTTACATAAGAAACTTCGTAACTCACTTTGGAAAATTAATTTCATATGATATCACTCTTTATCCTTATTTAACTCTATGCTCAATCCTAGAACCTAAAAACCCATTATAATGTGCTTTCTAGTTCAAACATTCCCCAATTAGGTATCACATTAGGTCTTCAACCCTACAACCTTGATTTTCCCTTATACTAGTCTCTACACATACCAAAACTCTAAATAACCATATGATTCACCTATGGAATGGTAATTAAAATTTTCCAACAAAATTTGTGGTTTCAACTCCTTCGCTAAATACCTAAACCTATATTTTGCCAAGAAACCCTATGTAGGGTCTGTACTCAAGCTGAGGAGTCTAAAAATACAATATATTTTGTTGTATGATATTTCAATCCATTATAGGACCTTATCAAGGTCTGTACCTATTATAATCAACTCTCCAAATATCTATTTGTTCTCATCTGACCCCCATAAGCTTATATCCCACTATACATAGAATTTTGAGTCTTTGAACCACTATCTAACAGTCTTAGTAATCCTTGTTTATCTTTCATGAATTTCCAGTTATTATCAGATTTAATTGTCAACCTTGGGTCTTTCCAAACACCCTTTGACCTTAATAATAGTCCATTCTCATTATTCAATCCTTGCCAATCTTCTAATCTGAGTGCTTACATAGTTTTGGGTTCTTTGATAGGGCTCAAACAGGGTTCTAGCCAACTAGTGCCATTCAAAGGTGGTATATATCTTTAAAGAGCATTAATAATCATTTAAACCTCATTACACATCTGTTTTTATTTATATATATAATTCACAAAATAATTTCATCTAATCCATTCTTTAATCACTCATAATGACTGTGAAAATAGGGTCTTGAATTACACAAGCTTGTGACATGTTTTAAGCATTATATTTATTTTCTAAAGGGTTCCAACTCCAAATAAAACTATCCAAACTATTATCATTCTCCTATCAATGATTTAATACTCCTCCCTCATTATTTGGCCCCAGACACACATTCCCCTCTTCTTATTTGATTGTAAACAATGTCTTATGACTATAAAACAAGGCTCTTGTTATCCCATAATTGTGTACTGTATATTTATCCCAATCTTTACCTTCAGATCAATAATTCCATTGTTTAATATAAATTTATCTCATCTAAATAATATAAACTTACCACACAAGGATTTTCTCTCCACCAAAATCTTAAGTAATATTATAGGATCATACCTTGGTTTGTCATAAATTTTGAATAGGGTCTTCAAAATAGAATTGCATCTTCAAGGATTTTCTCAATTTGAAATGTTTTCTCAGCTATCCAAGATTCTATATGATCCTAACAATGTTTCACAATGAGTGTTTCTTATTTCTTTCTTCTAAAACACTTGTTTAATCATTTCTTTTTTTAATGTACTTACATCATTCTCCAAACTTGCAAACATACACATATATGGTCTATGTATATATGGTCTTCAAATCTCACTTGAAATAATTTGAATACATACAAAGAATAATCCATAAAGCTTGCAAAAGACACACCATGATGCTCTTCATTGATTCAACATGTCATGACAACACAGTCCATCAATGGACTTGATCACCTTTCTTGAGGGTTCTTGAGCATTTTCTCATTCTCACCTTTCCTCCCTCTCCTTGGAGACCTCTTCCTACCTCTCCTCTTCTCCTATACTCATAAACTAACATACAACTACATATGCAACCAAATTCAATGCTAGTTGCTTGGTAGTTACAAAGCAAAATCCTCTTTTCTTGATAACCCAACATATGGGTGAGGACTACATAACTAATACAATATGCATACCAACAGTGAATGTTTGATCAAACTAGGATATTAGTATTTATTGGAATTTAGTATTTAACACAATGACATTATTCTAGACAACCTTATTACAATAACTTATATAGAAATCAAAATAGCATTAATCCTTGGTTAAAGAAAGTATAGCAGTTAAAAAATATCATGTTCTAAGTCAAATCAAGTGCAGCATTCAAACAAATTCAATGTTCAAATTACCTCTAGAAAAAATGTTAACAATCAAATATGTGCCTTGTAGTAGTCAACAATCAATAGAAGTAGTTTCATTCAAGCAATAGTGGCCTAACAATAGAAGATCAGACAAACCAATATTGGGCTTTAACACTTTCCATGTTGAGAAAAAATGGATGATTAGGTAAAAAATAAGAAGGTCCCTCACACAAAATGACACTCAATTTTGACCAACATTTTACCTCTTATTACCAACATTCAAAAATAGTGTTTTCTAGCTTGATGTTCTTGCATCACTTGATATGGTAGTTGATATGGTAGCTTATTATCTTCTATTTAATTGTTAGTTACATGTATGTAGGTAGTTACAAAATAATTGATGCATGAAATTGCATTTCATTTACATTATTTTATGCATTTGACTACCCCATTTCATTTACATTCTCTAATGCTTTTGAAATTACATTAGTTTTTACCAAACTCCACAAAACATCTTATTATGTTGATTAACTACATACAAAATGATTAACTATAGTTTGTGAATTATTTTTGGAAATTATCGTTAATTAATTTTTGTAATTTTGTGGTAGGTGGTATTAATACTACATGGGGAGTTTTTTCAAGACATGAGAGGAATTTCATAAATTCATATGGAAAAAATCAAATGTAGTGGAGGAGCTAAATGTGGAATGACAAACATTGCATGAAATATCATGTGTGGTGGCCAATTCCATCAATTAGAGAAATTTGAAGAAAAAAAAATTCATGTAGCCTAATGGATTGTGATGAGTGAATGTTCTCCTGCATTACAACATTGCATATCCATCATACCACATTCCAGGCGAGTTATGAGTACACATCATTCATAGATAGGCTTGATCATGATTTATACATACAGTGGTCACATGAATGGCCATAGGATGATGCCATTTTACCTGATGCATGGGGTACTCTTGGTGCCATTCTAGCCTATTTTAGGTCCTTCTTGGAGAAGTTCTTACCAAGGAAGGTGTCTAATGATCTGAATGTCTATGTGCATCCAGATCAAGTACAAAATATATTCATTGGTGCCAAACTACCATTTTGAGTGGATTTTTAACTATATAACATTCAAAATAATCTCTTTTAGGCCTCTAATATTTATCTAGCACAACCATATGTAGAATTGTAGAAGAGATACATAATCTCCCACAACACAAATTTTCCTCTCATCCAACCAAGCTGAAGTATTTCAAGAACAAAACCATTATTGTTTTACATGCACATTGTAGAGGATGAAAGAGATGGTGACTACAATCCATCAGATGAATGTGATAGTTCTGAAAGTGAATAGAATAATTTTATAAGAATATCTTTCAATATTGATAAATAATGTTTAGTCTTGTAATCAGTTCTGCTTCAACATGTTTAATTTATTGCTAAAGAAAGTACATATTTGTTTATGTATTACATATTTATTGCTAAAGAAAGTACATATTTTTTTGTCTATAATAGTGTTTGATGTTTTGATCATGTAATTTTTTTATTATCAAATGAATGAAGAAAGAAATGATTTTTTGTTTTCATGTCCTTAAATAGTATTGGATTCTTATGAATGAAAAAATGTCTTTGAAAGGCCCTTGAGGCTATCAATATGTTGATATTTGTGTTAAGTTGTAAGTTTGGACAAGACTATAGGATACAGTTTGGTAGGGAGTAGTGGGGTGACGTCTTCAAGTCATTCAAATAAAAATTGCATTTCACAATGTTCCTTGGAGGTATTAACATCCTAGTGATCCTATGGTGATTGAGTTACAACTCCAACTCTATTTCCTGTGAAAAGGAGGACTAAGTATGTGTTTATTATGAAAATAACAACTTGTAAACTAAGTATAAACCCAAGAATATTGGTTATAAACATATTTCCCATTCTCTAAGGTGTTTCTAGATATGAAGTTTTGTAGAGTTCATAAACACAATTCACAATCTTGCAGACCATTATGTGTTAAGACATAGTCTATAAAGAAGCAAGGGTAACCTTGAATAGGGGCATACAAAACCCTAAAATGGAATGATATGGAAGGAGAATCCTGTGTAAACCTTGAATAATTATTAAATTGGTTGACAAGTCATTTGAATGACTTACAACATTATAGTTCTTTATAGTTGTGCAGAGTTCTGATGGTAGGAACCATAATCATTTTATTCGATGTAGTTATCTTGATACTTCTCTTCTGTATCCATGTCATTTTATGCAAAGTCATATGCACATTTTATGCATCCCTAAATATAAATATTCTACAAATACATGATGAACAACTTTGTCAAAATGATAATATTTTTGCCCTAGAATTTACCTTCACATTTGACTGGTGTAAAACCTATGATTAAATACTGACTCCTTCACCCATATTCTAACCACCTCTATTTGAGCTATCTCCCTCCACCTTGGATTTAGTAGTGAGTGAATGGTGAAGGACATATATTTAGCATTTAGGCTTGGCATTACCCAGTTAATAGTAGGGCCATAGGAGATTAAGTCAATTCTAAGAGGACATGATTATTAGGGTGATAGGGCATGATAATCTAAAATTACCATGGAATGATTTGCATGCCATGTTGGGTCCATGCCATGTGCCAAGTTAAGTGACACTTGCATAGACGGTTCATGGTTGGTGTGATGGTGATTATCAATTGGTAATGACAGTGGTGGTGATCATGGTGGGGATGGTTATTTGGTAGTCAAAACAAAGGTGGATGTTACCATCAAATTTAACTTGACTTAACTATGTTTAGTCATAAGATGGTGAAGACTAGTGGAGACACACCACCTTACAATTGGTGATGAGCAACATGCACTGAGTGTTAGCACATGTTGGTTAAGCTCTGCCAAAAAATCAAGCAAATAATCCTATAAAACATGGAGCACACACTTTAGAAAAAAGGAAAAACTCATTGAAATCATTGCATGTTCTCTCAACATCTTAAAGAAAGCTTTGATTTTGGATATGGTGGATTGAATAAGTTGGAGACTCCAAACTTTCAAATAAATTTTAGACCTATAGTAGTTAAGAATATTGTACAACTCTGACCATTGTCTTCTTATCTTACTGATTAAAAAATTACAGATTCAAGAAAAAAAGTCAAAGGCCTTGATAGAACACCATTTTACATGGCATTAATTTTTATATTTAAGTCGAAGGCTTATACATTAGGCAAGGCCCTATAGATTCATCTCAAAAAGTGACAAAATGACATATTCCAATGTAAACAATTTGGTTTTGAATAGTGGTGGTTTGGGGGAAGTGGTGGTGTAGAGAGGTTTGGTAGCACATGACACCATTTATGTCAACCAACAGTTAAAAGTTTCATTGACCATGCTGATGTTTTTGTTTCAACAAATTACCCATCATAAATGAAGGAATTTGCCTCTTTATGGATGCTTTTCAAGGGATGACCATCATAGGATAAAAGTTATGCGACATTAAGCCCCTAAACTTACCATCCTCCTTAAAACCTCCAAACATACTAAGAATATGAATATTATTAGTATTAATCTTACTACCAACCCCTCTCATAGTTGTGAAAGGCATATGATTCTCTGTGTTACAAAATCAGTATATCTAAAGTAGTGAAACATAAGAAGGCACTAATTGAGCCACATGTTCGATGCTTAAATGCTTCTTTCATGATTAGAATAAGTGACCTACTAAAAACCAAACATATTTCTATTAGATAAACATTTAAACAACTTTTTAGATTGAAGATGATGATGATGATGATGCCTGAGAAAATAATATGCCCCAATCAGCCTTTCATATCCATACAATGATACATATGCCATACAATTATTCATAGATGTAGCCACCATTACCATTATTGTATCTTCTTGTAGTCACTTTTAATTTTGCAATCTCAGATTTTCAAGCTATGCCACACTAAGCCCTCTTTGTGGTTGCCTCTTATACTCTGTGTCGTTGATCTTCTCCTTCTTCATTACCTTCATGTAATCCTTATTATCACCATGTCCAAGGTTTTATCCTCTCGAAGTAAACTTTTCATGGAACAACATTAACATTTATTCCATATCAAGTTATGTTCCTTTCTTTTCTTTAACTCAGCCCAAGAGCAACACCACCACCATTATTTTTATCTTAGTTGTTTCAACTCGAGTAGAAATGCATTCCATTTCAGTCAAGGATTTCAATGGACTCAGAAAGCCCCTCTATGCTTTCAACAGAGTACAAATATGCATTTATCTCCATGTTTGGATAGGACATATATATAATGTATATATACTATGGTCATGTTTCTTTCTAGGAGTGTGATCTGTTTCATGTCTATTTCCTATGTTTAATAATTATATCATGAAAACAACTTTCTTTGATTTTGTCACAAGTTTCATTATACATTGGTTGATGCATATTTAATTTTATGTTATTGTGAATTATTAGAAAGGGTAGAGGGAGACCCACATTTAGTTGGTTAGTATAATTTATGATTGATTTTGGGGGCTCTATTTTGGAATTAAATAACAAGGTTAAAATCTTCCAAAGGGGCGATAGACGAGAAACATTTACTGTCACTTTGACAAGTCATGGATGGTCTCTTTCCTTCTAATTAGTTGTTATGGGTTATTTTGTTGGGATCTTCATAACCACGTTTGGTCTTTATTTATTGATATAATCAATCTACCATTAACCTTTAGTTAGGATGAATTGGAATTTTAGGACTTTATTTTGACTGAAAATATTTATTCTTATTTAATTTTTTTAATTTTGAAATTAATTTTTTTCTAATTGTTATGATTGCCAATTATTGTTACATAGATTTACATAATTTGAATGCTTATTTCTTGTACAATGTAAATACTTAATAAACTTCTCTTTTTAGTGCTTTTTATTAGCCAATTGGTAGTGGCAAAGTTGGTGTTGGGTCAGGCAAAAAAAGTCAACAAGATTTGTGTAAACAACTCTATAGTTGTGGGGTCATTTCCATTCATACAATTTATATATTATATAAGATAATATTTATATATATTTGATATATTATATATTAATACATACTAGATATAATCGTAAAAAAAAAATATACAATTCCTCTATCTCTGTTTGCACCTTCAAGGCAATTGCTAGTATAATATAAGGGAATTGGACTCCAACATGACAGAATGCAAGAAGTAAACACAACACCGTATTCTCCATTGTGGGAGTTAAAACAACACCATTTTATACTCTCAAATGAAATTATGGGAGTAAAGTGAAAATATTAAACACCTTCTTACGTAGGAGAGAAGGCAAGAAAGATTCACAAGTTATTTTTGCACAGTATCAATTAGCCATTAAAAAGTACGCAACACAATAATAATATAAGATAACATATTCCATTAATCTTACATACATCCCAGTTCCATTAAAAATTACATGAGTGTCCAATACAAATAATTTTTAATGGTTTTTAAGTGTGCAATTACATGAATTATTTTTTTGAAGGAAATACTCCATGTGCATTTTACTATTATATATATTAGTGAATTTGTGTGCAAAATTTATACACTCAAGGCAATAAATGTATATATTTCTATTGATCATTTAATTTATTTTTTTAATTAAATTTTTTTATTATTATTAATTATAATAAAATTATTATTTTTCCAAACATTGATTTTCCACTATAGATAATTTGTTTTTAGTCATATTTTGTCACTACATATTTATTGTATAAATAAATTATAAAAAAAGGTAAGCATAAGGACCTATTATAGACATTAATGCACTTGAAAGAGATGAAGGTTTCAAGTACATGAGGACAAAGGTATAATATTTGTTGAAAATTTGAAGCAAAGCATATTCATATACATCACAGTTTACAATACCTTAAATAAAGGATGGACAAAATCTTTTTTTTTTTTTACAAACACATGAAATTGGAGATTTCATTAGAGTTGAGTGATAAATTGTTGTAGTATTTACTATTGTCTTAATATTTAATAATATAAATTTTCTAAGTAATAGTTATTATAATTTTTAGAATAATTATACTAAAAAATATTTTTTGGTTGGTATTTCCTTTCTTATAATTAAAGAATTATTTTTTTAAAAATTAAAACAAAACTGAAAGAAAAAATTTAAACTCTCTATATATCTAACTACAGTTATTTTGATGCCAATTTGTTAAAGTTTACTTAAACTCTATATATCTAAATATAATTATTTTGATGCCAATTTTCTTGTTCATATTTATATTGTGAATCACAAAGGTATAATATTTTTATATTTTTATAATTTTCTCTTGTTAAAAGTCATACATAAATATCTTTTTAATATAGATTTTTATATTTTGAATCATGTGTTGGTTCATGGACCAGCTAGGACTCGAACCTAGGACCATCCAATGCTGCTGGAGTGCTCTACCACTGAGCTACTGGTCCCTCTTGGACCAGTCCATCTTCGGTCCGAGTGTGGCTTAACACCAACACCCCCCCTTAAGCCACACCTCTTGTGTGCTTGGGGCTCCTAGCCTGAACCTGGCTCTGATACCATGTTGGTTCATGGACCAGCTAGGACTCGAACCTAGGACCATCCAATGCTGCTGGAGTGCTCTACCACTGAGCTACTGGTCCCTCTTGAACCAGTCCATCTTCGGTCCGAGTGTGGCTTAACACCAACATCATGAAGGTAAAATATTTTCATAGTTTTACAATCTTCTCTTATTAAAATTCATACCTAAATGTTTTTTTAATATGGCTTTCTATAAATATATAAAAATTATAAACACCATAAATAATATGAGATATATTTATATGCATATATATATTGACAAAAAGAGAGTTTGTATTAAATATTTTATCATTTTTATTCCTTTATGATCCATGTATTTATTTTATGATAAAATAGTATTTTCTTCAAAATGCAATGCATTTACTTATAAACATATAATTTAATTTAATTAGATGTAAAATAGTAAAATAAATTAATTATCATATAACTAAATATAATTAGAAGTAAAATATTAAAATCAAACTTAATTATTATTTCATTTGAAAATAACTAAATGATAAAGAGATGGTTTAGGGAATTATTTTGACTTTTGTGCAATCTGGAAATAATCGTCATAATATGAAAATAGAATCAGAGTTTTCATGAGAAGATAATGAGAGCCAAAAAAATTTCACTAACTTAAGAACCTCCCTATAACTATACTCTTCACATTTATAGTAACCCAAATAGTGGACTTGAAATTTATAACATACATTATATAAGAAAAATATGATTTGATAAATGTGTTAGTCAAGTGATTCCCAAGATGTCACTTACAATTCTATATATATGCATTGGTCTTTGATAAATTAATCTTTTTATAAAAATTATAATAGAGAAGTTGAATATGTAAAGGATACATAAAAGGGTTTGATTTAAGAATTGTGATATGGGTCACCAGACATTTTAAGAAATATAAACTTATCAAGTCCCTCAATAGTGCACAATATTGGTCACATCATGTTAAATAAGATGTAATTCATATAAATAATTTGATGTGATGGAAATGTTTTTCTATAAATATATTAAATACCAATGAATACTTTATAAATGATTAATCTCTTCTAAAATGCAATGAATAATAAATGCTAGATGTTTGTTAGAATTCTTTAGAATCCTAGATGCATTATCTATATACTTACATTGATTATGTTTTCTCTTTATTATATGATGTTCTAAATACCTAATGTACCTATGTATTTATAGACCTATTGAATTCATATTAAGACATGAATACAATGCCATGCTTTGGAATTTTTCCATAATAAATATTTTTTTCTAGTTAAGGAAGTTAATAAATCATGCTATATTTGGGATGAAGATATCAATGTATATTTTTATTTCTCTAAAAAATTAATGTTGCTCAAGTAGTGTTAAGTTTTAGATTAAAAAATAATACAAATAAAGGAACTTTAAAATTTAAACAATTACGAGAGTCTCTAGCTCATTGAGATAATGCTTTTTGCACTATGAGCCACATGAGTCTACATCTCCCATAGGGTCTTCTCATATCACTTCTCCATGTTAATGGAACATATATTATAATCACACCCATTTTAAATTTTAATATCTTTGAATCCATACCTTCTCCTTTAACAATCACAAGATTAAAGTTGACTTACTAGTTTACATAAATTATTTCTTTGAAGGGAACATTCCATGTGCATTTTCCCATTGTATACATTAGTGCACTTGTGTGAAACATTTACGCACTCAAAATAATGAATGCGTATGTTTGTATTGATCAATTTCTTTTTTAAATAGACATTCATTTTATTGTTTATGGGAAAAGTATAAATTCTTATTTCCAAATTATATGTCACCACTATGTATTATTGTTTAATGATATTATAAATTCCTGATATGCATATATAAACTACACATCATATGTAACAACTTTAATACAAACTGCTATTTCAAACATACTTAATGTGTTTCAAATTTTTATATAGGTATTTAAATTAGCACATTAATGTAAAAATGAAACTTGTCAAGAATTAACCATAATAATATGTTGCTTTTTTTTAAAAAGTAGCATAGGCCAAATCTCATGCAAATTTAATAACTTTATAGTAGTAAAAGATCTTTTATGTTAATTAATTGAAATTCTTAGTCTTTGAATTAATTTTTGGTGTGTGGGGGCCATGTGGACGCGAGCCCCCTCTAGCACAAATTATGATGTGCACTCCAAATAATGGGAGATGCTAGGTAGAGCCCCCTTCCAATTGCAATGAAATTGCCCTCCCTAGGCCATTAGCCTTCCTGATCACCGATTAACCCCACCGCATGTTCTCTCAACATCTTAACAAAAACTCAGAGTTTGGATATGGTGGATTGAATAAGTTGGTGACTTTAGATTTTCAAAAAAATCTTAAACCTATAGTAGTCAAGAATATTTTAAAACTCTGACCATTGCTTTCTTAATTTACTAATTGAAAAATTATAGATTCAAGAGAAAACATTAAAGGCCTTGATAGAACACCATTTTACATGAAACTCATTTTTATAATTAACCTGGAGGCTTATACAATGGGCAAGGTCCTACAAATTCATCTCAAAAAGAGATAAAACGACATATTCTAATGTAAACAACCTAGTTTTGAATAGTGGTAGTTTAGGGGAAGTGGTGGTGCAGAGTAGTTTGGTAGTGCATGACACCATTTACATTGGCCAACAGTTAGGAGTTTCATTAACCATGTTGATGTTGTTGTTTCAACAAATTGCCCATCATAAATGAAGGATTTCACCTCTTTATGGATGCTTTGTAAGGCACAGCTTCCATAGGGATAAATATTATGCAATGTTAAGCCCCTAAACTTGTTGTCCTCCTCAAAACCTCTAGGCATACTAGCAAGATGATTATTATTAGTATTACCATTACTACTAATACCTTTGATAGCCATGAAAGGCATATGATTCTTTGTGATGCATAACTAGTATTTCTAAAGTAGCGAAGCATAAGAAGGCACTAATTGAGCCACATGTTCAGTGCTTAAAATACTTCTCTCATGATTCGAACAAGTGATCTGATATAAAATAAACATATTTCTATTGGATGAACATGTAGACAATTATTTAGATTGATGATGATGATGATGATGCTTGAGAAAAGAATACACCCTAGTCGGACTTTTGTATCCATATGGTGATACATACACCATATGATTATTCATAGATGTAGTCATCATTGCCATTACCATATCTTCCTACAGTCACTTCATCTACTCTTGCAATCTTAGCCTTTCAAGTTGTGCCATGCCAAATCCTCTCTATGTTTGCCTCTTCTGTGTTATGTTGTTGATCTTTTCCTTCTTTATTACCTTTGCGCAATCCTTATTATAAAAATGTCCATGGTTCAAACCTCTTGAAGCAGTTGTTTCATCCAACAACATTAATGTTGTTGCCATATGAAGTTATGCTCCTTTCTTTTATTTAACTTAGCCCAAGAGCAACATCGCCACCATTCTTTTTATCTCAAATGTTTCAATTCAAGTATAAATGCATTCCATTTTAGTCAAGGATTTCAATGGACTCAAAAAGCCCCTCTATGCTTTCAACAGACTACAAATATGCATTTATCTCCATGTCTAGATAGGACATATATATGTGTGTGTGTGTGTGTGTGTGTGTGTGTGTGTGTGTGTGTGTGTGTGTGTGTGTGTGTGTGTGTGTGTGTGTGTGTGTGTGTGTGTGTGTGTGTGTGTGTGTGTGTGTACTATGGTCATGTTTTTTTTTAGGAGTGCGATCAGATTCATGTCTATTTCTTATGTTGAACAATTATATCATGAAAACAACTTTCTTTGATTTTGTCACGAATTTCATTATACGTTGGTTGATGCATATTTGATTTTATGTTATTATGAATTATCAGGAAGGGTAGAGGGAGACCCAAATTTAGTTGGTTAGTATAATTTATGATTGGTTTTGGGGGCTCTATTTTGAAATTAAATGGTAAGGTTAAACTCTTCAAAAGGGGTGATATATGAAAAACATTTATTGTCACTTTGACAAGTCATGGACGGTCTCTTTCATTCTTCTAATTGGTTGTTGTGGGTTGTTTTGTTGGGATCTTCACAACCACATTTGGTCTTTATTTATTGATCTTACCAATATCCCATTGACCTTTAGTTAGGATACATTGAAATTTTAGGAGGATTTTGTTTTGACTAAAAATATTTATTCTTATTTTAAAAAATTATTTTGAAATTAATTTTTTTCTAATTATTATGATTTTTAATTATTTTTACACATATTTACATAATTTGAATGCTTATTTCTTGTACAATGTGAATACTTAATAAATTTCTCTTTGTAGTGTTTTTTATTAGACAATTGGCAATGGCAAATTTGGTGTTGTGTCAGGCAAAAAAAAGTCAACAAGTGTTTTGTGAACAACTCAACAGTTGTTGGGTCATTGCCATTCATACAATTTATATATTATATAGGATAATATTTATATATATTTGATATATTATATTAATACATACTAGATATAATTTCAAAACAAAAATATACAATTCCTTTGACTTTCTTTGCACCTTCAGGGCAATTGCTAGTATAATATAAGGGAATCAGACTCTAACATGACCACATGCAAGAAGTAAACACAACATCGTATTCTCCATTGTGGGAGTTAAAATAACACCATTTTCTTCTCTCAAATGAAAATTTGGGAGTGAAGTGAAAATGTTAAACACCTTCTTATGTAAGAGGGAAGAAAAGAATGATTCACAAATTCCATTTATATAGTATCAATTATCCATTAAAAAAATATGCAAGACATTAATATTATAAGATGATGTATTCCATTATTCTTATATACATCCCAGTTCCATTAAAAAATTCAAACATAAAATATTGTGTCCAATACAAATAATTTTTAATGGTATTTAAGTGTGTAATTACATGAATTATTAATTTGAAATAAACATTCCATAAACATTTTACCATTATATATATATTAGTGCATTTGTGTGAAACATTTACACAATTAAAATAATAATTTTGTATGCTTGTATAGTTCATTTAATTTGTTTTTTTAATTAAACATTCTTTTTATTAATAATAAAATTATAATTTTTTCAAACATTAATTTTCCAATGTAGATAATTTAGTATGCAAATAAAGATGTAACAAGAAAAATACAAGAACATGGTAAATGCACCTGCCTAAATAATTTTTAGTCATATTTCGTCACTACATATTTACCATGTAAATAAATTTATAATAAAAAAATATAAACCTAAGAACCTACTCCAGATATTAATACACTTTAAAGAGATGAAGGTTTCAAGTACATAATAACATGAAGTTAAAGGTATAATATTTTTTAAAAATTTGAAGCAAAAAATATTCATATACATCACGGTTTATAATCCCTTAAATGAAGAATGTACACAACCTTATTTTTTTTAAAGCAAACAAATGCAATTGAAGATTTCATTAGAGTTGAGTGATAAATAGTCACAGTATTTACTATTATCTTAATGTTTAATAATATTATTTTTTTAAGTAATATTTATTATAATTTTTAGAATAATGATAAAAAATATTTTTTTTTGTTGGTATTTCTTTTCTGTTTATTAAAGAATTAGGAATTTTTAAAATTATAACAAAACTAGAAGAAAATAGTTAAAACTCTATATATATAACTATAATTATTTTGATGTCAATTTGTTAAAGTTTACTTAAATTTTATATATCTAAATATAATTTTTTTGATGCCAATTTTGTTGTTCATATTTATATTGTGATTCACAAAGATATAATATTTTTATATTTCCCAATCTTCTCTTGTTAAAAGTCATACATAAATATCTGTATAATATAGATTTTTATATTATGAATCATGAAGGTATAATATTTTCATACTTTTACTATATTCTCTTATTAAGTTTTTGTAATATGGATTTCTATGTACATATAAAAATTATAAACACCATAAATAATATGAGATGTATTTATATATATATATATATTGACAAAGAGAGAGTTTGTATTAAATATTTTATCCTTTTTATTCCTTTGTGATCCACATATTTATTTTATGATAAAGTGGTATTTACATCAAAATGCAATACATTTACCTATACACATATAATTTAATTTAATTAGATGTAAAATAATAAAATCAAACTTAATTATAATATAACTAAATTTGATTAGATGTAAAATAGTAAAATAAAACTTAATTATTATTTCATTTAAAAAGAACTAAATGATAAAGAGATGGTTTAGAGAATTATTTTGACTTTTGTGCAATCTAGAAACAATCGTCATAAAATGAAAATAGGATCATAATTTTTGTGAGAAGATAATGAAAGCCAAAAAGATTTCACTAACCTAAGAACCTCCCTATAACTATACTCTTCACATTTATACTAACTAAAATAGTGGACTTGAAATTTATAACATACATTATAAATGAAAAATATGATTTGATAAATGCACTACTCAAGTGATTCCCAAGATGTCACTCACAATTTTATATCTATACATTGGTCCTTGAGAAATTAATCTTCTTATTAAGAATATAATAGAGAAATTCTACCTGTAAAGGATACATAAAAGGGATTTTTTTTAAGGATTGTGATATGGGTCACCAGACATTTTAAGAAATATAAACTTATCAAGTCCCTCAATGGTACCGAATATTGGCCACATCATATTAAATAAAATGTAATTCATATAAAAAATTTGATGTAATGGAAATGTTTTTTTATACATATATTAAATACCAATGAATACTTTATAAATGATTAATCTCTTCTAAAATGCAATGAATAATAAATGCTAGATGTTTGTTAGAATCCTTTACAATCCTGGATGCATTATCTATATACATACATTGATTGTATTTTCTATTTATTATATGATGTCCTAAATACCTAATATACCTCTGTATTTATAGACCTATTGAATTTGTATTAAGACATGAATACAATGTCATGCTTTGGAATTTTTCCATAGTAAACATTTTTTTCTAGTTAAGGAAGTTTATAAATCAAGCTATTTTTTGACATGAAGATATTAATGTATATTTTTATTTCTCTAAAATATTAATGTTGCTTGAGTACTGTGAAGTTTTAGATTCAAAAATCACACCAATAAAGTAATTTTAGAATTTAAATAATTACGAGAGTATCTAGCTCATTGGAATAATGTTTTTTGCACTATGAGCCCATGAGTCTACATCTCCCCATCGGCTCTTCTCGTATCACTTCTCCATGTTGATGGAGCATATATTACAATCAAACCCATTTTAAATTTCAATATCTTTGACTCCATACCTTCTCCTTTAACGATCACAAGATTAAGGTTGACCTTCTAGTTTACATGAATTATTTTTTTGAAGGGAATATTCCATGTGCATTTTCTTATTGTATACATTAGTGCACTTGTGTCTAATATTTACGCACTCAAAACAAATAATGTGTATGTTTGTATTGATCATTTCTTTTATTTTATTTAGACATTCATTTTATTGATTATAGGAAAAATATAAATTCTTATTTCCAAATTTTATGTTACCACTATGTATTATAGTTTAATAATATTGTAAATACCTGAATCGCACATATAAGCTAGACATCATATGTAACAACTTTAATACATACTAGTATTTTAAACATACTCAATGTGTTTCAAATTTTTATATAGATATTTAAATTAGCACATTAATGTAAACATGAAACTTGTCAAGAATTAACTATAATAATATAGTACTTTTAAAAAAAAATTAACTTAGGCCAAATCTCATGCAAATTTAATATCTTTGTAGTAATAAAAGTTCATTTATGTTAATTAATTGAATTTTTTAACAAGTAATTTCATACAATATTTTATTGATTATAGGAAAAGTATAAATTTTTATTTCCGAATTATATGTCACCACTATGTATTATAGTTTAATAATATTATAAATACCTGAATTGCATATATAAACTAGACATCATATGTAACAACTTTAATACAAACTGCTATTTCAAACATACTCAATGTGTTTTAAATTTTTATATAGATATTTAAATTAACACATTAATGTAAAAATGAAACTTGTCAAGAATTAACCATAATAATATGGTAATTTTTTAAAAAATGTAACATAGGCCAAATCTCATGTAAATTTAATAGCTTTGTAGTACTAAAAGTTCATTTATGTTAATTAATTGAATTTTATAAAAGTGATTTCATACAATATTTTATTGATTGTAGGAAAAGTGTAAAGTATTATTTCCAAATAATATGTCACCACTATATATTATAGTTTAATAATATTATAAATACCTGAATTGCATATATAAACTAGACATCATATGTAACAACTTTAAATCAAACTACTATTTCAAACATACTCAATGTGTTTCAAATTTTTATATGGATATTCAAATTAGCACATTAATGTGAAAATAAAACTTGTCAATAATTAACCTACTAGTTTACATGAATTATTTCTTTGAAGGGAACATTTCATGTGCATTTTCTCATTGTATACATTAGTGCACTTGTGTGGAACATTTACGCACTCAAAACAATGAATGGGTATGTTTGTATCGATCTTTTTTTTAAGTTAGACATTCATTTTATTGATTATAAGAAAAGTATAAATTCTTATTTCATCATCGATTGATCCTACGTAAGTAATTATGCCTTCTCTCAGTCCATTTCCTTCTTATTATATACACTCCTCTCCCTTCTCACTCAATTTATATCTTACAATAATCAAAATGAAGTGGGTACCTTCATATCTTCATGGTCAAATATCTACAAATGATATTATAAAAAATTTAGCATCATTTTTCAATCATGTGTATATAATATGAATGGGTTCTATCTTACATATTTTTATTTTCGACATGACACTCATGACCCAAAGAAAAATGAAAAATAGTATAGTCCCTTTGACTCCCTTAACTAAAATATGCCAAAACATGGAATTGTATTTTCATGTCATTATAAAATATGAATAGAGAGTGTGATGATCAATCCCTTTGATTTCATTAACTAAAAGATGCCAAATCTTGGAGTTGTATTTTCATGTCACTATAAAATATGAATAGAGAGTGTCATGATCAAGGTGAACGGTTTCTATGTGGTATGATTTAAACAAATGAGTGAATTTAGACGAGCACTAGATCTCAAAAATATTGAGATATTGATGATTGGTGTGCTTATAATTATTGTAGAGAGATAGCATGAAAAAAGAAAAGAGTGGCATCAACTAGTGAATATAAACAAAACAACATATTAATATGGAAGTGTGTGAGAATCCTTTGCTTGAAGATTACCAAGGCAAGTTGATCTTTGAGTTTGTTTCTATTGTGTGGGGGTCGCACAGGCGTGAGCCCCCTATAGCATAAATTATGATGTGCACTCTCCACAATGGGAGATGCTAGATAGAGACCCTTTCAAAGTACAATAAAAGTTCCCTCCCTAGGCCATCAACTTTCCTGATCACCAATTGACCCCACCCAGGTAAGTATGATTTTGATCATCGCATCTCCTCCATCTTATAGCCTCTCTTCTCCCTTTCTACTACTCATGATACGCATGTGGGATTGACATGATCAATAACATTATAGCAATTCAACTCATCTTTACCTTACACTGTATCTCTGTTATTCCATCCACTTTGAAAATTTGTTATTTGATCAGCTGGATTGTAATTTAGAGATCACTGTTGGAGAAAACGGTGCCACAACAACAACATCAACAACATTGATGTTGAGTACCATATAAGTTTTGTTTTCCCCCATACTATATGCATTGATAACTTTGAGGTGACTGTAATTTTTGTAATATGTTTTCATTGCCCAGGTCAAAGACAACAGAGTTCAAATTGAAAATGAGGGAGAAGGCATGGATGTTGGAGGTTTGCACACCAAAATGCATGGTTTATCAAAAATGGATACGCAAGGATAAAGATGTGCATTATAAGGTGTTGCAAAAAACCTAGTGGTTGACACTAGAAACCTACTGAGGGGGGTTGATATTGTAAGTCTAGTAACTACTTCCAGTCATATGTTTTTCATATTTCAACATTTCTAACTAGATGCTTTTCACTTTATGAATAGATCATCTATATTGCTAGAGATGATGATGTTGAGGCCTTGATATGTAGAGCATGAGAGATATTTGATAGATGTTGTGAAGTGGATAGAAGCATATAAACTATGACATTCTTTAAAAACTTTATGGCACAGGTTTACAACAAGGTGCAGAGTAGGGTGATATCAAATGCACAATACCCAATGCCTCATCCATTCTAAAAAGTGTAGGATGGGCATGAAACTTCCACCCATAGACAAAGAAACATCATATAAAATATGAATAGATGCATATATTAGATCATGTCATAGGAGACCACACTTTTTCCAAACCCACCTCGTAAAAATCTAAATGACAAGTCTGGAATGATGATCTTAATAGGGCAGCAATGTGAGATAAGGGTGGACATAATAGAGATAATGCATCTTGATTGTATCCCTTTGTAGGTTTCAATGATAGCACAACAACAATAAACACATGTAACAATAATAAATGCATGTAACAAAAAATAAATACCTTTTTTTGAAGGTGAATAGTTCTCTTAGACTATCCACATGTTGGAACATATTGCATAAATGTACTATCTCTTAAAGGATTTACTTAATGATATGTAAACCCTACCCTAAGGAATGTGGTAAAGATAGCCATTATTTTAAACAAAAATCAAATTTATAAATATTATATAAAAAAATAATGTTACTAATATGATATAAACAAAGAATGTAATAGTTTTGAGGTTCATTTTATTGTTTAGTAGCTTTAGTACCTTGTTCATGCTTAGAAGAGTCTCTTTAGTCCTATTTTTACATCAACTACCTTTTAACTACTTTTGTGATGGTGGTCATCTTCAATTATATTACTTTTGTGTTGGTGGTCATCCTTAATCCCATAGTTGGAATATTATTTTTACCCAAGCTCTCTGTGATTCCCTCTTGTCAACACATAAAGGCAAAGAGAGTACCCCTTAGGGGACTAGGATGAACTAAAATAATCAATTCCAAGAAAATATTACCCATTGGAGAATCAAGAAAGAATTTAAGCAATGCCCAAAAATAATAATATAATGTACATCATCACCAACCACTCTTGTGGTAACATAACCATTACCATTATGAAAGTGTCCATACAAATGGAACAAAATATGTGTCTCATACTAATATCTAAAAATCATAAATAACCTACAATAATCAAACAAAAATGTATTTTAGGATCACCAATTTAACCTCATGCCCATGTAATAGAGTCGATGATTGAGTTAAGGAAAGTCCTCTAGGGCATGTAAACTATGTTAATATATACTCTACTACTATCCTGATCACATTTCCCCATGTTGGATATAACCCAAATGCACCTTAGATATGTAACAATATTTTGATATGGCCTAGGTAAGGTGGGAAAATTTATTGGATATAGATATTACAATATTTGAATTGTATCCTACAAAGATTTAATGAAAAAGTGAAAAATATAAAAAAAAAAAAAAGAAATAAACCACTCATTGATTATAAAGAAGTGAATCACCTTTCCTCTTAACATACACTACTCTTCATTGAATTTTTTTTTGATAGACTTTTGTCATTGTGTTGGTAATTTTGAAGGGATTTGGAAGGTTTCTGCAAATAATCCTTCACATGAGAATTCTCTTTTATTATGAATTATTCCACCAGGATAGCTACTCAAGATGATAAAATACAAGATAACAATTTTGTGCTCAATTGTTCTTGCACATAAAGCACACAACATGGTAATCAAAACCTAATAGGTGTAGGGAAAAGGAAGACAAACACCAAGCTACTAACATTTAGTGTTGTAAGGAACCAGTAATTTGAGTATAGCCTATGTAATATAACATATATCTAAGCCATATCACACATTATTCCATAGAAAGTTTGTAATCCATACATTTTCCATCGAGTTACCTAGAATGGGATCCAATCAATCATTTCTCTCGTGAGGTGCCTTCACCAAGATCAAATCAATCATTTTCTTACAAGTCACCTAAATTGGAATTTAACTAATTATGCAATGAGTTACCTTGATAGGGAACCAACCAATCATTTTCCTACTAATGATGTAGAGGTAAAGTGGAGAAATCATCAAATATTCCCTTAATTGGATCTAGTCTTGTTTGAGAACTCATTCAATGCTATGTTTATCCTTTAAAGTTCCATCTTCTCACAATATTTCCTTGGTTCTTAGGCTAGTGGCCTTCTTCTTGTTATACCTATCCATTTTACATTTTAGATACACTTCTTGGACTCATTAGGCATCTATCATGTCACTAGCATCCACTACTGACTCACTTCTTAACATTGGTCTCTCCTTACCATTCAATTAACTCTACTAGCTCTCTATTAGGTGTATTTCATAGGTTTCAACATAAAGATTTGTGGTAAATCTTAGGAATGTGTCTTATTGTCATAAATAATCTCATATTACCCTATTTAACCTATCTTGGATCCTTTTAGGTGTTCCATCCTAACTCATCATTCCATTTTATACCCCAAGTTCACAAAGATTACATAAGGCTTGTAGCCTTTTTTTGGATAAAAATCCTTATGTAGGGCACTCCACAGCTCAATTTGGAAAACTAAGTTTATATGTTATCACTCTTTATCCTTCTTTAACTCTGCACTCAATCCTAGAACCTAAAAACCAATGATAATGTGTATTCTAGTTCAAACATTCCCTAATTACGTCTTACATTAGGTCTACAACCCTACAACCCTGCATTTCCCTTATATCAGTCTCCATACATGCCAAAACTCTGAATATCCATATGATTCACCTATGGAATGGTAATTACAAGTTTCCTACAAAATTTGAGGTTTTAACTCCTTTGCTGAGTACCTAAACCTATATTTTGCTAAGAAACCCTATGTAGGGTCTGTACTCAAGCTGAGGAATCTAAAAATACAATATATTTTTTTGTATGTTATTTAAATCCATTTTAGGACCTTATCAAGGTATGTACCAATTATAATCAACTCTCCAAATATCTATCTGTTATCATCGAACCCCCATAAGCTTATATCCCACTATACATAGAATTCTGAGTCTTTGAACAATCTTAGTAATCCTTATTTATCTTTCATGAATTTCAAGTTCGTATCAAAGTTTAATATCAACCTTGGATATTTCCATACACCCTTTTACCTTACTAATATTCTATTCTCATTATTCAATCCTTGCCAATCTTCTATTCTAAGTGCTTACATAGTTTTGGGTTCTTTGACAGGGTTCTAGCCAACTAGTGCCATTCAAAGGTGCTCTATCTCTTTAAAGAGAATTAATTAATCATTTAAACCTCATTACACATCTATTATTCTATATATATATATATAATTCAAAAATTAATTTCATCTGATCCATTTTTTAATCACTCATAATGACTGTGAAACTAGGGTCTTGAATTACATAAACATGTGACATTTTTTAAGGGTTATATTTATTTTATAAAGGGTTCCAACTCCAAAGAACACTATCCAAACTATCCTCATTCTCCTATCAATTATATAATACTCCTCCCTCATTATTTGGCCCCATACACACATTCCCCTCTTCTTATTTGATTGTGTGCAATGTCTTATGACTATAAAACAAGGCTCTTGTTATCTCATAATTGTGTACTAAATAATTATCCCAATCTTTACCTTCAGATTAATAATTCCATTTTTTAATCTAAATTTAACTCATACAAAGAATATAAACTTACCACACAAGGATTTTCTCTCCACCAAACTCTTAGGTAATATTATAGGATCATACCTTGGTTTGCCATAAACTATGAATAGGGTATTCAAAAGGACATTGCATCTTCAAGGATTTTCTCACTTTGAAATGTTTGCTCAAATATCCCAAGAGTCTATATGATCTTAAAAATGTTTCACAATGAGTTTTTCTTATTTCTTTCTTCTAAAACACTTATTTAATTATTTCCTTCTTGAATGTACTTATATCCTTCTCTAAACCTGCAGACATACACATATATAGTCTATGTATATATGGCCTTCAAGGGTCACTTGAAACAATGTGAATACATACAAAGAACAATCCATAAATCTTGAAAAAGACACAACACGATGCTCAACTTATCTGTATTCATTGATTCAACATTTCATTACAACACTGTCTATAAATGGACTTGGCCACCTTTCTTGAGGGTTCTTGAGCATTTTCTCATTCTCACCTTTCCTCCCTCTCCTTAGAGACCTCTTCCTATCTCTCCTCTCTCTCCACTACCCAAAAACTAACGTACAAATACATATGCAACCAATTTCAATGCTATTTGCTTGGTAGTTACAAAGCAAAATCCTCTTTTCTTGATAACCCAATGTATGGGTGAGGACTACATAACTAATACAATAGGCATACCAGCAATGAATGTTTGATAAAAGTAGGATAGTAGTATTTATTGGAATTTAGTATTTAACACAATGATTGACATTATTCTAGACAACCATACTACAATAACTTATACAGAAATCAAAGTAGCATTAATCCTCGATTAAAGCAAGTATAGCAGTGAAACAATATTAAGTTCTACGTCAAATCAAGTGCAGCATTCAAACAGAGTCAATGTTCAACTTACCTCTTGAAAAAATGTTAACATTCAAATATGTGCCTTACAGTAGTCAACAATCAATAGAAGTAGCTTCATTCAAGCAATAGTGACGTAACAATAGAAGATCAGACAAACCAATATTGGGCTTTAACTCTTTCCATGTTGAGAAAAAAATGATGTTTGGGTAAAAAATAAGAAGGTCCCTCACACACATTGACACTCAATTTTGACCATCATTTTACCTCCTATTTCCAACATTCAAAAATAGTGTTTTCTAGCTTGATGTTCCTGCATCACTTGACATCCTAGTGGACATGGTAGCTTGTTCTCTTCATTTTACTTGTTAGTTACACGTATGTATGTAGTTACAAACTACTTGATGCATGAAATTGCATTTCATTTACATTCTCTTATGCATTTGACTACCACATTTCATTTACATTCTCTAATGCTTTTGAAACTATATTAGTTTTTACCAAACTCCACAAAACATCTTATTATGTTGATTAACTACAATTTGTGAATTATTTTTGGAAATTATTGCTAATTAATTGTTGTAATTGTGTGGTAGGTGGTATTAATACTACATGGGGAGTGTTGTCAAAACATGAGTAGAATTTCATAAATTCATATCGAAAAAATCAAATGTATTGGACGAGCTAAATGTGGAATTACAAACATTGCCCGAAATATCATGTGTGGTGGCTAGTTCCATCAATTGGAGGGGGCTTGGAAGAAAAAAAAAATCATGCAGCCTAATGGATTGTGATGAGTGAATGTTCTCCTGCATTACAACATTGCATATTCATCATACCACATTACAATGGTGTGCTATGAGTACACATCATTCATAGATAGGCTCTATCATGATTTATACATATAGTGGTCATATGAATGGACATAGGATGATGCCATTTTACTTGATGCATGTTGTACTCTTGGTGCTATTCTAGCCTATTTAAGGCCCTTCTTGGAGAAGTTTTTGCCAACGAAGGTGTCTAATGATCAAGATGTCTATGTGCATCCAGATCAAGTGCAAAATATATTCATTGGTGCTAAACTACCATTTTGAGTGCATTTTTAACTATATAGCATTCAAAATAAACTCTTTTAGGTCTCCAATTTTTATCCAATATAGCCATATGTAGCATTGTAGAAGAGATACATGATATCACACAACACAAATTTTCCTCTCATCCAACCAAACTAAAGTATTTCAAGAACAAAACCATTATTTTTTGACATGCACATTGTAGAGGATGAAAGAGATGGTGACTACAATCCACCAGATGAAACTGACAGTAATGAAAGTGAATAGAACAATTTTATAAGAATATCTTTCAATATTGATAAATAATGTTTAGTCTTGTAATCAGTTCTACTTCAACATGTTTAATTTATTGCTAAAGAAATTACATATTTTTTTGTGTATTACATATTTATTGCTAAAGAAAGTACCTATTTTTTTGTCTATAATAGTGTTTGATGTTTTGATCATGTAATGATTTGATGATAAAATGAATGAAAAAAGAAATGATTTGGTATTTTCATGTCCTTAAATAGTATTGGATTCTTATGAATGAAACAATTTCTTTGAAAGGCCCTTGAGGCCATCAATATGTTGATATTTGTGTTAAGTTGTAAGTTTGGACAAGACTATAGGATACAGTTTGGTAGGGAGTAGTGGGGTGATGACTTCAAGTCATTCAAATAAAAATAGCATTTCACAATGTTCCTTGGAGGTATTAACATCACAGTGAGCCTATGGTGATTGAGTTACAGCTCCAACTCTATTTCCTGTGAAAAGGAGGACTAAGTATGTGTTTCTTATGAGAAGGGCAACTTGTAAACTAAGTAGAAACTCAATAATATTGGTTATGAATGTATTTAACTTTCCCTAAGGTGTTTGTAGATATTCAAGTGTTTGAAGTTGTGTAGAGTTCATAAACACAATTCACAATATTGCAGACTACTGTGTGTTAAGACATAGTCTATAAAGAAGCAAGGGTAACCTTGAACAGGGGCATACAAAACCCTCAAATGGAATGAAATGGAAAGATAAGCCTGTGTAAACCTTGGAAAATTATTAAAGTGGTTGACAAGCCATTTGACTGATTTACAACATAATAGTTCTTTATAGTTATGCACAGTTTTGATGGCAGGAGCCACGATCATTTTATTTGATGTAGTTGTCTTGATACTTCTCTTTTGTATCTATGTCATTTTATTTAGGGTCATATGCACATTTTATGCATCCCTAAATATAAATATTTTAAAAATACATGATGAATGACTTTGCCAAAATGATAAAACTTTTGCCCTCAAATTTACCTTGATATTTGACTGGCACAAAACCTAGCATTAAACACTGACTCCTTCACCCTTATTCTAACCACCTAAGAGGACATGATTATTAGTGTGATAGGGCACGATAATCTGGCATTACCATGGAATGATTTGCATGCCATGTTGGGTCCATGCCAAGTGCCAAGTTGAGTGACACTTGCATAGTCACAGTTCATGGTTAGTGTGATGGTGATTATCAATTGGCAGTGACAGTGGTGGTGATCACAGTGGGGATGGTTATTTGGTTTTCAAAACAAAGGTGGATGTTACCATCAAATTTAACTTGACTTAACTATGTTTAGTCATAAGATGGTGAAGACTAGTGGAGACACATTGCCTGACAATTGGTGATGAGCAACATGCACCGAGAGTTAATGCATGTTGGTTAAGCTCTGCCAAAAAATCTAACAAATAATCCTATACAACATGGAGCACACACTTTAGAAAAAAGGAAGAACTAAGTGAAATCAATGCATGTTCTCTCAACATCTTAAAGAAAGCTTTGAGTTTGGATATGGTGGATTGAATAAGTTGGAGACTCTAGATTTTCAAATAAATTTTAGACCTGTAGTAGTCAAGAATATTTTACAACTCTGACCATTGTCTTCTTATCTTATTGATTAAAAAATTATAGATTCAAGAAAAAAAGTTAAAGGCCTTGATAGAACACCATTTTACATGGCATTAATTTTTATATTTAAGTCGAAGGCTTATACATTAGGGAAGGCCCTGTAGATTCATCTGAAAAAGCGGCAAAATGACATATTCCAATGTAAACAATATGGTTTTGAATAGTGGTGGTTTGGGGGAAGTGGTGGTGTAGAGCAGTTTGGTATCACATGACACCATTTATGTCAACTACCAATTAGGAGTTTCATTGACCATGCTGATGTTGCTTCAACAAATTACCCATCATAAATGAAGGATTTTGCATCTTTATGGATGCTTTGTAAGGGATGACAATCATAGGATAAATGTTATGCGACATTAAGCCCCTAAACCTGCCATCCTCCTCAAAACCTCCAAACATATTGGGAAGATGATTATTATTAGTATTAATCTTACTAGTAACCCCTCTAGTAGCCATAAAAGGCATATGATCCTCTATGTTACAAAATCAGTATATCTAAAGTAGCGAAGCATAAGAAGGCACTAATTGAGCCACAGGTTCGATGCTTAAAATACTTCTCTCATGATTTGAATAAGTGACCTACTGCAAACCAAACATATTTCTATTGGATAAACATGCAAACAACTTTTTAGATTGAAGATGATGATGATGCCTGAGAAAATAATATGCCCCGGATGGCCTTTCGTATCCATACAATGATACATATGCCATACAATTATTCATAGATGTAGCCACCATTTCCATTATTGTATCTTCTTGTAGTCACTTCTTCTTTTGCAATCTCAAATTTTCAAGCTATGCCACATTAAGCCCTCTCTGTGGTTGCCTCTTCTACTCTATGTCGTTGATCTTCTCCTTCTTCATTACCTTCATGTAATCCTTATTATCACCATGTCTAGGGTTTGAACCTCTCGAAGTAACCTTTTCATCGAACAACATTAACATTTTTTCCATATCAAGTTATGTTCCTTTCTTTTCTTTAACTCAGCCCAAGAGCAACACCACCACCATTCTTTTTATCTTAGTTGTTTCAACTCAAGTAGAAATGCATTCTATTTCAGTCAAGGATTTTAACAGACTTAGAAAGCCCCTCTATGCTTTCAACAGACTATAAATATGCATTTATCTCCATGTCTGGATAAGACATATATATATATATATATATATATATATATATATATATATATATATATATATATATATATATATATATATATATATAATGTATATGTATTATGGTCATGTTTCTTTCTAGGAGTATGAGCCACTTCATGCCTATTTCTTATGTTTAACAATTATATCGTGAAAGTGACTTTCTTTGATTCCGTCATGAGTTTCATTATACGTTGGTCGATGCATATTTGATTTTACGTTATTGTGAATTGACGGGAAGGGTAGAGGGAGACCCACATTTAGTTGGTTATTATAATTTATGATTGGTTTTGGGGGCTCTATTTGGGAATTAAATCGCAGGGTTACAATCCTCCAAAGGGGCGATAGACGATAAACATTTACCGTCACTTTGACAAGTCATGGATGGTCTCTTTCGTTCTTCTAATTAGTTGTTGTGGGTTGTTTTGTTGGGATATTCAAAATAATGAATGCATATGTTTGTATTGATTAATTTTTATTTAGTTTTAGTTAGACATTCATTTTATTGATTATAAAAAAAGTATAAATTCTTATTTCATCATCAATTGATCCTACTTAAGTAATTATGCCTTCTCTCAATCCATTTCCTTCTTATTATACACACTCTTCTCCCTTCTCGCTCAATTTCTATCTTACAATAATCAAAATGAAGTGGGTACCTTCATATCTTCATGGTCAAATATCTACAAATGATATTGTAAAAATTTTAGCATCATTTTTCAATCATGTGTATATAATATGAATGGGTTCTATCTTACATATTTTTATTTTAGACATGACACTCATGACGATGAAAAATAGTATAGTCCCTTTGACTCCCTTAACTAAAAGATGTCAAAACATGGAATTGTATTATCATGTCATTATAAAATATGAACAGAGAATGTGATGCTCAATCCTTTGACTCCATTAACTAAAAGAGATGCCAAAGCTTGGAGTTGTATTTTCATGTCACTATAAAATATGAACAGAACGGAGAGTGTGATGATCAAGGTTAAGGGTTTCTGTGTGGTATGATTTAAACAAATGAGTGAGAATTTAGACGAGGGTTGGATCTCAAAAATACTGAGATAATGTGATTGGTGCGCCTGTACTTACTGTAGGAAAAGAGCGGCGTCAACCAGTGAACATAGACAAAACAGCATATGAAGCTTGATAGATAGCATTTCAAATGTTAGTGTGTGAGAATCCTTTGACAAGGCAAAGAAAGCTGATTAATCTTTTGAGTTGGTTTCTGTTGGGTGGGGGCCGCGCGGACGCGAGCCCCCTCTAGCACAAATTATGACGTGCACTCTCCACAATGGGAGATGCTAGGCAGAGCCCCCTTCAAAGTACAATGAAAGTGCCCTCCCTAGGCCATTGGCCTTCCTGATCACCGATTGACCCCGCCCAGGTAAGTATGATTTTGTTCAAACCATCTCCTCCATCTTATAGCCTCTCTTCTCCCTTTCTACTACTCATGCTACGCATGTGGGATTGCCATGATCAATAACATTACCTTCCTGCCTGCCTCGAATTCGTCTATAATCAAAATTTATCTGCCATTTCATTGCTGCTTCTCCCATTACCTGCCTTTGCTATTTACTTTCACATTACACCGCATCTCTGTTATATATCGCATTATTCCATCCACTTTGATTGCTGGAGACTGACAAGGATCGCTTGTTGATGGCGCCAGAAAACAACGCCGCGAGACTACGCCGAACTGCGGACTTACAAGAAATTTGCGGCTTTTCCTTTCTCGAAGTGCATTTGAAACAGTTACCGTTGAGCGGCGATTTTTATTCAACTTATCGCAACCGTGCTGAATGGAAGTGCATTTGAAACCAAGGAAGATTCAATTTTCTAACTACCATGTTTCGTACATAAAAGATGAAACGATGTTAGCGGTAATAGATTTTGAGTAAAATATAACTACATTAGAGGCACTTTTACTGGGGGAAATAAACCTTAGATTCATCCCTGCATCTTTTTGATGCCATTCCTGTCATATCGAAACATTTGTCATTCGTTTTAGCATAGGCAATTTAAAATTAGCACAGGGCTTAAAAAATACCAGATATTAACGAGCAAGTACCTATTCTATTCGGCATGTACTCAACTTGTAGTTGAATAGAAGATTAACTAGTTATGCTCACATTTTTTTGATGAAACAAAAGAGCAGCTCCGGCGTCGTTGTTGAAGTGGTGATAATTTTAGCTAGAACACGAGACATAGATAAAATCATTACAACATTGACTATATTCATAATGTTTCCATAGTAATGTAGGCCAATGTTGGAGAGTGGACATTTTGTTTTGGTAATGCAAAGGGTTTGGCCAAAAGCCAAACTAACAATAATAAGCAGGACAATAATAAGTAGGACTACATTCTTGGCTTGGCTCTAGCACACTGCAACTTATCCAAGTTTGAGTTGCAATGCTTTTATATAGACACATTTTTAGAATTTGTTGAGAAGGAATTGATCAGTCGAATAATGTGTTGTTCTCCACATCATCATGTTAAATTCCCTAAATTTCAATTTTACCATACATGTCAATAAAAAACATGTTGATGGCTAGTGGTTTTAAGACCAAAAAAATATTAATTTGACATTTATTCAATAAAAATACATAGACTATTTGTAGTATAATTAGTAATATTTTATCATGTATATTTCATATTAACCAAAAAAAAATGTATCGCACCATTTACACAATACTATTGACTGTAATTCTAACATGCTGACGAAATCCCATTACAAAAAAAAATGAAATGATTAATATTTGTAAAAAAACTACAAAAATTCCTACTAATAAACAACATCAAAATGAATCCCTATGAGAGTCAGTCATATGTTATAGCAGGTTCACACGTAGACTAATCATGCACTTTTAAAATTAGATCTTGGGTTTGAGTCCCACAAAATGTAAATGGAATTCTTATGTATTTGATTTTGATCACTATTTCAAAAAAGAAAAGAAAAAAAGAAAGAGAAATGATTAACTGGGCTCTTTTATTTATTTGGGATGGTTAGACTCGTTATTCACAATGCGTCACCTCCCTTCATATTTACTTATAAATAGGGTTTTAACCCTATGGTGAATAACAACTCAATATATCGATATTTGTGAGATATTTAGATTATAAAAAGGCTTGTGAAGACTTTGCTGCGAAGAAGTGAGAAGTTGGAATTGTATTGAGGTAAATTATTTCTCCATTAATGAAAAATCACTTGCTGGATTTTTTACCTATTTGAGGGTTTCCTAGGATAAATATCGTGTACAGTGTGTTCATTGATCTATGTGCTCCACTTATGATTTGCTTATTAAATCTTTTCTAGATCCTCTGTGTATTGATTCATTCAATAATTTCATCAAAAGATTCAAAAGATCGTGAAGGTTGGTATAGGCAAATACCACTTCAAAACACCCTTTGTTGATAGGATTCAAATAGAGATTCAATTTTCTAAGTACTTTGTTTAGTCCTATAAACCAATTTGGTTTGAGGGATGTAGAAAATATTCTTCATAATTAAAAGGGTATTTGAATACCTTTTCAACAACAATGTTATCCTACCAATATCTTATAATGGTGAATATTTTCAAAGTAATGTTGGTTGTTGTTTTGACATAGGCACAATAAGGGCTTATAAAACCTTCCCATTTTGATCTAATGGAATATGGGTTATCAAAAACCTACCATAAACTTGAAAATATTTACAAATATAAAATGAAAACATAATTAAATGGTGTTTTATACAGAAAAATAAAATGTTCATAATTAAAACTTGAAATAGAATTTCTATTTTGAAGAATTATAGATTTATTACATTCAATGAGTTGACTATTCTCTGTGAAAAGCAAAAACAATTCATCATAGATTTGGCTGAGGTCCAAATTTATAATGAAACAATGCAAATTTTAAATATGATTAATTGATTTTGATTCATTGAGAAAGAACAACAACAATGAAAAGTGAGAAAATAATTAAACAACATAAAAATATTGAATTCCCAATTCATCTCTCACAAACAAAATAAATATTGATGTGAAAATAATCCCAAACAATCAAGAGTGATTAGTCAATAGTGAAATTCATTCATGGAACAACACTGAACTTAACATATGCTCAAATCAATATTAAAATGTAAGATGACACGATAATTTCATCGCCAAAACTGTGTAGAGATAAATTTTGACAAACCTTCATTTTCCACAACAAATCAATTAAAGATTTATTCTATTCATTTTTAATTTTACAATTTGAAACACCTCCTTTACCAACAACATACATCTTTCAAACTTGATACACCAAATCTACATAAGACAAATTCAATAACCTTTTAAATCCTACAAACTTGAAAAATAAAATTCAACAAAGAGTTGATTATGAGAATCTCTTCCCAAACATTCTCCAACAACACTTTGATTCTTTCAACTTTGGAACCAATATAAATGCATAGTCCTTTATGAAATTCATATCATATCCTTTCATATTAGTAACAATCTATCCATGTGAAGTCAGAATACCTTGAAACACTTTTTTAGAGAGATACTCATCTTTAGGAGTTTTTGAACTGAGTGAAGTAAAAATCAGAAATTAGTTCAATGGACTTGGAAACCAAAGAAGAAACTTGTTTCCCCATCTTAACTCAGAATTCACCTGAGTAAGCTCCATTGATTGTGCACTTATGCAAGCATTGAGGATATTGATCTCAAATAATGAGAATGCTGCTACACGAGGTTATAAAATTTTGTATACATCATGATCTTCCTTTACAAATTTCACTTTAATTTCTACTTCATTTGAACAACAATAATAATTTAGCCAATTTATTTAAATCAATGAAGACTGGGAAAAAATTGTTACCAAAAAAACCTAACATTTTCCTTCCTTTTGCCTTTCAATTATTAGATATCTAAACAACTAAACCATAGTTTTTAAGCCATTTCAATTTATGTTCCTTTTTTTTAATATCTTTTTATATAAATAAAAGTAATTTATATGGCATTTGGGAAGATGAGAATAGTCCATCTTAAGGTGGCAAGTTGGTTGCATTTACCACATTCATTGATGTTTGGCAGAGCTTAGCATTATTGATGTGCCATGTTCACATTTGATGTGAAGTCGTAGTGTCATTACCAAGGTGTGATTTATTATGTGTACTACATTTAATATATAAATTTAAGTGGTAGTTATCCTCATGTGTGAGAACGTGAGGTGTAATTTAGGGAATAATCCAATCTCACTTTTCACTCAACCAATAAAAATATCTCACCACCTCTTGCTTTTCATATCTAAATGAATTTTGTGTCCATGTGAAAAGTTATATTAGAACCTAGAGTCATCTTGAGTGCTAATGGAGAAGTACCTTGTTAGAGAGTTTTGTTTTGGTACAATCATTGTTGGTTGCACATATGTACATTGTATATTCAGATGTGTAATACAATATGTTTTTTGCTGGTAAATATTTTTTTATGATCTAAGCACTATTGTGTGGATGGATGTATTAATTATGGAGCTTTGCCTGGTATTCCCTCCTTATTTTTAATATGGAATCCTAACTATATTAAAGTTTACTTTATATTGGAGTTGGATCTACAATCTCCATGTCACATTGTTTTATATTTGGTTCTTTCTTTGATTATATTCATGTTCTTTACATTATGTGTGTGTGTGTGTGTGTGTGTGTGTGTATATATGTATGTGTATGTATATATGTATGTGTATGTATATATGTATGTGTATGTATATATGTATGTATATATGTATATATATATATATATATATATATACATACATATATACATACACATACATATATACATACATACATATATACATACATACATATATACATACATACATACATATATATATGTATGTATGTATGTATGTATGTATGTATGTATATATGTATGTGTATGTATATATGTATGTGTATGTATATATATATATATATATATACACACATATACATACATATATACATACACATACATATATACATACACATACATATATACATACATACATATATTGAATATATTACTATAATGTTTCATTTTTGATTTTTTTTTAGCATATCAGACATTTTCATTGCATTAAGCATGCCATAAAAAGTCAATTCTGACTTTTGTTTCCCTTGGATCGGACACCATGAGCTCAGTTGCCAAGGCATTCAAATAGCATTCTACACAGATCTAAAATTTTTGCAGGTGTAAAAATGATCCAACAAAGAGGAAAATGTCATTTTTGGCTCATCTAGTATGTTATCAAGACCAAATTATGCATTTTTAAATTAATTCACAATAATTCATTAGCCATAATATTTAATTATGAACTGGATATGGGTATATTGGTAGAGTGATTTTTTTCACCTTGCCTTTTAATAAAGATCTGCACAATTGTTGAGTTCATCACTCTCAATTGAGGATTTATGTTGTGATTTTTTTCACACCTATCACATTGACACTTTTGAAAACATTGATTTATTTTGTCTTCACTCCTTAATTAGTAGTTCAGGGGGTGTTGCGTATTGCCAATGCTTCTTAGTTATTTGAGTATACTATACACCTTGTGTTTGTTCTTGTATACTATGTAGATGTAAGCATTGGTATAAAAATTTAGAATATTATTTCTAAGAATATTTGGTGGTATTGAAATTTAAAATATCATCTCTGAGTTGTCTTTGGTGATATCAAATTTACAACAGTCTTTGAGCCAACATTATTTGATGGTATCAAAATTTAGAACAATTTCTAAGCCAATCCTCTTTAGTGTATTTTACCCATGTATATTGGTTAGATGGAACATGTACTATTGTTTGCCTAGTCATATTTATGAAAAGTAATTTTGATTCATTCCTTTAGAGGCTTAATTAGATTTAACAATCATCTACATTGACTTGAATCATTGTTCCTTTTGCTCTATCATTATACATGAGTACTTCATTAGGCCTAGTTATCAGGTCCCATACTTATGAGCTTAATTTTTTTTCTCTTTTACCATATCACCTGAACTAATATTCAAGGGGGGTGTTAGTGTGTCATTTATTCTTGATGTGATGTCCACCTTATGTAATGTTTTTACCAAGGTGTGATGTATTATGTTCACCACATAATTAATATACATATTTAAGTGGTAATTATTCTCGCATGTGTGAGAATATGAGGTGTAACTTGGGAAATAATCCAATCCCACTTTTCACTCAACCAATAACAATATTTCATTCACCTCTTGATTTTCCTATATAATGAACCTTTGTGTTTTTGTAGAAAGTTAGATTGGAGCTTAAAGTCATTCCAAAGTTGGTGGAGATGTAGTATGTTAGAGAGTTATGTTTTGGTACAATTATTATTGATTGTACATATATACATTATATATTCAGATAGTGTAATACATGTTATTTGTTGGTGAATCTCTTTCTGTGATCTAAGCATAATTATGTGGATGGATGTGTTCATTGCATAATTTCCCTACCTCCTCCCTGCTCCTCATTTCTTATATGGCATCACAACTTGTTAATTTTAACTAACATCTATTTTATCAAAGAAATCCATTAACAATATTGTTGACTCACCTCCATTGACAACCACCCCTATTTCTAAAACTTTAGGGGTACGTTAATATATAGTTCCTACTACTAATTTTCTATGCAATTGTTGTTAAACAACAATGTGAGTGTGAGGATAATAAGATCAAAAAATGGTCTTCACACCAAGGACCAATCTTGGGAAGCAGAGTTATTAGGTGCATAGGTTGCCACATTTTTTTGTAAACTATGATTACTAAGTGGTTGAGGAAACATAAAATATTCCCACCCCAAAATAAAGGCAAATGACTTATATTATTATTCTTAATTTTTTTATTGCGTATTAAATGTTATTGTTCAAAAACAAAATTTTATTGAAAAATATTTTAGTTTACTAGAGAAAGGGTCAATAGGTGAACATTGTCTGCTAATTGAAATGGGCTTTGATTATATAATACCCCATACATAGCACTACCCAATAGTTATCATTGCAATTGTATTATTAGGTACTATTGGTGCTTCTCCTCTACATCCTATCTCAAGTTTTAAATTTTTTGTTATCATTTTTAATAAAATAGAAAAAGTCAAAGCTCCAAATAAATTTTTAATTAAAAAAAACTCTTACATATAATTTTTTAGATTATATAAATTAAACAACATAAAAAAATAAAAATAAAAAAAATAAAAACGTAAAAAATAATAAAACAAAAACAAAATTAAAAAATCCTTAGCCATTAAAAAAATACACACAGAATATTGTATGTAAACAAATTCATAGTAGCTAAGGTCAAAATGTAATGAGGTATGTTGCAATATCATTTTTTTATTTTTTTGGGGTTTTCATTTTTAATGAAAATTTTAAATTTGAAATTATAAGATTTTTTTTAATGTCTTTTTAGATTTAATGTTTATTTTTGCAGCGAGTGATCCATAATTTATTTTACTAGTATTTCTCTCCATTTTTTAATTTTTTTTAATATTTTTAATCAAAACCTTAACCAAATTTTTGTCATAAATTCATCATTTTTTTTGTTTGACACGAATTTTCATAGATTCCATTAGCTTTTAACTCATAGCAATCCTGTAATATTTTCCATTTTTTATTTAGTTTCATAATCATTTTTATTGGTATTTTTTTTGTTTGGGAAAAAAAAGAACAATGAGTGTATTTTTAAGCTAAGTCTCAATTTCATGGTTTTAGATTCTTTGTCATCAATCTTAGATAGTAATTCAGAACAATATTCAACTTTACCCATAACAAGCAATCCCTTGTCATATGAATTTGTTGAAGAAACACTTCAATTTAGTGCAAACTGTTGTGCTAGTAATTGTGATAGAGTAGAAGCTAATGACGTGACATAGTAGAAGCTTGTGATATTCTAGATAATGCCATTATTTTAGTGTTTTATCAAAAATAAAAGAAGTCACCAAAAATTAGGATTGTTGTTGAATATGCAACTATCAAATATTCATCATTTGTGGCCACTAATGATATTAAAGATAATGCTACTTATTTGGAATATTTGTAACAATGAAAGAAGTCAAGGATCTCATTACTAGACCCTAAATATTCATTTGAAAATAACATTGTATCTTCCTATTGTGATCGAGTGTCGTACCATATTCATGTTCGTTCTACCAAATATTATGTTAAGGGCATTGTTTTGAGATTTGGTATAGTTTCTCTTCTTAGATATAGAAGATATTGTTCAAAATATACTTATCTACATATTTATTCAGTGTTACACCAAAAACCTTGAGGTGACACAGTTAGACTATTGTGACATTGATCCTAACTTTTACATTCTTAGTATCAATAATTTATGGCTAGAGAGTACATACACAGAATTTCCTTTGCAATAATTTATCAACTAGAAATTACTTGATATAGGGGATTCTGACTATTCTTACATGGGTGAGTCTGATGGTCCACATTCAAATGTAAAAGATTAATTCCTATTGGTACCAACTATATTAGAAGATGGTTCCACACTGTTTGTGGAGGACACCACTGAACTTAACATTAGTATTATTGATGATACTAAGATGATTAAATTGAGTGTGTCCCTCACTAAAGAGGAATGTGAGTTCATTATTATCATTTTGAAAGAATTCATTGAAATATTTGCACGGTCTTATACATATATGCTAGGGATAGATCAATTTATAGTTGTACATCACCTTATTGTGCACCAAAATGCCAAGCCAATTAAATAAAAATTGTGAAAAATGCATCCATGCATTGTTATACTAGTAAATAAAAAAATAGATAAATTATTGGGAGTAGGTTTTATTACACCAACTGATTACTTAGAATAGATTTCTAATATTGTTCTAGTCATTAAGAAACTAGTTGGTATTCACTTATGAACAAATTTCAAGGATATCAACAAGGTATGTCCTAAAGATGAATTCCTCTTACCCAACATTGAGATGATAGTGGATTCAATAGTAGGGCACAAGATACTATCTATTATGCATGGCTTCTCAGGATAGAATGAGAAAAAGACACTTGAGGATCGACACAAAATGATGTTCACCACTATGTGGGGAACATTCAATTATCAAGTGATATTGTTTGACTTAAAAAATGTTGATGCTACCTACCAATGTGAAATGACTATCATATTCCATGACATGATGCATGACATTGTTGAGGACTATGTAGAGGATATTTTAGGAAAATCACGTACACGTGCAAGACACCCAAAAGTTTATGAATAATATTTGATATACCTCATGAATATATGGTACACCTCAATCCAATTAAGTGTATGTTTAGTCATCAATAAAGTGACCATTTAGTGACTGGTTGTTAGAATTAAGGAGAGAGAAGCTTTTCACCAAACCTTTAAAGACATAATTAGCAAGCAAATAACAAAACCCTTCATCTAGTAACACATAAAGTGATGGGGCTAAAGGACACCCTTTGATCCAAAACTCAATTTTTTTTGATTGATAGATATTTAAAGAACATAAAAGTAACATAGCAACAATGAATTCTCTGAGAAGAGATGTTTTATTACCCAAGATTGCAATACAACTATATGCTTATCTCTAGGAAGAGATGCGTGATTTCTATTTTTGGGTTACATATTCATTTATACATATTTTGAAAGTAGGAGGAGGATGTGGAAGGTCACCAATATCAAGGGAGATTAAGTGGTTTGACTTCCACGATTTAAAACACTACAAAATTTGAGGAATTACTATTTTTAGAAACTTATTATTTTTAGACTGCACTACTAAAATTGAAATTTGTGGCACTTCCATTGAGTTTTTGGGGGTCAAAAAACATCAAAAAAATATTCATTCCATCTCACCACATTATCCTCTTTCTTAGCTTTCTAATGGTTCAAATGGGGAGTCAATTGGAGCTATGGTGCAAAAGTTATGGCTCCCAAAAGTTTCGTCATCAATTGGGGTAGAACCATCACCCAAATTGTCGTTTGAATTATTGCCCAGATCACCCTTACCTGATAGATATATGAAGTTAAAACTGAGTGTACTGGGGTCCATTGATAATAATACATGTCACAACATCTTAAAAAGGCCATTTAACCACTTGTACAAACCTGCGACTGAAATCGAGAGCTTGGAGCATGGCTAAAGTAAAAGGATACTCAATGAGATCATAAGCCTTCTCAAAATAAATTTAACAAACATGAATTTTGACTAGAAACATGATCCCATTCCATGCCTTCCCAAACAATGATGATGTTGTCTAGGATGTATCTATGCTAATAAATTGTGATTGCTCACTTCTAAAAATTATAAGATTAATATGCTTAAGTCTGTGAGTTACCACCTCAAAAATTATCTTATAAGACACATGTCAATAAAACATTGTTTAAGAGATTAGTATTGTGAGACATGTCAATCAAGCATTGTTCAGAAGATAAATTTGATATCATTAAATGAAAGATGGAACAACAATGATGTTGGATGTATCGTGCCATCATAATATATTCATCTGCCATCATAATGAGCTTTATACACTATCATAATATGTTTGATATACACTATCAAAATTTATGATCCTTAATTTTGAAGAGACATCATCTTGACTCACTAATTATACAAATGAGAGTTCATCAAAATATTTGATATCCATTTCAATCCTTTTCAAAAAGACATAGAAACCTCATAAATCAACTATTTTTTTCAATTTTTTTGGGACTCAAATTAAATTCTAGTATTTAACATATTCTTAATTAAGTTATTCACCACCAACTAGAACTTACAGTCATAGATGTTCTCAACAAAAATATGTGTTTTATATATATATATATATATATATATATATATATATATATATATATATATATATATATATATATATGTTACTACATGTTTTTTTAATGGTGTACAACTTAGAATGAATATGAACACAAAAACATCTTTCTCACTTCCCTCCATTTATTATGAAACATATAGTTGAATTTAAAAAAGTTTGAGGTTCAGATTATTCTTGGCCAACCGTAGCCCTGACAAAAACTATACATACAATCAAGTGTAAAAAAGTTTGAGGTTTGGATTACTCTCAGATTTGGGACCTATAAACAACAAATCTATGTTGAACGAGGATGTAAATGGAAAGAAAACAAAACTATGTAAGGTTAGGGTTGAGCTCAATGGCTCTTGCAACTACATATGACAAATAAAATAATATATATTAATTAGTTTATTTCATTTTATGGTTTTTTAGTTAATTTATATGTTATATTAAATTGTACTTTTGTTGCACCATATTCTTTTCTCATAGATTTATGTAATTATATACATTTGGATATTTATTTTATAATTTTGGCTTATTTTAACTCTTAAAAGGCATGTATTTATCATGATGCATATGGACATTAAAATCGGTTTAGGATGTACGCGAACATTAAAATCAGTTTGAATAATCCCAATGAATAAGAATAAAAAAATCATAATTATCTATAGCCAGGGATATTTATTGCACAAGTTTTAATAAAAATAATTGCATGACCATCTCTTGACAATGCTTCTCCTTTTGCATTAAAGCCAAAATCTGATTTTAAACATTATCCATGATAATCAGTCATTTACCAAAATTTATTCTCTCAATGACATATGGATACAAAAAAGGACCTTGGTTTAAAATTTTAATGTGCACGAACATAGTCCCAATTTCCCTAATTGTTTAAATGGTGAGATCAATAAATACAATAAAAGTCTTCTTAAATCATTGACGAATGGATAATATATTTTTCCTCTATGGCATGTGGCATTGTTGGTATCTAGAGACATAGTAAGTCATCATAGATCCAATATATTTTTACATAAGATTATTTTCTAAGAAGCTTTATAACTTATATTTTTGATAAAATCTTTTTATAAGATAAAATTATGTTTTATTCTTTCATTTAATTATTTAAAACTTTTTTATCATTAATTATTTTAATGATCTAAGGCATAACAATTTTTACACAATTTGTTATAAAACAATACTATTTGAAATTATAAGACCAAGAGTAAGATAAGGTAAAACAAAAGTGTAAAAATCCAAACATGGAGTCTTTAAAATGGTTTTGTTTAATTGAGTAAGCAATCTTAAAGTGCACAAGACTTTTGTACATGTATTTAAAGACTTTGTCGTAACTTATAGATTGTTCACACATATGTGAACATGATTGAATGCCAATTCACTACATTTATTAGATGTCAAAATGGATGAATAATATTATTTTGATTTTTAACAAGAATATCAATCTATGACATATTTATCATTTGATAGTGCCCATCTAGTTGAAGTCGACTAAAGTTTCATTATTATGTGATCCTTAACTTCTAAAAATTCATGAACATTATAAAATTTACCTATAACTAATAAAAATCTAGTCTAGAATAATCATATGTGGAGGCCTACATACATGTCACCTAATGATTGTGTAATACCTTTCAACATATCTTATCTATGTTTTAATGATTGTCACAATCACTTTCAAATATACTTATTATTGCCACGTTTAGTCTAATACATGAGTAATTTCATATACCCTATTTTAAGTTAATGTTTCCCCATTTTTAACTTTTAAATTAGATGCAAGTTACTTTCATATTTAGTTTTTAATTAGCTGACAAACTACAAAATATTACCAACATCTTGTTAGTCTGTGCCAAAGCAACGATAATATAGATTTCACCCTAGCCAATAATATTTTGGATCTAAAAAATCATAATTATCATTACTTATTATTTTAAACTTTTACATGCCACCCATCTTAATTTTTGGGTGACAAAGTGCTACAACGTATGATCAGTATTCAAGGTTTAAGAGAAAAGCCCATTTTTAAATACAAGGTTCAATCTATCCTATCACATGTTGATGAAAGCTAAAAGTTTGGAGCCCATTATAATGCAAAACAAATATTTTGGATTTGTTCACGTGCTATAGCATAATATTGCTATGTTGCATCTAGCTAAACCATTCATACATTAATAATTAGTTATTAATTGTATGCAACTCCATTCCTATTTTGAATGAATTTATTTAAAAATTTAAATGCCTAATCAAAGTGATTACAATACAACATATTTCTTTGCAATGTGATGTTATTTATTTTTGGTTATAACATTACCTTGTAGTCATATAAAATGTTCAAGTTGGTAGTTTGGTAGTGACTTATGACACCCCATTCCTAGGTCCTTTTTGCATGCTCCTGCGACCCTTCTAGATACCTTTTTGCTCATTACCAGTCATCCAAAAAATTCTAAACTCTGATTCCACCTTAGCTAGATAGTATTCCCCATGCCAATCATGTTCCCCTAGGTCTCAACCATGTAGGATAAGATTTCCCCATTTGGACTATAACATTAGGCACCAAAGTGTCCCATTTTTAGCACTCCTATCCTTTTGCACTTTGAGCCCCAACGGTCATTTTCATCTAGTCATTATCCTTAATTAGGTTGGTCGAGTGTGAATACATCTAACCTATGACCAATTTTTCCCTATAAAAGCCCACTCAAAGCTAATTTACAAAAGAGGTGACCAAACTTACAAAGTAAGAAAGAATTCAAACAAATCACTAAGATAAACTTCTCTATTCTCTACACACAGTCACCCAACACAACTGCAAACATACTCAAATCCTCATACCAGCCCCTAACCACCTCAAATACTATCAAATTGACATTTGCATCCCCATCACACTATTACAAAAAACATATTAGGTGGGATAACTACATATGGATTGATCCCTTTTTGGAGTATTGGTATATAGGCAACATTCCCACACAAGGGGTGTGGATTGCACGTCGAGTACATCTTACACTCTAACCCCCCCTCTTTATCAAGTATGATGGAGGGTTAGGTTTTGAAGACAAAATAGATGCACAATGAGTTCCATAAATAACCAATTTTGAATTTTTCACAAGCAAGCTCACATAGGCACAATGAAACTACCCAAAATGTTTTAGGTCTCTGTGATCAATTTGGACAACAACGATAGGAACAGACAACATCAATAGACACCAAAGCGTCCACTTTTTGGTGCTCCTATCCTTTAGCTAAATAAAGGCTAGATTTAGGTTTATGACACCTTCATAGTCTTGCACAACTATTTTCAACCTTTGTATAAGCAGTCTTAGTCTATTTTTCAACTAAGTTATATTTCTTCCTATTTATTGCTATTTTTAGAAAGGTGAAAAAGATAAATAGTTGCACAAATCAGGTCTGTAATTATTGTTATACTTTATAATAATTTGTTAATCCAGACCCTTAACTAAAATAGGAATACAAATTCATTATTCTCAAATAAGTTAAATCATTTGGTGAACCTAACTTACTTTGTTTGCACACAAAAAACCTTAGAAACCCTGGGAAAATTTCCTTCTAATTTTAGTAAAACTTTTTTGATTTTTTTTTGCATATATAAATCATAATTTCACATTAAATTTTTAAAATTCACCATATTAATTTTAAAAATCATTTGTTTCAAACCCTAGTTGAATATACTAGGTACTTATGTTTTTGAGGTATCACCTTACATGTTAGTAAGCTTCATATCCTTTTTATGCATATTCCATTTCACTATTTTTTAAATCCTAGATTGCATTTATTTAATCTTCTCTTTTATTTTTCAAGTTATTTTACTTATGTTCCCTAAGCTCCTTGCATCTCTTCCTTTGAGATAAAGTGCAAGACTTAGTGACAAACCTCTTGAATTCACTTGGATGCCTCCAACTCATGCATGTACCATGGATAAACAACTAGCTCAGTTTCCTACTATAGATCCTACATATCTAGATTACACTAATTTTCATGAGGATACTTTTGACAATGAGTAGTATGAGAATAACAATGATGATGTACACACAAATGCTCATGCTCCACCACACAGGGGTACTGATCCACTTCCACCTATTGTTGCTAATGATGTTGTCATCAAAAAGATTTGATTCTATAGAGTTTTAGAGAGAGACTTAGGGAATAGCCCTAAGATCATGCCATTATCTGACAATCTATCATGCAAATTAAAAATTATAAGCAAGTTGAGTCTTTCATTCTTTCAGAACAACCAATTTCAAATGACACTATAGGGGCAACTATGTCTCAACAACCCCCTATAGTAGTCCAACCTTCTTATGTGGCACCACTAGTTACGGTCAATAAATCTTCGCCTCCTAATGTGGCTACCATTATGTAAGAGATCAAATATCTTCAATCTAATGTGTTACATCTTGAGCTAGGTGCCTCTAAACCAACACAAGTTTTTCACTCTTTTGCTCTACTTCATACACCATTGGCATGACATATTGCTTCTACACCGTTGCCACTATGTTTTATTCAATCAAAGCTCACTCTATATGATGGCAAGGGTGATCCAGAAACACACTTGTGAGATTTTCACGTAGCATGTTTGGATTATGCGTTAAATGACTGGTTACTAACCAAGTTATTTCTATGAAGTTTAAAGTATTATTCTCTAAAATGGTTCTATAGTCTACCAAATCAGTCGATAAAAGTATTCAATCCTTTAGTTGACATGTTCCTAGCTCATTTTAGCATTAACATATGTGACAAGGTTTCTTAAGTGTAAGTTGCACAATAGAAATAAAGGTTAAATGAGCTTCTCATAGATTATGTTCTTGTATATAAGACTATCCAAGCTAAAATGACTAGCCCCATGGCTGATCAAGAATTACAATATATCTTCAAACAAAGTCTTCTATCAGCTTTGAATGGGTCAATAATAATTAAAAAAAAATCTTCCTTCATTGAGTAATGCCATACACTAAAGAAAAGGAAGGTCAAATTACTTTCAATGGGCAAACTCAAGTACACAAGAATATCAAAAACAACAAACAAGAATAACAGTAAAGTCCCATACAAAGTAAAGGTTAATGATAGCAAAAGTCAAAATCAACATACAGTTAATGTGGCTTCAGATCTCCCTTAATGAATGGTTTTATCAACACCTCCTTGATGAGCCTTTATCAATATACCATTATCTTCAGCCAGAGTCTTACAGTAGCTATTAGAATGCAATATCATATCTCTCCCTCTTATTCAAGAAGTTGATACAACAAAGCCTCTTCCATGAGAATATGATTAGAATGCATTTTATAATTTTCATAGGGCACCAAACCACACAATGAACATATGCATAAGTTTGTGACACAAGATATAAGACTTGATAGATGACAACCTTATTGATTTTGGCACTCTAGTTGAGCCTCCTCAAGTAAAACATAGGACAAGGTTCTGAATTTTTTTCAAATCCTTTCCCATAACATTATAAAAAGAAGATAGAGGGCACATAATGTGTTCACCATGCATATCAGGCACATCCTCCACCAGCTACATATTAGACACCTTCATCTGAGTCACATCTTTTGAGCAACATAATTGGTATGTATAATTATAGAGTTCTAGCTAGACCTTCAATCTTTTTTTCAGAACATGAAATAGTTGATGATGATTTAGATTACTATGCACTTTTTATCAGAGCCTACATTAATTACCATCCCATTCATAGTGTTCTCATAGATAACGGATCTGATGTGAACATGTGCACTATGACATTACTTCAGAATTTGGGATATTCAGAGTAGGATATCACCTTGATGGACATAGTTATTAGTGGATTAAATGGGCACATATAGAGTTCATTGGGTGAGATTGTACTTCCTCTATAGGTTGGTCCAGCACATGTGGCCACACCATTTACTATTATTCCCAATGAAGGAGTTTTTGACATGTTGCTTGGTTGACCATAGATCCAAAAACTTCATGTAGGACCTTATATAATTTATAGATGCATGACATACATTCACTCTAATCAGGTTGTTACAATTGGTAGAGTTTTGTATGAGTTACCACCCCCCAATTTAGAGCCATCTCCTACTCAGCAGTCATCAATTTTAGCTTCTCCACCAGTTATAGTTCTTCCTCTAATTAAAATTTAGACACAATCGAGGCCTCTCTCACCAGCACAGAGGGTTCATACACTTCAAAGGAGGCCTCTTTTAGAGTGACCACTACATCAATGATATTTTTAGGACTCTAGACAATTTTTAGCTATAGTATTCACACCCAAGGTAGTATCATTGAGGTCTCATGCCTCTACACACAAAACACATTTTTAGAGAGTTTTTTCTACTGCCAGATGGGTCCCTAAGAGCCCCATAGTTGCATCCACTTCTCAGAGTTACATGAGGACCCCAAAGTTGATTTACAATATAAATATTTAGAGCACTTACAACATACATAGCTTTTAGATTCACAGTCTTAGCTTTTCCATCATGATTCACGATCATGCATGATCCCTCTCCTTGATATAGGACACTATGATAAAGAGTATCTTATGAGACTCATCAGTTAGTATCATTTATTCTTAGTCTTTCTTGTACATAATTTCTTAGCTTTCTTTCTTGTACATAGTGTCTTTTTGCTTACTTGTACATAGTTTATTTCAAAAATACCAAAAATAATACAATATTTTAAAATACCCAAAACAATCCAATATTTCAAAATACCAAAAATAATATAGTATTTGAAAATACTAAAAACAATATAACATGTCAAAATACATAAACATTCAAATAACTCAAAACACCAAAAACTTTTCAACTTTACACATCATCCATGCTTTACATTTCTACTACCATGCTAGACTCATATTTTGTTGTTCTATGCTATTGTTTGTCAATTTATCTACATTACCATGCTTCATTTGATCATTTTTGAGTGTGTTCAGTGACACATAGATCCTTGATTGCTTCATTCTACCTATTCAGGGGGCATCCTACTCTTACATTCGAGACATACATCAACATATCTACCTACAAGGGGCATCTTCTACATGACTACACCATCGAGGTTATGTTATTCCTACACCACACACTCTAGTCATCATGTTGATATACATTAATTAATAGCTTAAAAAAATTATTCTATCGACAGTCACTAGTATATAGCACTTGTGTGTTTGTTTCATCTACCTAGTCTTGTACTACATGTTTTGTATACTTTCACATCTTACTTTGAGTAGCTAGATGTGATAGTATTTCCAGCATTTACATGCATTGCTTTCTTGCTTTGAGTAGCAAGATGTGATTGCATTTCTCAATTCTTTTATTGTTACTTGTGTGTGCCTTAGAACATTTTCCAGTGTCATTTATTTGTACTCTTGTATGTACTTGTGGCCTTCATGTCAATCTTGCTTGTTTGAAATTGTATGTGTATGTGAGCATTTGAACATGCATTGTATAATTATTTTCCCTTGTTTGACTAACATGTGCCCATGTCCCTTGTTTACTTAGGCCTTTGGCCTCTTTTGTATGCTTCTTACTTCTTGCCTTGGGTGCTTATTTGCTTTTCAGTTATTTGCAATGCCATGATCCATATCATGAATTATCTTACCTTATTAGATGACATAATAGACATCATGCTCCATCCCTCCTTCAAAACTAAAAATATTTCTAGTTTTAGTTCAGTATACTGCACATGCTATTACATTGCTACATCTATCTAGGCATACCTCTATTGATCTAACAATATCCAATATAAACTATGTTATATTTTAAGACATCTTTTGGATTATCATTGTAATATCATGTATTTCTTAGCGTAACACACTTGTAGGGATCTTTCTTATGAGGGTAGTCGTTGTAAGATCTTCATTCCTATCCTTAGAAGAGGGGGCAATGAATAAGAGTTTTATCATAGAGATTAGAGCCCTTTACCATTCAAAAATCAGTTTTCAAAACACTCAAAATAGAAATTAGAGTTCAAAACACATAGAATAGACCAAAAAAATAATGGCGAATATAGAACAGTCATCAAAAATAGTACATGACAAAAGTGCCCCATTTGGATACAATGTTAGACACCAAAGCATCTACTTTTTGGTGCTCTCATCCAAAAATCAAATTTTTTAAAAACAAATAAAAAGATAAGGTCAATTATAGTTTTATCAGCTACAGTTTAGTTTAGATTAGGTAGTTTTAGTATAGTTTTATTCAAAATATCTAGATATATGGGGCATCATGTGTGGCATGATGGCTCTCACTTCTAGTTTCAGATTGGTAGTTGGTACAACTTCTAGATCAAAATCCATGTTATAGGTACCAATGATTGAGGGCAATGTATGTGGTACATTTGCCTTCTTTTCTTTTTAGTTCATTATATTACCTAGGTATTCTCAGTAGTTGCATGCCTTATTTTATATGTAGGTGGTTGGTATCATTTAAGAGTGGCTTTTCATATAAGATTAGTTCTCAGTTTTGGAGTGGCTTTCATACAACCCTAATCTCCACCTTTTGTAGTGATCAAGATTGGCCTAGTTCTTAGTACATATTTGGCTATCCATGCCACATTATTAGATTACAAAGCATTCATGAGCTTCATGAGCCATCTCATATGGCACACATTTATATCAATATCAGTTCATAGTTCACACTTAGTGGGCAATGATGGAGTCAAAGGACTAGCTAGCTTTTGTATTCTTAAGCCACCTACTCAAAGGGATTGGACACTCAATCCAAATATCGATTAACACATGCATGATCACATAACTTCACTACATAGTGGGAAATGATAGATCCAAATGACTAACATTTGTATTCTTGATCCACCCTTAGGGAATTGAGTACTCAGCTTCGTTCATGATATTACTCTTGGTACAATGCATACCCAGTATCAATCAACATCACTCAACATCACAACATGTTTTATATTAGTTTGCATACCTAATGAGGTGTATTCATTCCTTTCTCTACCTCTCTCTTTTACCCATCCTTTGTATGCTCTCATTTTAGACATAGCATATATAGTCATAAATGATCTACTCTTTATTTTCTTTTGTATATTTATGCTTCATGTTGTGCTCTTAAATGCACACTCAGCATCACACATCTTCATGGGCTTCACCCTCGTAGGTAAGTTTAGGTACACTATCTATTTTTATTTTATCCTAGTATTTCACTTTGCTACATCACTATAATAAAGGGGGGGGGGGGCGGAAATGTAGTCATATAAAATATCCAAATTAGTAGTTTGAGTGTGGTTTGTGACACCCCTTTCATAGGTCCTCTTTTCATGCTCTTACAACCCTTCTAGACACCTTGTTGCTCGTTACCAATCGTGTAGAACCTTATAAACCCTAATTTCACCTTAGCCAGATAATATTCCCTATGTCAATCTTATTCCCTTAGATCTTGACCCTGTAAGACAGGAGTGCCCCATTTAGACTATATCATTGGGCATGAAAGTATCCCATTTTTAGTGCTCCTATCTTTTTGTATTTTGATCTCCAACAGCCATTTTCATCTAGTCTTTATCCTTAATTAGGTTGGTCTAACGTAAATACATCTAACCCATGACTAATTTTTTCCTATAAAAACTAACTCAAAGCTCATTTACAAAGGAGCTGACCAAACTCATAAATTAAGCAAGAATACAAACAAAGCACTAAGGCAAACTTCCCTATTCTCTACACACAGTTGCAAACATACTCAAATCTTCATACCAATCACTAACCACCTCAAATACTATCAAATTGATATTTAAATCTGCATCACACTATTGTACAAAGCATATTAGGTGGGAGAACTACATATGGCTTGATCTTTATTTGGAGTATTGGTATGTAGGCAATGTACCCACAAAAGAGGTGTGGATCATACGTTCAGTATATCTTATACACTAACCCCCCCCTCTTTCTCAAGTGACTCAAATATCGTTTTATCAAGTATGATGAAGGCTTAAGGTTTGAAGATAAAATCAGCTCTACAACGAGTTTCATCAACAACTAGTGCTCAATTTTTCATAGGAAAGCTCACACAGGCACAATGCAACTACAAAAAAAGTTTTAGGTTTTTATGATCAATTTGGACAATAGCAACAGGAACATACAATAGCATCAGACATCAAAGCATCCACTTTTTAGTGTTCCTATCTTTTCATTGAATGAAAGCCACATTCAGGTTTATGACACCTTCCCAGTCCTACACAACCATTTTCAACCTCTGTATCAACCATCTCAGTCTATTTTTTAGCTAAGTCATATTTCTTCCTATTTATTGCTATTTTTAGAAATATGAAAAAGATAAACAATTACACAAATCAGGGCTGTAACTATTGTTATATTTTGTACTGGTTTATTAATTTAGACCCTTAACTAAAACAAGAATAAAACTCTATTATTCCCAAATAAATTAAATCATACATCATCTTACCATAATATTTTGACATATTATCACATAATGTCATCACATTTGTAGGCGACCTTAAAACTTTCACAATTATACCTAATACTTGGACTCTTTACTTTATATTATTGTTCACGGAATTTGTAATTTATCCCATGCTTATTACTCCATTTAAAAAGAAAATATATTTAGATAAGTTTATGACTCTTCTAAAATCCTTTTTCCTTGCTGTTTTTTTAATGTGTATATTTTTTTTTGAGTAGATTCTATATTTTATTTACAACTATTTAAATTTTACTCGGTAAGTTGTGATAAATATTGAGTATTATTGAAAAGCTTGATAAATAACCATGTTCACACTCTGCTCTTTGTCATCTATGCAAACCTGAAACTAATAAAATAGCTATTGTTACATAAATTCAAATTGCATCAAATAATTGCATAATATTAAATTTGTATTTTCGAGTTAAAATTGATCTATAGTTATCAATAAATAATGTTGAGTTCCATATCTATTGATAGTTACTATTAAAATATGTCTTTCATCTATCTCACACTCACATTGATACAATGAGTGAATCTAGATGAGGGTTGGATCTAAAAAATACTGATATATTGATGATTGGTGCGCGTCTGTACTTATTGTAGAGAGATAGCATGAAACAAAAAAGGACTAAGAGGAAACAGGAAAAGAGTAGCATCAACCAGTGAACATAGACAAAACAGTATATGAAGCTTGATAGTATTTCAAATGGAAGTCATAAAAGTGTGAAAATACTTATTCAGAGATGATTACTGGAGACTAACAAGAACATGTTGTTGATGGTGTCAGAAAACAACGCTGCGAGACTATGCCGAACTGCAGACTTTGAAGACATTTGCAGCTTTTCCTTTCTCGAAGTAGCAGAGAATAATTCTACCAGTAGCAACAGTAATAATAATGATAAGGAAACGTGAGAAGGTTCTCCGGAGTCTGAACACGTGGCATGCGTTTCTTTGCATCAGACGGCGTGGTGATGGTGGCGTGCGTCTCCACCGCTTGGATGAGCAGATGGGTGAGGTGTTTGATCTAGTGTGTTTGATTTAGACCCTAATCAATCTACCGTCCATTCTATAGTGATGGGATTACAACTATAATAAGCATTGAAGGAGTTGAATCCATGCAGCAAAGAGGCTATCTCTTTCCATGAAGAATGTAAGCCATTGCATAGACAAAATCCTTGCATGGTGATCTGAATCTTGTTAGATTTGTCCTCCATTCTCTACTAATGAGATTACAAATGTAATATATGTCAAAGGAGTTGAATCTATGCATTTATGTTGCATCCAAATTTTAAGTTTATTTTTTTAGCATCAAGAGATGCAGGCTGCCTCAAATTGATGCTATTAAACTCAACTTTCACTATCTGATTACTATTTATTCCATCATTTGAGGAATTAAACAAGACTAACCAGTGGCGATGACTCTTTGCATGTGTGTTTATACTACAAATGAGTTTGCGTATATGTCGTTGAACCCCATACTCAATGATATATACATTTTGTCTGAATTTATACTTAATATGCTCAATTGTTTCCACCTCGAGGGTGGTCATCGCTTTAGTTGTGTGATCAATATGCTCAAAACTGTTTGATAGCATTAGAAGCAACTATGCAATAATGTTAACCATGTACATATAATGATAAATTGTACCTACATGCTGATAAAACATAAGCAAAGCTTACATGCTGAAGGTTTGTTTTAAAGGGGAAAAATAGCAGGAGGACCAATTTCTTCTTGCGGAACATCCATTTCTTTATATGGTTTGGTTATCTCTACTCGGAGGTCATTTTTATTAGGTGTTAGCTCAACATTTATTACAATGTTGCTAACTGTATCCACTTTCAGAGTGGTGCATTTCATTTTTTGAGTCATCAATATGCTTAGAAGTGTTTGATTACATTATTAGTGACAATGCAAGGATGCAAACTATACACACATAATGATCAATTGTAGCTACATGATGATAAAAAAAGGTGAAGCTTACATGGTCAAGGTTTTTTCAATGGGTAAAAATTAATTGGGGAAGATTGATTTATTCTCATGGGACACCCATTTCTTTATATGGTTTCATTATCTCTACTAGGATTTTATTTTTACTAGGTGTTGGCTAACCATTTGTTGCAACCTTGCTATAGGTCTGTATTCTAGCTATTCAATAAAAACCAATTTGTAACACAAAAATAGTTGAAGTTGCAGCTTCATAACGGATTAGCTTTATATAATAGGGCTTTTGTAAAGTGGAAAAGTGTGAATTGAAAGTTAAACCTCACTTAAAACCCATGAATATGTAAAAATAAGTTCGTATAAAGTAATTGCTGGGGTAGACATACACATGCCTTGAAGTAGAAATCTTGTGTAAAATAAATGCATAATCAGTACATATTAAAATATAATGTTTGTAAATGAAAAACTCCCTTGTATAAACTATTTTTAGCAAAAGCGAGTTGTTGGGAGCTAGACCAAAAGAAAAAACTCCACCACCACTAGTCACTACAATGCCTACCCCACAACTATGCTAATTATAAACTTGTTAGATAAATTATTAGATATATATGCCTACCTTCTTTAAGTCTAGGGTGTTTACTAACCTACATTGGAAGGTTATCATGTTGTTTGGTCGTATGTGACCTATTTTAGAGGGTGTGGTTCCAATTTTGTCAGGAATCTAGAACAACAAACACAAAATTTAACTAGAAGTAACAAGTAACTAGAAATCAGAAACAACATAGAATTTGAGAGACAATACAATCTTGTATTCAACTCATCCAGAAGGAAATACAATAAAGAGATTACACTCTTCCAACACCTCTTGGGCATACCAGTAACTCTCCCTCAAGAGTTCTTTCTCTCACAACCAATTACAACCACAACTCAAACACAAAGTTGTACCCTCCACCAGTCAGTAACAATACTGCCAGTCAAACAAGTACTCAAAGTAATCCAAGTAGATCTCCTAATCTTGCACACCTACAAATCACCCGATCTTACTTACCATGTAGATCTCCCCTGATCTTGCACAACCTGCAGATCAACCTGGTCGTGCACACCTACAAACCTAGATCTTACAATCAGAAGGATCTCTTCCTTGTCCTTGATTACAATACAGCCCCATAAGTCTATTATATAGATCCCATGCAAACAATAATTAGACCTTCCAATTATAATAATTAGAAACGTAGCTCAAGACTAAAATTAGTCTTTACATGCAAATTGACCATTCAACAAACTAACTGTTCATGTAACTAATAGTTTTGGAATGCATAGGTGACCGACGTCGGTCCCTGTCTGTCTAGAGATGACCGAAGTCGACCGATTCCTGATCGATGTTGACAGCTTTGTAACTGGATATGACCGACGTTGGTTGATCATGTTGACGTCGATTTTTTTAGCACTCAACAACCTCCTCCAATTTGCATAATAGTGAAGCTTTTAGCTCCACAACCTAACAATCTCCCACTTGAAGATAAACAGCTGCACCTGTACCTATACCTGTACATCATCTAATTTGTTTCTTGGCTTGTATCCCTCTTCAAGTTCAATCTTGAAGACCAACCACCACACATCTTGTGGTGCTACGCCTATCATCCAAGTCCCCTGCCACATCTGAATCTACATACCCATGTAGAGAAGTGCTTGACCCTGCATCGCATGTATACTTGCTGCTGGTCCCTCTCAGATACCTGAGAATCCACTAAATTGCTTTCCAGTGCTTCTTTCCCAGATTGGCCACAAACTTGCTGATAGCTCCCACTGCTTGGGAAACATCAGGTCTAGTACACATGTACTTAACCTCATCATGTGAATTGGGACACTGTTCTGTGAATTGTCCATCCATAGGTGTGCTAACCGGTTCTGCATCCTGCATAACGAACTTTGCCACTACCTTCTTCACACAATCATCCTAAGACAACATCAACTTGTGATCTTCCTTGTCTATAGAAATACTCATGCCAAAGAATTTCGCTGCTCCCAAATCCTTCATGGCACACCACTGAACTAACTTTACCTTTAGCTCAGCAACTCCTTGCATGTGTGACCCTGCAACAAGCATACACACTACATACAATAACAGGATAATATTGCAATCATTATCCAACCTGGTAAAGAAAACACAATGGTCACATTGACATTGACTAAAGCCATGCTTTGTCATACACCTGTCAAACCTCCATTGTCCTGCAGCCTGCTCAAGACCATATACCCTTGCCTTCCGTCTCACGTGTCCATTCTCGCTCTTCTTTAACCTGAGAATCCATTCATCTTTCAGTGCTTTCTTTTCAGCTGGCAACTCTACCAAATCTCCAGTTTGGTTCTCATCCAAGGAATCAGCTTCCTCATTCATGCCATGCTCCCACTATTTCCTGGATTCTACCTGCTCTGCTTCTTTAAAACTTCTTGGTTCTTGACCATCAGTGAGCAACAAGTAGTCTAAAGAAAGGGAATAACGAATTTGAGGCTTACTTACCCTTTCAGTCCTCCTCATGGGCATTTGAGACTCCTTGACAGCTTATTGTCTGCTCAAAATCTATTTTCTAGTCAACCCTAGTCTGTACCAAACCAATGTCGATCCCACCTGATCGCCAATGCCGGTTCCCTTACCGACATCAGTGTCCACCTGGTCATCGACGTCGATTCTCTAACCGATGTCGGTCGCCACCTGCTCGACACCACTGAGTCTGGTTTGCACATGATCGACGTTGGTACCTGCCTATTTGACGTTGGTAACTGTGTTTTCCTGTGAGTGATGACTTTTTACCCACGAGCTTCCCTTGGATCATAACCCTGTCCAAACTACCCTGTATATTTTTATTCAGCCTCCCTAGTTGATCACTATCCATCATCTCCTCCATGAACACCAAGGCTTTTCAGTTCTTAAGTTTGTCAAAGACATCAGACTTCCTCTTAAGAACATGCATCCCCTTCTTACTCATGTGACCAAGCCTACAAAGTCACATCTTTGCAACAGAAGAAGAATTAGTAATACAAGTAGATAGATAAAGAATACCTACTTTCTTACCACATGCTAATTCAAGTGCATCCGCTGTGAGAGTTACTGTGCATCCCTCATCACCCAACTTTCTTGTAAAAATTAGACTCCTCTTCAGGACTGGGACCTGCATGACATCCTTCAACACCCATGTGTTAGCCGTCTACAATTTCAGTCGCACTTCCCCTTTGCCAACAATTTGACAAGGCTCACCAACCCCTAAATAAATCTTTCCAAAGTCTCCATGGACATTAACATGCAAAAATACTCTATTTGGGGCTGCATGGAAAGAGGCAACTTAATCTATTATCCAAGATTCTACTTTATCCAAGGAACATATAAGAGCATCCTATGCAACAACCCCTGTAACATCTACTTCTTCATTTCCTTCATGTTGATCTTCTACCAACCAACAATCTTTCTTTACCTGGTCTTTCTTTCCATAATTCAGTAATTGAGAATTCTTGCTATTGAGTTCCTCCATTCTTAGTGTACTTTTTTCTGCCATTGCTATACTCCCACTCAATCAGAAACCCCTGAGGGTGACCTGTAATCAACAAACACTTAACACACTCTGAAACCAAGGAGTTAGTGAACCTCGCTCTGAGAACCTACAACCTGGCTCTGATACCACTTTGTCAGAAATCTAGAACAACAAACATGGAATTTAACCAGAAGTAACAAGTAACTAGAAATCAAAAACAACACAAAATTTGAGAGACAATATATTCTTGTATTCAACTCATCCAGAAGGAAATACAATAAAGAGATTACACTCTTCCAACACCTCTTGGGTGTACTCGTAACTCTCCCTCAAGAGTTCTTTCTCTCACAACCAATTACAACCACAACTCAAACACAGAGTTATACCCTCCACCAATCAGTAACAATACTGCCAGTCAAACAAGTACTCAAAGTAATCCAAGTAGATCCCCTAATCTTACACACCTAAAAATCACCCGATCTTACTTACCATGTAGATCTCCACTGATCTTGCACAACCTGTAGATCAACCTGGTCTTGCACACCTGCAAACCTAGATCTTACAATCAGAAGGATCTCTTCCTTGTCCTTGATTACAATACAGCCCCATGAGTCTATTATATATATCTCATGCAAACAATAATTAGACTTTCAAATTACAATAATTAAAAATGCAGCTCAAGACTAAAATTAGTCTTTACATGCAAACTGACCATTCAACAAACTAACTGTTCGTGTAACTAACAGTTTTGGAATGCACAGGTGACCGACGTCGGTCCTTGTCTATCTGGAGATGACCGACGTCGGCCGATTCCTAACTGATGTTGGTAGCTTTGTAACTAGATATGACCAATGTCTATTGATCATGCTGACGTTGGTTTCTTTAGCACTTAGCAACCTCCTCCAATTTGCATAACATTGAAGCTTTTAGCTCCACAACCTAACAAATTTTGCTTGTGCAATTATACAAATGCAAATCATTCATCAAGACCAAGGGGAATAAATTGATTTGAAATATACATGGGGTTCATCCATATATCCTCATGGGTGTCAAACCCAATCACACACAATTGGCCCAACCCCAACATGTTGGGATCTTGAACCAACCAATACAGATGTCGCTTGATTGAAACTAGGGGAGTTGAAATTTTGATAGTCATTGGGCAAAGATGATATCTCTTTCCATGAAGAATATAAGCCCATGTAAAAAAAATCCTTTCATGGTGTTTCAGACCATAATCAATCTACCCTCCATTCTCTAGTGATGGGATTATAGCTATAATAGACATTGAAGGTGTTGAATCCATGTGACAAAGAGGCTATCTTTTTCCATGAAGAATGTAATCCATTGCATAAACAAAATCCTTTAATGGTGATTCATATCATGATCACTCTACCCTCCATTCTCTACTAATGGGATTACTTATTAAATAGATGTAAAAGGAGTTGAATCTGTGCATTTATATTGTATCCATTTTTTAAGTTTATGTTTTTAGAGTCAAGAGATGTAGACTACCTCAAATTGATGCTATTAAACTCAAACTTAAATTTCACCATCTAATTACTATTTATTCTATCATTTGAGGCATTAAACAAGACTAAGGGTGGGTGCATGGAGTTAGGGGACAATTCTGTGGACATCCACCCAAATATTCAATAACACATATGCGTTATATAATAACACACTATATAATAATGCATATGTGTTATATAATATGTATGTGATATTTACTATGTTTATTTATGTTAAAAAGGTCTTGTGACCCCCCCATTCAATAATTTCTTTCTTGCCTTTCAAAACACTCATTCTATGATCGTGCTTCTGCCTATCAAGGGCAAATTACTTTCCATAAGTTTGTTGGAAATCTCAGTGCATACCAAACTTCATAATGCCACCATGTAGACAAGGTAAATCATCAAAAATTACACTTATTAACCTTATATTTTACCAATTTTTGTTTTTTACATTGTTTAATTTGTAAATTATTTATTTTAAACATTCCAATCCACTACAAGAGACCATAACCATCCTTCTAACCCTCCAGTTGACTCTGTTATTCCTGTGACTGACCTTCCACCTAACCCTCCACCTATTTATCCACGTAACCCTCCAGTTTATCCTATTATTCATCTAGTTAACCCTTCACCTAACCCCCCTAATCCTCTGGTTAACCCTCCATCTAACCCTCCTACAATTCCACAAGATCCCCCAGGTAACCAGGATTATCTAGCTGCATACATTGTGGAAAAACGTTGAAATTAAGCAAATAATAAGGGTAACAAGGGATCCCACATCCACCAATAGCCACTATACTTATCTAGCCAATAACATAGTGTCAATATTGGTTCAAATTGACTTGATAATGAGTCAAATTGATAGATGGATATCTTATTGGGATAGTTGTAGGGATTATTATGCTAACAAATTGTCAACACATGCGGTATAAGAAAACAAATATCAAAAGTTGAAATTTGTGCATTATTCATTGACTCAACCACCAATGCACCATTTCTAGTAAATACTAAACATTTCTCAATCCATAAGTACCGACACAATTTATTATAAGCTAATTTCTAGGATCGATGGTGGATGGTGTTTGATTATCCACCATGTAACAACCATGAGGTCCTATTGTATTTTCTAAGCAAACTCTACTTTGAGTTTATCCTTAGTGAGATTATAAATTGTTTTGATTATAGTGAGTTGCAAGGCTGAGGGAAAGACTCTGTGTAGGATCAACTAGGTGCACACCATATGTGAAATCAACCTACAAGGATCTCTACCCAAAAGCCACTTCATCTCAAGATCCCCTTTGCAGTGAATGAGGTCATGGAGATCGATAATCTACGCGTACTTAATGCCCTTACCAATACACTCATTTAACATAAGAGTAGGCTTTCAGTGACTAATGTTGGAGATACACCACCTAGTGTGCATACCCGACCCCATCCTTATAGATCTTATGGAGTTATATGTACTAAACATTATGATGATGACAATGCTGGTGGTTTAGAGGGTTTGGATGATATACTCTTGAGTGAAGATTTTTTGGTACACAAATTTAGTGTTCAATCATCGACCACTACATAGATGTAGGTATATTTTATGTATTTATGTCATGTCAAATTTAAGGTTTATTTGTAAATTTAAAATCTAACAATTAATTTACATAGAAAATGAATTATATATATATATATATATATATATATATATATATATATATATATATATATATATATATATATAATTTTTTATGTTCCATGAGGAGACGCTGACTTCATCATCACAGACCATGTTTGTAGGATTTGATCTTACGCAACAATTGTTTACATATATGGATCCAACTGCTAGCCCATCCACTACTAAAATGTTTACTCATACATAGGTAAAATTTTGAGTGCATCTTACACTCTTGGTTTAATAGAGGATAATAATTTCCATGTATCTTTAATACTTTATAGAAAACTAAGTGAGACCTTATTTGTTTAGTTGATGTCTTAAGTAGACACTTCTCTATCACTACAAGTGGAGATAGACATAGGCATTACCACATCAATGTCATCCACATAGGCCTTCACAGAGGTACATATTAAATTGTAATTTTGAATTATAAAATAGATTTTTTTAAATAATGTTAATACATACTTGCTTGACAAATATAACTTATGTGAATGTATTATCTATGTAGGGTTGTCCTATGACATATGATAGTCCAATTCAGATGGTTGGTAGGGAAACATCCCATATTTCATCTTCATTTTAGATGCATGTTCGTGTAGATCAACTTACATTTGATCCAATCGAGCATCAAATTTAGATTGACTGGGACCATGAGATAGTAGTAAGTGTATGTTTAAATGTTTTTTATTCTATTTTAAAATTAATTTCTTAACTTGGTTGCATACATATTTTATGTTAATTTTCTAATAATACTTATATTTTAATAGATTCAACTTCAAGGGATCTATGACCATAGGACCTATAGTCAGACCTTGAAGCAATCTAAGGCATTTGAGGGATATCCATCTACCAGCACAACATCCCAAAGAGGGTCTTCTTTAAGGAAGGCAAAGAGATGGAGGCTATTTGATGATTTCCTCATGTCTTACATATGATGTACTTTTTTGTATGCCTATATGTCAATGTACACATTTTTTGTATGCCCATATATGGCAATCTATGTATTATTGGCATTATACATGTGCCTATATGGCATTCACCTGACATTCTATTATGCTTTTATTTTGTAAGCCTTAATGGATTTTATTATTATATTATAATTTATGTTGATATAATATTATTTTGATAAATGGATGAATAGGTAGTTGAACTTTAGGTGAATGTACTTGAGGTTGTATGATTAACTTCTTATATTGGTAGTGCCTAAGATGGTGATAACTTGATTATAATGGAATTAACATTTAAAAACTAGTGTAGTATGGATATGATATATATCATTTGATTAAGCTAGGATCGTCTGAGAAATATATCAAATTTGTCATTATCTAGTAATACATGAAACTAAATTAGTAATGTCTTAGGAACAATGATTATAGCTAAGTTAATTATCCCAAGTGGTGTCATATTTATAATACAATCATATCCTCTATTTGTTATGGTTGAACCTATTAGATATTTGTGTGTATAAATGTAAGATTTGTAAAAAAATTCATTGTGCACACTTTAATACTTCAACCATTATGAATCATCATCACATTTGTTACCTCAAATGTCATGTATCTATAGAAGCTATAATGAGTAATATACCATCATTAGAATCATCCTTTGGTTTTTGGGTCAAAAAATGTATTTAGAGGAGGTTGCTTACTCATGTCATTAACTACATCAATGAATCCATCAACTGGATACACATTATACAACTTTGAAGGTGATTTTTTAACTAATTAATGGACATCATCTTAGTCTTTATATTGAGTAGCATGGTTTAGAAAATATTTTTAGATGTTGATTTGGTTGAGAAACTTATTAAATCCAAGTACTATTATAACCTTCTAGTTATATTTGTTTGTCTTCAATAAAGTCTTGGATCATATGCTTTAGAGTAATGTGCATTTTTTTAATAATGGTTAAGGAGTCTGTGGAATCACAATATGCATTAACATCAGTGTTTTAAATAAATGACATTGATTATTCAATTAATTTTCGCTATAGAGGTAAAGATATAATATTATATTCTTGACTAATTTATGAGAAATGAGTTTTTTTTACTTCCATTATCAACAATGAAGTGTAATGTTTGACCATTGATATAAATTTGATAATTTTAGGTGGTTTTTACAATATATTGTAATTACAAAATTATAGGAGGCAATTTATTCTTCTCCCTCAACTTCTCTTGCAGTCCTAAGGCCTCCTCTAGGCTTCACTAGGCTTAATGCTTTCCACTTCAATCATGCATTCAATCACTCTACCTATACCTTCCAACATATTCTGCTATCTTCTACCATAACTCTAAAATTTTCTTATATTCCGCTTCACTTATATTGACTCAATTCTCTCTTTGGTCCTTCAAGGGCTATTAGGCCTAGATGGCCTAATCCATGCTTCCAAGGGGTATTTTTTCCCTAAGGCCTTACTACTAGTTAAAAAACTTATATCCATGATTCTCATATCTAATCCAACTTTAATAAGCCATTATTAGGGTTTTGGACCCTCCTTTCCTTGGATTTTCTCTCTTTTGGCTTGATTCCTAGGCCTAATCCTTATAACTCTCCAAACCTGTAAACCTCATTGTATGTAAAAAAAACTATGACACTTATGAGAAAATTAAAACCTGTTTTGGATACCCTTTATGTTCCTCCTACTTCAAAAAAAAATAAAAAAAATCATCTAACAAATCCAAATTTAAATGTACTTTATCTTTTATGGTCTTCATCAATTAGGTTTCCTTAGGTTTCTTTAGGCCTATAGGCACTCTTGCAAATAAAAAACCATATTGTACATTTGTACCCACTCAAAAAAACTCTAAAATATTGTGTAGGATAAACAACAGGCTCTAATTACCAAGTTTGAATTCAATATTCTTTAGGACACTCTCTCTCTCCCAAAATGTAACTTCTCTTAAGGCCTCATTAGACCTCTTTACATGGCTCTTAAACACCATTTATTTCTTGTATACCTTATTTATTCATTCCCAATATCCAATTAATATTCACTCATGTAAAATCATTTGTCTCAACTGGTTTCATCCCTTCCTAAGCTTTCCTTTGTATCTACATTAAGCCTATGGGACACTTGCATGGAAGAACAGGGTTCAAAATAGGGGTACAAACCCTGCAACTCAATGTTATTACTCATAAATCCTATCACCCTCAAAAATTTTCAAACACTTATTCCACATTCCAACCTAACTCTCTTGCACATTTAAAGCCTTTTGACTAGGTAAAGGAAAATATATAGTGTTTTCTTTCTTGTCTAAGTCTATAGGATTGAGTCTAGGTTGAGAGGGCATTTAATTTCCTTAATTGAGTTCCATAAAATTTCAAAGCTTATTTAATTCACTAATAGGTCTTAATTATCACCTTTATGCCTTTTATGAAAGTTAAGCTCTTGATCATTAGTCTTCACCATCAAAATCAACACTTTCCTCTTGATTGTATTGATCATCTACAGAGTGCTAGGATTGAAACACCTTTTCCTTGAGTCTCTTAACTCTTAAAGCCACAAATACCAATAAAAATATTCTAATATTTAAAGGACCTATCTAATTCTTTCCTCCAATATATCTTAAGATAAAATACAATTATTTGATGAGGTTAACATTCACTTTTTATGCACTGTTACAGGCTCCTATAGGGTTGGCAGATTTGAGCTGACAACACAAAGTAATAAATAATTTTAGATGAATCATTCACTAAAAATAATGTATAATAAATTTTTTATCACTCCCTAGCTATTCTCCATCAACCATATAACCTTGAACACTCACCTCATTCTCCAAAATCTCAACTTTTAAGATTGTCATAGTTCATCTACAAGGTTTCAAAGACTATGACTAGCCTCTCTTCTCCATTTGGATATTATCACCTCCTATGATAAGGTATCACATAAAATATTATGATATTAAGACTCCATTATATTTTATAACTCTTATTAGTTTCCTTAAAACTATAGACAACCCTGTAGGTCTTGTCTTCAGAATGCAACTAGGCCTCAAGCTGCCTATTGGGTGCTATTTTGATGAACTCAAATGTTCTGGTTCCTTTGAGAACATTTAATAACTATGATAACTATATATTCATCTCCATTATCATCAATTTTTGTTCCTACCTATATTTTGAAAGTACCTTTTCATGTACACTTCACCACTTGACCTCTCAAATTGACTCTAATAGACCTCATATACATGACTAAAGCATGAAAGTGACTTAAAGAGATTAAAACTTTGAATTATTTTATAATAAAATATAATATGAATCATGACCTCATATTCATAGTTATAAATCTTAAATTAACCTCACTTGATGACTTAAAGGTGCTTATGAATTGGCAAAAAGACATGACATAAGGAAAAACTTCAAACGACAATGCTACTATGTTACTCGTATACCTTAACATCTCCAAAAACCTTAAAATATGATAAGAAACATTAAAATATTATAATTTATACCTAAATATACCATTATAAGTCTCAGAAGACATAGGATGGCTATCAACAAGGTTAAGAGACATGACAAGTCAAGTTTTGAACTATAGGGGTGATAATTTACCCTGTCAGGTTAAAGTTGTTGTTTAAGAACTCCATTTACAGTGGTTATTCAATAAAAAATGGAGTTTAAAAAAATATAAAAATGGTAAAATTACATATAGGACCATGTTATTGGTCTCCCTTTACACCTGATTGATAAACTCACCACCCATATTAACCTAAATAATGACCTTCCCAATACAAGAAAAATGCATAATTTTATCACAACTTCACACATGCATAGAATGGAAACCATAAGTCATTTAGATGAACCATAAAATACATACTATAGGTGTTTAAAAACTATTATTACACCTTGGATAAATTTGGATGAACCTTTGAGATAAATTCATGGCATGAGTTTTAGTGATGGGTCCTAAAATGCAACTTTTTGGCAGTGAAGAGACAACTTCTTGAGCTCCAACAGGCATTATTACCTCTGAGATTCCCAAGTAAAAATATATCCATTGGATCACATATATATAGGTTAAATACATTTTTTCCATGACCTTAATGTCCAATTCCACCAAAAAATACATTTTCACTACTGTTCAGGAGGATGAAAACACTAACAATAATGTTGTCAAAGTTGAAGTTGTTACTCAAGAATTCCATTTTTGGTGGTTCTTCACTATAAAATAAAATTTTATACATGATTATATGAATGAATAACATCTAGGACCATGTTCTCAACCTCCCATCATGCCTAGTTGATAAACCCACCACCCATTCCAGCCTCAAGAGTGGCCTTCCCAATACAAGAAAAATACGTAATTTTTGCGTAACTTCACATGTTTATAGAACATAAACCATAATTCATTTAAATGAACTATAAGACCCCTCCTCTAAGTGTCTAAAAATTTTCTTACACCCTAAATCAATTTGGCTAAAACTTTGAAAGTAATTCATGGCATAAGTTTCAGTGACGGGTCCTAAAATGCAACTTTTTGGTAGTGAAGAGACAACTTCTCAAGATCTAATAGGAATTGTTACTTCTAGGACCCCAAAGTGAAAATATATCCATTATATCACATATAGATATGTGAATTACATGTGTTTCCATGATCTTTACATCTAAGTCCACCCAAAAATACATTTTCACTACTATTCAGTAGGACATAAATGCTATCAACAAATTTTGTCAAAGTTGGAGTTGTTATTTTAGAACTTCATTTTTGGGGGTTCCTCACTACAAAATGGCACTTTTAAAACATCCAAATGGGTGGATAATGTCTTGTACCTCTTTATTGGCCTCTCATCATGTCTGATCGACAAACCCACCATGCATTCTGTACTTAAGAATAACCTTCCCAATACACGAAGGACCATAACTTGGGCTTTATAGCTCCAACTGACTTGAAATTTAGATTGAAGATCCACCTTGCCATTTTAGAAATTTTTTAAGTTTTATGATGTCCATGGTGTAGCTAGTAAGAGATAAAACATAAAAAATCTAACTCTAAATCTCTATGTGTTAGTCTTTATATGCTTGACACATTCTCAATGCTTGATCAGTTCATGCATATTGGTAAGGTTCATAAACAAAATGAAAAGGTGATTTGGGATTGTTTTGGTCCTTGTGATACTGAATAATTAGATTTGATAATATTTACTTTGGTTGAAGCTTGCTAAAATAGGGTTCTATACATTATAAGTCATATAAAGCCTGTAATGAGGAACAAACTGTGCATTATCAAGCCTTAGTTTCAAAAGAAAAAAGTTGAGGGATGTTCATATAGTGTTTTAGAAGTCAATTTTAGGTCTTAAAGTGAAAATTTTTTCAAGTTACAAAATTATTCATAAATAGTCTACTTGTTGTTTTGAGCAATTACGAGAACCAATTTTGAGTAAATTTTGTAATCTGAGAAAATTCATACATGATCAACCTTAGTGTTGGAATATTGTCATTGATGTCAAAGGAAAAGTGAAGGACAAGCTATGGAATTGATGAGATATTTAGACACACTCAGTAGCTTCAGACTTACCTAGAGATTTAGACTCACTCAGTAGCTTTGGACTCCTCTAGAGCTTTGAACTCATTTAGTAGATTTAGACTTACCCAGAGCTTTAGACTCACTTAGTAGCTTTAGACTCACCCAAATTTTTGGACTCACTCAGTAGCTTCAAACGCACTTGAATCTCTAAACTTACCCAATAGCTCCAGACTCATCTAGTAGCTCCAAACTCATCTAGTAGCTCCAGACTTCCCCAATAAGTAGCTACAGACATGCCCATATGGAAAACAATTGACAACTCTGACAAGAAATAAATTATTTTTAATTTGTAGTTAGATATGTATTAAGGATGGTTGACCACCTTTGGAGAGATTATATCCCTTGGGAGAAATCACATCATTTATAAAAGGCATGACAAAGTATAGAAGAGAAATGAATGGAAGTTAGAAAAAGTGTAGAAATAATTTTTTCTATCATATATAAGAAGAAGAAGAGGAAGAAGAGAGAGAAGATCAAAACTTGATTAGGCCATCATTTGTTGACAAAGCAATAGTGATAAGGTGGAACTTGTTTAAGTGAGATCGGTGTCTCAAAATAGAAATATTAGTGTCTTTTGCTAAGTGAGTCCTTGGCAGTGAAGTTGGTGCTTCAATTCAAAGAGATTGGTGTTTCTTTCTAAGTTGGCACTTAACATTAGGGATTGGTGCCTACATAAATTTTATAAAAATAATTATTAATATTATGGCTAGATTTGGATAGTATATCCAAGCAAATTTTCAAGTGTGGTTTTCCCCCACCAAGGGTTTTCCATGTAAATTTTATGTTGCACATATACTTATTCTTATGTGAATGGTTTCTTTATGAAAGTTAATTATAAAGAAAGTATATTATTATTACACATTGATTCATCCCCCCTCTTAGCATGGTTTGTGCTCACCAATTGGCATCAAAGCAAGGTTCCTTCAAGATGAGTATGACCACCAGAAGGCATATCTCGAAAGCACACATGGTTAGTTAGCAGGTTTAGGAAGGTTTATCCACCAACAAGGATCCATTGTTCAATGGGACAAATTATGCATTCTAGAGTATAAGGATGATGACATATCTAATGGCCCTTATTTTTGACATTTGGTGAGCATTTGTGGATGGATACATAGTGCCACAAACTCCACCAACAAATACCATAGGAAAGAAGGCTAGTGAAAATAACATAAAAGCTATGAATGATATTCTATGTGGTTTGTCATAATATGAGTTTATAAAAGTAATGTATTTAAACTTGGATAAGGATATTTATGATAAAATGAAGACCATTTATGAGTGAGATAAAAAAATTAAATATAGACAAACTTCAAACTCACAGGGGATAATTTGAAATTTTGAAGATGAGAGATTATGAAAACATTGTGGCCTATCTAATTCATATAGATGAAATTATCAACATTATTAGAGGGCTTGGTGAAAAAATCAAAGAGTCTATAATCATCCAAAATATACTAAGTTCTGTACCTTTAAGATTTGATGCAAAAATTTCTATGATCAAAGAAATAAAGGATCTAAACAAATTAACAATGGATGAGTCACGTGGAATTTTCATGGCATATGAGATGAGGACTGAAAAGGAAAAATCATCTAAGAAGGAAGAAACTTTCAAAGCTTCTAAGAAATGGAAATATAAAGAGACTAAATCAAGTGATAGCACCAATGATGAAGAATATGAAAAGGATGCCTTGTTTGTTAGAAATCATAAAAAGGGATTTGGCAAATACAAAGGTAAGCTACCTTTCAAGTGTTTTAATTATGGTAAAAGGGTCACTTTACTACTAAATGTGCACATAAGGATGATAGTGAAGATGAGGAAAATCATAATGAGGAAATAAAGAAAAAAGAAAGCAAACCTAAATAGAAGAAAATATTCAAACAAAAAAAAAAGAAAAAGTTTGGTAAGCACAATAAAAGTCTCTATTCTAAAAAGTATAGCAACTCAGCTGAGGAGAGTGATGAGATACTTTCAAGCAATGATAGATAATAAACTCTACTCATGGCTATAGGAATAATGAATAATGCTTCTATAAGTGAGGAAAACTTTAAAGAGGAGGAAGATGTCAAGGATGAAGGAGAAGTAGATCTTGAAGAACTCATCTGTGCTTTAGGTGAGATAAAATTTATTAAGAAGAAGAATCTGAAACAAATATTACTAATACAAAAATATGAGGAATAAAATTGGGACCTTGAAATATAAATGTCTCATAGCTTTAAAGAGTCAAGAAAGGTCATCATTAATATAAAGACTAAAATAGAAGAGTCCAAGAAGATAGAGGAATAAGTAAGAGTTCATCTTAAGGCAAAAGAACACCACATTACCGAGCTAGAATCAAAATTTGATTTATTAAAGAAGGAATTGGAGAAGACATGTGCTAAATTGAAAAACAAAATAGTAATGTATGAGATTATAAACTTCCAAAGGTCATCATGCATCAAGACTAGTTTTGGTTATTAAGAGAACTAGAAGATCCCTAAAGAAGGCAGAGTGCAAAAACTATAGAACCACCTAAGAGGATAAATATAGAGAAGAAAAAGAGCTATGTGGATGCACTGAAGAGGTTTTGAATATAGAAATCAAAATGAAGATAGAGCATGTCAATTCTCTTCATAGAGACAATAGAGGTAAGAACGTCCCTGTTAGAGATCTTAGAAGATCATTTCCATCAAGGTAGAATAATGTGATAAGGTACACAAGTTACTTCTATGGTTAATTTTATTCTTGTAATTAATTTGGTCATATAAAAATAAAGTGTAATGCACATGCAATAAATGAATATGCATGGAAGTATGGAAAAGGCACTTATGAAGTTTTCAATAGAAATTATAACTCATTGGCACCATTATTGAATTATAAAGAAAGTGACATTGTATGATGTAATTGTAATAAATTTGGTAATATAGAATGATTTTATAGGATTATTTTCATAGAAACCCCTAAACAAAACAAAAAGGTGAATACCCTGATTATAAATAAAAATTAATATAAAAAAATATGGAGAGAGAAGCAAGAGGAAGTTAATAAAAAAAGGGAAAAATCTATGCTTGTTCAAACAACATTTCATGCACAAGATGAAGGGTAGCTGTGGTATATTAACAATGGGTGTTCAATCCACATGACATGTGATAAAAGCAAATTTCTCACTTTGAAGAAAATGAGTGAAGGTATAGTAAAGTTTGGGTATAATGCTAGGGATATGATTGATGGAAAAGGTACCCTTAACCTTGATAATGGAAAGATAAAAATAGAAAATGTTTTGTATTTTGAAGGGTTGAAACATTACCTATTGAGTGTCAGCCAAATGTGTGAGCAAGGACACACACTCACATTTCATACTCAATTCTGTGAGATCAAGATAGAAAACACATGAAAATTATTTGTAGACAGAAATATAACATCAAATAATTTATACATACTCAGTGAAGTAAAAAGAGAGGAATGCTACATGAGTCAAGTTGATGAAAGCTAGCTATGGCATAAAAAATGGGCCATATGAATTTTGATAATTTAGTGAAAATTGGCATTAAGAATGCTATAAGAGACATGTCAAAAATCGTAAAACCTTCAAACACTATATGTAACCAATGTTAGCATGGGAAGTAGACACAAATGAGTTTCAGATCAAAAGAGTACTCAACAACCAATCCATTAGAATTGATCCATATAGATATGTGTGAACCCATAAGAATGTAAAGCATACAAGGCAAGGGTTATTTTATGATACTAATTTATGATTATTATATAATGACATTGGTTGTCTTTCTAAAAGAGAAATTTGAGGCATTCAAAAAGTTTAAAGCTTTTAAAGCTTTGGTTGAAAATGAAATGGATCTAAGGATCAAATTCCTAAGGACAGATCAAGGTGGTGAGTTCCTATCAAATGAATTAAATGAATTCTATGAAGAGCATAGAATAAAGAGACATTTCTTATCCACTAAGAATCCATAGAAAAAATAAGTTGTAGAGAGAATAATCGAAATGTGCAAGAAATGGCAATAACAATGCTAAAAGAATCCATGATTTCAGATAGATATTGAAGAAAGGCAATCAACACCATGGTTTACATCTTGAACAGAGGACAAATCAAGGTAAACAATAGTAAAACAACCTATAAGCTATGGAAGGGTAGACCAACTTTAGTTAAATACTTCAAAGTGTTTGGAAGCAAATGCTACATTAAAAGAGATGATGAAGACTTGGGGAAGTTCAAGTAAATAACCAATAAAGGTTATTTTATTGGTTATTCCTCAAAGAGTAAAGCCTATAGATGGTATAATAAAAGGATATAAATAATTATAGAGAGTGCTAGTGTTAGAATGGATGAAACTAAGCCTAAATAAGTGAGTGTACCAACTAATATTCATTCAAAAGAATCAAACTTCAAGAAAGAAGAAGAAGTAGCAAAAGAAAGTCTAGAAGAAGAATAAAGGGAAGATACAAGGGCACCATCAAAATTTGTACTAAAAAATCATGCAAAAAATCAAATCATCAGTGATATTGATGCTGGAGTGTAATCTAGGAGAAGGTTAATGAATACATCAAAAAATGTAAACTTGTATCTATTGTCAAAGATAGATATGAAGATCTTTTCAAAAGACATAAATGATAAGCATTGGATCAATGCCATAAAATAAGAATTGAACCAAATAGAGAAGAATGAAACTTAAGAACTTGTTTCTAGACCAAAGGACAAGAATGTAATTGGAAACTAAATGAGTCTTTAAGAACAAACTAAATGAAGAAGGAAAGGTAACAAGGAACAAGTCAAGACTAGTCTGTAAAGTCTATTCTCAAGTAGAAGGTATTGACTTTGAGTAGATTTTTTCACCTGTGGTAAGATTGGAAGCCATAAGATAATTCTTAGCATATGTTGGATTTAATAATTTCAAGGTCTATCAAATGGATGTGAAGTCTACATTTCTCAATGGTAATATTGAAGAAGAAGTTTACATAGCGCAACCTGAAGGTTTCTCTCTATTAGGGATTAAGGATTATGTGTTAGGCTAAATAAAGCATTGTATGGACTAAAACAAACCCTTAGAACCTAGTATGTTAAGCTTGATAGATACTTTCTTGATCAAGGTTTCAAGAGAGGAGTTACTAAAAATAACCTATACTGTAAGATAAAGACAATAAATAATTAATTGTGCTTGTGTATGTTGATGACATTATTTTTAGTGGATACAATGAGAAGATGTCTCAAGAATTTGCAGGGGTAATGCATATTAAAATTTGAAATGTCTATATTAAGAGAGTTATCATTTTTCCTTGGGTTATAAATTACTTAGTCAAGTAAAGTAATCTTCATCTCTTAGACCAAATACATTAAGGAAATGTTGAAGAAATTCAATATGGATGATTGTAAATCAGTAAGTAATCCAATGGTAATAGCATGTAATTTGAGCAAAGATGATGAGTCAGTAGAAGTCAATCAGACCTTATATAGATCAATGATTAGAAGTATATTGTATACTATTGCATCAAGACTAGATATCATGTAGGTAGTAGGTCTTGTGGCCAGATTTTAGGAAACACCAAAATAAACACACTTTCAAGCAATCAAAAGGATATTCAGGTATCTCAAAGGTACTATGGATATTAGATTATGGTACCCAAGAGGAAAGGACTTCACTTGGACAACGTATATTGATGCAAATTGGGCAGGAAACATTAATGATAGAAATAACATGAGTGGAGTTGCATTATTTCTTGGAAAGAGTATTGTGTCATGGTTGAGTAAGAAACAACCCTTAGGTTCCTTGTCCACAACTGAAGCTGAGTACATATAAACCACATCATGTTGTAGACAAGTACTTTGGATGAAACAAACCTTGAATGATTTTAGAATTGAGTATGTCAATCTATTTTATATTTTATATGATAATACAAGTGCAATTAACATATCCAAGAATCTAGTTATGTGTTCAATAACTAAGCATATTTCCATAAAGTATTATTTTCTAAGACAACATGTTATAGATGAACAAGTAGAAATGGAGTAAATTACCACAAAGGAAAAAATAACAAATATCTTCACAAAACTCATCCTAAAATAACCTTTTGAGTTTCTAAGGCATAAATTAGGAGTGACCTATTCTTTATCTAGTCATTAAATCCATCAATAAAATCATGGATTAAGGGGGAGCTAATCATATTATTATTCAACTCCATGCATATGTTGGTGATATACATTGTGATTATGTTGTATATCTCTTTCTCATTGATGTCAAAGGGGGAGAATTAAATAAAGGGGAAACAAAGGAGGAGGAAAACAACAAAAGGGGAATTAATGTCTCATTTTTTATACAAGGATTTCCATCAATGACAAAGGGGAAGATTGTTGGAATATTTTCATTGATGTCAAGTACAAAGTGAAGGGCAAACTATAGAATTGTTCAGAGCTTTGAAATCACTTAGTAGCTTTGGAATCTCCTAGAGATTTAGACTCATTTAGTTTCTTCAAACTCGCCTAGATCTTTGGACTCAATTAGTAGCTTTGGACTCGGCTAGTAATTCCAAACTTGCTTAGTAGCTTCAAACTTATCCAGTCAGTAGCTACATGCTCATCGAGTGTGAAGGACAATAATTGACAAGGATGACCACAAATAAAATGTTTTTAATTTGCAATTAGATATGTATTAATTATGGTCGACCACCTTTGGAGAGATCATATCCCTTGGGAGAAATCACACCCTCTCTAAAAGGCATGAAGAGGTATAAAAGAGAAATGAATGGGAGCTAGAAAAAGTGTATAAATAATTCTTTCTATCATATACAAGGAGAAGAAGAGGAAAAAGAGATAGAAGAGGGAGAAGACTGAAACTTGATTTTGCCATCATTTTTTGACAAAGTAACAGTGACAAGGTGGAAATTATTATTTAAGTGAGATCAATGTCTCAAAACAGAAAGATCGATGTCTTTTGCTAGTTGGTGCTTTGCAGTGAAGTTAGTGTTTCAATTCAAAGAGATCAATTTCTCTTGCTAAGTTGGTTCTTGGCATTGGCGATTGGTGTCTCCAAGTAGGTTTGTGCCTACATAACTTTTTAAAAAAGAATTATTAATCTTATGGATACATTTAGACAGTAGATCCAATCAAATTTTCAAGTGTGGGTTTTTTCCATCGAGGGTTTTCCATGTAAATTTTGTGTTCTGCATTTACTTATTTTTATGTTAATGGTTTCTTTATGAAAGTTAATTATAAAGAAAGTATATTATTACTACACATTGATTCATTCCCCTCCCTCTTAGTGTGGTGTGTGTATAACACTTAGGTGTCTAGAAAGAAAAGTTGAAGAATCTAAAAATAGAACTTTTAGCATTGAAATTAGGTTTTAAAGGCTATATTGCTCAAGATATCTAAATTTATCTTTATAGCCTTGTCATAAATCATTCTTGAGGCTTGAAAACAAATTAGAACTTGAATATTTCCTAAATTACATGGTGAAACTTCATAAAATATTGGAATATTATGTGTTTTAGAATGCTTAAGAGGATACAAGAGGTTTTAAGGTGATTGGTTTTGTTTTCACATGTGTGAGGTATTAGAGCAAACACACAAAGCCTAATTAGGCCTAATCCTAAACTGTAAAAGTTTAAAACAAAGTGGAAAAGAGATTGAGTTGGTTCTTGAAAACTTGGGATTCTCCCTATGCCTTTAAAGGCTTATTCAAGGCCTAATATTCATTTGGCTGATGCTCTTACGCATCAAGATATAAATGGAATCAAGGAGACCACCATCCCCAAATATAGGTTGACTCATGAAGGCATTTGACCACATCAAACACTTCAAATAGCCATGATGCTCCTTCTTTCCTTCATTCAAGGAAACCTTATTTCCAAGTACATCTTCCTTCATTCAAGGAAACCTTATTTCCAAGACAAATGTTAAGTATTTTTATCTTGAGCTTTTCTTAGCTTCAAGAATATGAAATTATTTACTAATAGTGCCAACCATGTGAATATGGAAGCTGATATTGCACCATCAACCTACAAAAAAATGTTAGTAAGTAATTAAAAATGAAACTTATATGTACACTACCTACAAAATCATCAAAATTTGGTAAAATTGATTATATCTACATTTTATAAGTTAACTTACCTATACATATCAATACACCAAACCCATATGATCCACTCTAATATTGATAGTAGCAAGAATAGATTCATGGTTTGATAAACGAACTTTCTATAAACTCCTTTTTAATGGCCTCCCATGATATTTTCTCAATTGAATATTTGTTGTAAGAACCAAATTTGAATAGTGTAGTATCTTCCTATGTGTTTCAATGTCTTCAAACAACCATATATCTAAATTTTTGATTGGATATCATCCAAGCCAAATTACAGTGACTACCAAAGACCCATCAGGATACTTAGTGTTTTCTCCATCTATTGATGTGGAAGTCAATTTTTTCTTTTCCTCTACACACCAACATAAGTAGTAATATTTCACCTCTTCATTGTCCTCATATTTAATAACTATAAAAACATGCTCTATATGACAAAAATAATAATAATGACAATATATGAAGATAAATAACAAGATTAAATAGTATATAATGAATCATATTCTACCTAGCTACACTAGATCAGATACATGACCAAAGTCATGTGACAATGCCATATCTATAAATTACAATGATTGTGAAACCTAATATGTGTTAATTGGAATTAAAGGTCTTGAACTCTTGTCATAAACCCACTCTTGTGACTCACACTTTTTCCAAATAGAGTCCATCCATGTAGAATAGAAACATGCCAAGTGTCTCGTATGAATAGCCCAACAACTTGCATTTGAGCTATGAAATGAGTGGAGCTCACTTGAACCTATTATAGTTATACAATCCTTATAGTTTCCCAAGTTTTATTCCTCTATTAACCAAAAATATCTAAAAATAGTATAATTTGGTTGACATAATTCAACCACACTTTGTGCATCATCCAAATAAGTACCCTCATCAAATTTAAACTCCTCCCTTGAAATGACTCTTTTTACACATGCTCTTGCACCATCATGTTCCCCTTTTCCATATCAAGCCTCAGTGAAACTCCAAATATGTTCTACACTAGTGGTAATGTGCATCCTACTCAACTAATAAAACATCTATGAATTTTTGAATTGTGATGTTCAATTGTCTAATTAAATGTAATGCTGATTGAAATGAATGTTCCTCTCAGTTAACTGTCCATATAACTTCTATAAACAATCATGCACATACTTTGTACAATGCAAATGGTCATCACTAATATATAAATATTACTCCCTTGAATTTTTTTGATCTTGCTCAATACTAGTAGGTGCACGCATGAATTTTATATGCATGAATATATTAACTTATGAAGAGTTGTAATATTGTGACTAAACTTCCATTTGTGGTTTGAATGTGTAATTTTCAGCAAAGCAACTATTGAAACAATCAAACCAAGTGGGAATATACCCTTGCTTATCTTGAATTGTTCATCCAATAATTTATCCCTATGTGTGTTCCTTGCATGCTCATAAACAATTTTCTCTCTGAATTTGACCATAAATTCTAAAATGTGTATCTATTTTGTAAAAAGATTACACCTTTTAGATTCTTTGCCATCTTTTACTTGATAAGATACAGATTTTTATTTCATCAAACCCACTAATTCTTTTTCAAGTGCACTTGTTTCATCTTTATGTATACAATTTTTTACTTTTGGCAATCTACCATAAATGTTGCAATTTCCATCCAAACATGCTTTGTTATAAAAGAACTATCCATTTGGTCTTTTACAAAGAAAGGTTGGAATAAATTCCCTAATAGATTTTGGTAGAACTTCTAAGCAACACTCATACAAAATATTTTTAGAATGCAAAATACAATGAATATGGTGAAAAAATCATAGTGCATTGCAAACTCAATATGTTACCTACAACAACAAGTGGTGCGTGTGTGATTTATTTTTACATAAAAAGGTTTGGCCATATCAACATATCTTTAACTAATAGAAATTTATGGATATTTTTATAAAAACATGGAGTATAATTGTGTTTGAGTCACATCCAAGAAATATTTTGGATGTGATTCATGGTTACGAGAACCAACTCTTCTTTTAACTACATATCTTGCATTAGGTGAAACTCTAGTATTGTCCTTCTAAAATTATGCAAGTAACTCTTTTAGAACATCTACTATAGCTTTGTCCTTTCATGAAATTCGACTAGAGAATGCCCAAAGCTCATTGGTATTGGGTTCATTAAGTCTTTTACATCTTGAAATTGATTTTTTTAATGTTTTTATGTTAATATCAAGTGTTCAGCTTGTTTTTGAAATAAATCATTTTCTCCCTATTTGACTACTTATTGCACAAGTTATGATTATATACAAGGCAACATTATAACAATCTTTATTACATGATTTAGGGCCTACAGTATGATATGCATCATATAAGTTTCAATAATTTTTGCATTTTCATCATCCATTTAGATGTTCTTATCCTAATGTGTACATGGTAGGTCTCATCTTAATCAATTTCATCAACGAATAAATAATTGACATCTTTTAGTATCATGAGTCAAATTATGAAAGAAACTATACCAAATTTTCTGAGCCAGTCTTCTTAAATGGCAGTTAGACATTTTGTTAAGCATTAGTTTAAAAATATTTTCATTGACTTTAATTAAGTACTTACCTTTTCTACACACAATTCTTGAAGGTGTTGTTACTAGTGGAACTTGTTGAGAGGGTGTTTCAAAAATTTAATTAATTTTAATGATTATTGGTGGGATGACATTTTATTCATTATTTCTTTCCTCATTATATGCTTCCATAAAATTTTATTCAGTGCTAATTTAATCATTATTTCTTTCCATAAAAAAATATTCATTGTTGGGGGTAAGGCATCATGAATACAGTTATCATAAAAAAATAAAAAACACTATACTTTGAATGTGAGCTTCCAACATTATCTAATTCATTATTGTCAATTTCATCATTATGAAATTTAGTATTATCAATTCCATCATTTTTGAATTTATTATATTCAATTTCATTAGTATACAATTCATTATTGTCAATGGCATCATTGTCTACGACATTTGGCTCACTAGAGATAGTTTTTATAGCTTGTTTTAAATGAAGTGCTTACATTTGTACGTTGTTTTTATTTCTCACCTATTGTATTTGATCAAGTGTTTTGTTTTTCAAATTCTTGCTCTTTCTAGAACATGATCTATCACCCATTGGACAATTGATAGCCTTTCAATGGTGGGGTCTAAAAAATCACTTGATAATTCTTGTTATCAGCTTTCAAGTACTACAGAAGCACATAGAGAATGACTATCGGTATGGATTTTTTTAACAAGGTAAAAAAGTAGTTAAAAAGTATTTTTTTGTCTATATAGACATAGTACACATGTGTATAATATAACATGTACATGTTATATAATATCATGTATGCATTATATAATGTGTACATGTTATATAATGCATACATGTTATATAATGCAAATGCGTTATAAATTTGAACTCAAATTCTAAGCTTTTTCATTCAAAAATGGCATGGATGCTTGAGCCAAAGGCTTGGACCTGTCAATCTACAATCGAGTTTGAGAGCTTAGATAGAAAATAAGACATTTCAACTCCATCACCACATAAACTATGAATTTCAACAAGACAATTAATAAAATTATTACCATGATGATGAACATGCTCTCCTCTTTCCAAATATATGATTTTTATAATTTTTGGACTATTTTAAGGTTACAAACTATGGTTATTTCTAACTATAGATTTTTTAGGCTACCACATGCTACAAATATACATGCTTATACATGTTAATATATATATTTTTTCGTTCATCCAAGTTCAAAAAAAATTATATGGTCACAAACTAAGCCTAATTCTACACACATTCAAAAAAATCCATTTTCTCTTTTTTTTGAGGTAGTTAGGGGGGCCACATGGCTGACTAACCATTTTTTTAAATCAATTATCATGATCTATTTAATTACAAAATTAATAATAAAAAATATTCATTGATATAATATTAAAAATATAGGTCACGAACTAGAAGATCTTATATACATATTAACTAAAGGGTCTCAAACAATATTAAATGATGCCCAAAAAATGGTGGGCCACACAACCATCTATCCACTCTATTTTCATTAAAAAAATTATTGTTCATATTCAAATTTTAGATGTTTGACCTAGTTATACTTAATTATTTTTGAAAAAATAGTGTTTTGGAAACTAAACTTTAAGTTATACAATTCATGGTCTTAAAGCATCTTCAAATTTTGAGTTTGGCTATTTCAAATTATCTACACAAGTTCAATTTTATAAAATTTTAGGAAAATCATGTCCATGAGTAGCTCCTTTTTGTCACCCAACTTTTTATACTTATCCATAACCAACAACCATGACTCATTGCATGTACATTTATGATGCAAATGAGTTTGCATCTATGCCACCAAACCGTACACTCAATGATATCTACATTTTGTTTGACTTTATATCTTAATATGGTCAACTATATCCACTTTAAGGGTAGTCATCACATTAGTTGTGTCATCAATATGCTTTGAAGTGTTTGATAGCATTAGAGGTGACTATGCAAGAATGTTAATCATGCACACATAATGATCAATTGCACCTACATGCTGATAAAACACAAGCGAAGCTTACATGCTCAAGGTTTTTTTATAAAGGGAAAAAAGTGCAAGAGGACCAATTTCTTATTGTGGGACATCCATTTCTTTATATGGTTTAGTTATCTCTACTTGAAGACCATTTTTATTGGGTGTTGCTTCAACATTTATTGTAATGTTGCTAATTGTATTCAGTTTTTGAGTAGTGCATTACATTTTTTAAGTCATAAATATGCTCATAAGTGTTTGATATCATTAGAAGTGACTATGCAAGTATTTGAACCATACACACATAATTATCAATTATAGATACATGATGATAAAAAAGGTGAAGCTTACGTGGTCAAGGTTTTTTCAAAGGGTAAAAAATAGCAGGAGAAGACTAATTTATTCTTGTGAGACACCCATTTCCTTATATGGTTTGGTTATCTCTACTCAGATGACATTTTTATTGGTGTTAGTTGACCTTTTGTTGCAACCTTCCTATAGGTGTATATTCTCTCTATTCAACAAAAAACTAAACTATAACACAAAAATAGTTGAAGTTGCAGCTTCATGATTGGTTAGCTTTTATAGAAGAGGGATTTTGTAAAGTGAGAGAGTATAAATTGATGGTTAAACCTTACTCAAAACTAATGAATGTGTAAAAATAAGTTCATATAAAGTAATTATGGGGATAAACATACACATGCTTTGACTTCAAGGAAATGATTAGATTTACTTACCATGCACCCATTACAAAGGGGATTTTAGCATGCAAGATGGTGGAATATTTTACTAACTATTTTATATTTAATTATGCATTTATAAAAGGGAATCATTTGTGATATAATGTAAATGTCATGGTAGACATGTCATCGGTTGAGAGAAGATGTCATCTACTACCAAATATTGTTAACTAGAAATAAGGTATAACACAACAAATGAGCTTAGAGTGGATATGGACCACACAAAACATAAACCAATGAAGCCTAAAGGGGAACCCATCTATTTGTTTGCCTCATTAGTTGAGAGAAAAGGTAGTCAATTGGTGATCGATCATAACTGGCAGGGAGATTTTGTAGATTTTTCTCAGTACAGGGTGTTTATTATCCCACTTTTGAAGGTTTTCATTTTGTTTGGTCCTATATGTCCCATTATTTAAGGTGCCGACCCAATTTGCTCATGCAATTGTAAAGCTAACACTTGTTATGTAAATCTAACCCGTCATGAAGCCATATCCTCAACTTTTTTTGTGTTTCAGTTTGGTTTGTCATTGAGTAACTAGAATATAATAAAACAATTTTAATATGTCAGTCAATATGGAAAATTCATTATATATAGCTATTAATTTTTTAAAAGTAATAATTAATGTGACTAAACATATAAAAGGAAAAATTCATGTAATTAATCACACACATGTAATTAAACACATAATCTTAGATGTGATAGTTATTTGTATAACCACTTGTTAAAATAGGATGGCTTAGATTACTAAAATCCCAAAAATCCTAATCACTTGTTTAAGAATAAACAACTTAGACTATGAAAACTTACATATGTATAACAACCTATTATGAAAATATGGTATAGATGGTTAATTTTTATAATAGTAATATTCTAGATTATATTATATATACAATTAATTAATAATATATTACAATTATGTAATTATGGGTAATATTGGGCCATTCCCTACTACATGATAATTAAACCTACCTAATCTCCTTGCCCCTTTAGAATGATCACCAATAAATAAACTTTTATCTCAATTGACAACTCCTCTACCACAACATTCACATGGTATAATGAGTGATGCCCTCTTATGCATCCATGTGGCATGTAATTTACAAAGGGATCAGTACTCACATCAACTACAATGGAAGCAACAAGATCAACTCTAGAACTCTGAAATATTTCCTCCACATCACCATCATTGCATTATTAATTTAATCCATAAATTAGATGTGAATTCTTTTTGTAATCAAATAGAAAATAGTTAATAAAAGATGCCAACACCTTGTAAGCCAAAAACCTCTTTGTAATGGGTGCATAGTATGTAAATCTAAAAATTACATTGGATTCAAGGCATGTGTAATATATGAGTCCTCTAGTGTATTATCACATGACATACCCTATCTTGCCTATTAGCATCACTGCCTAGCTCATTTTCAAATCTTTCAACACTTTCAAGTTTTGTATGGCTTTGCCATTGTTTTTGTAGGTGTCAATATATTAGTAACTTAAATGAACATACATTACAATATATATTTTGGAGCCTAAATATTTTGTCTTCATATCATTGGCATTACAACATGAATTTGAGTTGCACATCAGACATGTAGCCTTCTCTCAATCAAAGCAACATCATGTTGTTCTCATCATTGGTTTTTGAGTCATCTAATTTCACTATTATTTCAATCATGTATTGGGTAATTAAAATAATTCAATGGAATTTATAGATTTCATTATCAAATGTGACCTATCGTTGAACTTTGTACATGTATTTTATCAAAATTATTTGAGTCTCTTATTGAAATATCCTATCATTGTCCCTCACCATCACCACTCAGTGCACCTTGATATCTTTAAACACCATTTGCATTTTTAGTATGGTCTTTATCTTCCCCAAAAAAATTTCATTGCTCAAGTTCTTCATAAAATTTTTAAGCGTTTCCTCCCCACATAGTGCATTGCCACACCATACGAAGAAACACACAATTTTATTTGTCATTACCACCTTCACAAAAAATATCAGATTTTTATTTTTTAATACTTTGTGAAAAAGTGAGATGAAGTCAAAATTCATAAATTTTAATAGTAGTATGACTATCAATTTACACTCACTTTATAAATACCCACTTTGTTATTATAGTATTATTATATTAATAATAAGTAAATATAACTATTAATATTTTAATATATATTTATAATTATAATAAAATGATAACTTATATAATATATTTGTAATTATCATAAATAAAATATTATTAAACATATTAATTATTTCTATAATATACTATAATAATATGGTATTATAATAATATATAATATATTTTTATTATATTATATCTCTATTTAAGGTTTGATTTCTTTTACTACAAATGTGATCCGTGAACAGAGCTCATTCTCATAATCCATTTGAAGGCCACGTTTATTTTTTGTTGACACAAGACCTGAACCATGGCTTTGCTGCTCACGGAGATCATAGTTGCCCACTTCGATGGTGATTAGTGTGAGTCAACCATGGCTTTGCTGCTCACGGAGATCATAGTTGCCCACTTTGATGGTGATTAGTGTGAGTCAACCATGGCTTTGTTGCTCATAGAGATCGACACATCACTCATCAAAAGGTATGTATAATTCAATTTAAATATATCTCTCCCTTCATTTGTTTGGAAAAATAAAAATGATTGTGAGTTCAAATCTGATAATGTATATTATACACTTATTAATAAAACAAAATAGGAGCTACTCGATAGGATTGATAAACTCAAGACTAAAAGTGGAGCCTACAAAAGTGAATACCAAGATGAGATGATTAAAGTGAGGAAATACATGGTCAATTTTCATGGGGAAAATTATACTTATCTCAACTAGACAGGTATGGTGTTGAATTGAAATTTGAAATGCCATATTCATTTTAAATGGTTCTTCTAATTATCCATTAAATGATAGGGATTCCAAATATTTTGAAGAAATATGACAAGAGAACAAGAGGTGTATTATCCAACATCCCTTCTTCGGTTCATAAGTACTCTCTAACCTCATCAAATTGTGTGAAATCACCCTTACCCTTCACAATTTATTTCAAGACCATGATGCCCTTTCTTCTCTTCACCCTCCAGCTAATGGAGATATTAAAAGAGTAAGAAAAGTGTTGGAAAAGATCATTTTATGTTAATTCCATAATATATTTAAAATATGGGATATATCAAGCCACAATTAAAAAAATATGAATTTTATGGATTTTATTGCATATAATGAAACCTGTCAATTCAATTTAAATAAATTGATTTTTTTTTTGGTAATATGTTTTTCATTGGGCATGAGAACCAGTTTTAAAGTCATGGATACTTTTATTTGTTTTAGTTTTGTAAAGGGAAAAAGTAAAACAAATTTGGTTATTTCAAAAGAGATTTGATTCAGAGTGGGTCCTTGGTAGAGGACAAACCAAAAAAAAATTCAAATCGTAATCATAGAAGGTATACCAACACTTGTGTTTAAGTTGAAAGATAAAATCAAGAGCAAAGAAGTCATATGAAGGGGTTATAACCCATAGATTCCCACCTTTATAATTTTATGAAATTACTTATAAAAGCATGCAACATAAATGAAATTTTAATACTATAAATATATTAAATTTACATGAGGTTTGGCTTATGTTATATTTTAAAAATAAGTAATATACTAGCAGTTTCCCTAAAAGGGCAAGGAACGTTGGAAGAAATGTATATTTCATTTTTGAGTTTTTTATGGTAAGTGATGAATTCTCGTATTGGTGGTGATAATGACTAAGTTGATCAGCTCATTATATTTTTGGTAAGTTTTTTTAGTATAAGATGTGGACACCAAAAGTGCCAAACATAGTCATTGGTCTTCCAAGACCAATCTATGCATAGGTTGAGGTTGATGGACTAACACTTATTGGCTCGCAATGGAGAAATAAGGAGACCCCAAATCATCCTTTTGCTGACATGTGTTAATATAAAATAGATATATTTAAATATTACATGATATTATGTATACTAAATATTAGATCATATTATATTATACTATATTATATATTAGACTATAAATTATTCTAAATGTGAAGTATATAATATGTTTCAATATAATATTCCAAAAAAGGAAAAGCACCAAATACACCCTTAATACCACAACATAAACATCTATTGGGATTCTCTGATAACACCTGTTCACAAGAGACATGTTGATGATGATGAGTTTTGCACCAAATTTGCCACCACCAGTCACCATGATGCCCATCCCAAAACTCTATTAATTAGAAACCCACATCTCAAAAGAAAAGGTTCAATTTTTTCACATAATATTTTTGTCACAACTAACCTGTCATGAATCTGTTGTTTGAAGGAAAGACATAAGTATGCATTACAATATAGACTATAGATCCTCAATGTCTTGACTCCATATAAGTGGAATTGCAGTGCTGATTTAAGTCATGCATTAAACATGGAGCCTTCCTAAAATCAAATCATCATCATGTTTTTCTCATCAACCCTTCATAATAGCAAATGTCCAATCAAAGAAACAAGTAACTTAGAAGGTCTGTACCCATTTCTTATGTATGAAAGACATTTAAATACAATAGTTTTCATAAAACCACACAATCTATTGAATACCTAAATGTCATCTCAAATCCCAACATACACCAATGCAATCTATCAAAGAATCTAGATGACACATTTCAGATGAAGGTTTGGGGTGATCAAACATGGTGTGATGTGGTTGATGGAAAATCATTTCCATGCTATACTTAGGCATGATGTGCACCAATGATCATTAATATTAAAATTCTAAACCTTCATGCAAAATGTGTGTACACATTGATGATGATGATGATTGATTGGATTTTAGACTATTGATGCATTTTGATGGTTTATGTTCTTTATTTTGATCCAAATTATCTACTTCCCAAGATGTTGAGATTCTTCACATGACATTAAATTCTCCATAATTATTGGGTTAAAATCTATATAAGGAAGATTTTTTTTAATTTTCATGGGTCAATGTATTGGCAATATGGATGAATGGAAGCAAAAAGATAGGCTTTGGGAACTTAATGCCTTATCCCCACATTAATGACATTACATCATTAATTTACTTTGGACATTAGATATAGAGCCTTGCCATAATCAAATCAATGCTCATGACATCCTCATCTACACCAGATAATAAAAAATGGTCATTAAAATATGTTGCCATCTTGGAAGCTATGGACCCCTTTACAATGGGTGATGGTCATGTAAATCCAAATTTTCCATGAATCTAGGTTTGGTGTTTGATATAGACCCCTTCATGTAAAATATCATCAAAAATAACTTACCATTTCCCCTCACCATCATTTCTCATCTCACCTTGAAATATTTCACTATTTTCATGTTTTGTATAACCTTACCCTTTCTTCTAAAGGTGTGAGTATGGTGTTTTTATTTTTTCTTAAGCATGATGTAATTATTCATGGATGAATGGAAGTTACAAGGTAGTCTTTTAAAAAACCTCAATGTCTTATCCCAAGACTAATAAAATTGCATCATTACTTTTAGTTAGACATGAGACATGGATCCCTACATAATCAAATCAAATGATGTTTTAATCCATCCTTGACAATAAAAAAAGGCCAATATGTTTTGTATGTCCTTTTCATTTCTTCTAGTAGTTTGATTATGGTATTTCCATATGTTATTAATTTTGATATAATTGCACTAGGTGGTAATCTATTGGCATTATGAATGAATGGGAGCTACAAGATTGACTTTAAGACCTTAAATTCTTATAGCAACATTAGTGGAATGGGATCATTGGTCAGATTTAAACATGAGACATGGTGCATTGCCACAATCAAAACATATATCATGACATCATTGGCGATCCTTGACAATAGGAAACATTCATTAAAATATGACACCATATTGATATGACATATAATATAATATAAAATCAAATAAAATATATAATATAAAATAAAATATTAAATATAATATAAAATATGCAAAACACATGTTGAGTTGACTGACACATTTTCCAGTCTAAGGAAAGGCAAGCAATGAATGAAAATATCACAAGAGACACATTGATGATGATGATTGTCTATCTTTGAGACTATTGATGCATTTTAGAGTTTAATGTTCTTAATTTTGATCCAATTTCTCTACTTCCAAAGATGCCAAGATGCTTCACATTACATTAAATTATCCATAAGTATTGGGGTAGTCTATATATAGGGATGCAATTTTTTGTTATCAAGGGTCAATGTATTGAAAATATGAATGAATGGAAGCAACAAGTTAAGCTTTGAGACCTCAATGTCTTGTCCCCATATTAATGAAAATATATCATCAATTTATGTCATAAATTAGACGTGGAGCCCTTTCACAAACAACTTAGTACTCATGACATCATCATCTACCCTTAGCAATAAAAAATGGTCATTTAAATATGTTTCCACCATACAAACTACAGACCTCTTCATAATCGGTGATGGTCATGTAAATCCAAAAGTTACCCTAAATTTGGCTCTGGTGTTTGATATGGGACCCTTCATGTATGATATCATCATAAATACCTTACCATTGCTGCTCACCATGATTTCTCATCTCACCTTGAAATCTTTCACTATTTTCATGTTTTGTATGGCCTTGCCCTTTTTTTCAAAGGTATGAGTATGGTGTTTCTATATATTCTTTATATATATAATACTATATACTTATAATATATTTTATTGTTAGTTACCTCTAAAATATCCTATATTGTAAGAATTCATCACTACCCCTATACAAACAATGATAATATTGATGATCATCCCGTCAATTCCTAAGGAAGCATTGGGAAATACCAAAGGAGGGGTTTGAGGCTCATTAAGTGGTCAATGCAACAACCAAGAACTAAATCTCCACACTTCTCCATAATACTTGTTGAGTTACCTAACATGTTTTGTAATTTAAGGGAAGGCAAGTAATAAACAAAAAACTCACAAAAGACACATTGATGATGACGATGATTGACTGTCTTTTAGAATGCCGATGTATTATGGAGGTTTATGTGCTTGATTTTGATCCAAATTCTTTGTTTCCCAAGATGTCGAGATGCTTCAAATGACATTAAATTCTCATAAGTATTGGCTAGACCATATATAGGGATGCAAATTTTTGTTGTCATGGGTCAATATATTGATAATATGGACAAATATAAGTAACAAGATAGGTTTTGGGACCTTAATGTCTTATACCCAAATTAATGACATTGCATCACTAATTTATCCAACAAATTATATATATATATATATATATATATATATATATATATATATATATATATATAAATATAATAGCTTATATTATATAAAAATATTTAGATTATATATATATATATATATATATATATATAATAGCTTATATTATATAAAAATATTTAGATCATCTATTTTATTATGTATAATATAATTATATTATTATTTATTAATTATATATAATAGTATAATATTTTAATATATCAATTACAAAGTGCATATATATGTGATATATAAAAATATAATAATAATATAAATATATAATATTGTAATATAATTATAATTTAAAATTCTATATTATTATTAATTAATAATATAATCTAATCATATTTAATATTTATATATTAATAAAATAAATAAAATATATAATATAGTTGTGTAGCATGTAATTTATATTTTGTGGTAGGTAGCATGACAAGTCCTCTAGTGGTGGCATGTGCCTACTGCCACATGATGCCATTTAAAAACAAACATAGCTCAAATGTGGTTTATTGCAGCAACAAATTACCAAAAGCAAAATTGTTATCTCATTAGGATTTTGGTTTGAAGTTCATTGAACTTTTGTATCTTCAATTTCAATCAAATTTACAGCTAGTTTGTGTGGTATGCAAATGCGGGTGTGCCAAATTTAGATTTTGTGGTTAGGTTTGGTGATTGGAATAGGAAAGTAAAGTATGGTTGTTTACATGAATGTGATAGCTTGTTACTTGGTTGGTGTTCTACTTAGGGATATTCTTAGTTACCTCTTTCATTTGGGAGTAATGGTGAGTACCCACCACTCTTTTCTAATATGTTGAATTTTAAGCATAAACAAAGAAGGTCCTTGGCATTGTATGTTGTTAACAATATTTATGAAATATAAAAGGGAATCTAGAATAGAATGATTTGTGGAATTACATTTCAAATTATCTTACTCAAAACTAATTTAAATTGAGAGGCAGTCTCTTCAATCCCTCATCTCCCCATTACTTGATCATTTTTTAATAATTTATCTATATTGAATAGTTTTCTCTTTATCCCCATTTGCGAGCTATTCTTTGCATTTGGTATAAAAAAATTAAGGTAGACATTTTGTAAAAAAATGAATATGTTATAACATTTACCTCATTCAATGCATATAACACCACCAATTTTCACATGTCAACATAAGATAAGACAAAAAAATTAGTTTTTAGGTCTCATGTGAGATAAATATAAGAATAGTTTTTGATATAGAACACCTCTGGCATAATTATTATGGCTAATTCTTGACAAGTTTCATTTTTTCATTAATATGCTAATTTAAATATCTATATAAATTTTTGAAAGACATTGTGCATGTTTGAAAGAACAATTTATATTAAATTTGTTACATATGATGCGTAGTTTATATGCAATTTAGGTATTTAAAATATTCTTAAACTATAATACATATTGGTGACATATAATTTAGAAAAAAGAATTTATACTTTTCCTATAATTAATAAAATTAATGTCTAACTAAATGACCAATTAAATGATTAATGCAAACATACGCACTTATTATTTAGAGTGCATAAATGTTCCACACATGTGCCCTAACATATACAATGGTAAAATGCAAATGGAATGTTACAATAATTGAGTTTTTCTAGATATTATATTTATTTGTTTAATTTTTGAAACTAAGATTTTTGGTTATTTATAGCAATGATATTATTTTACATTAATTTTCTACTAAATATAAAATTTATGTGCTCACCTATGCATTCTTTAAAATACAAGCACATGGTAAAAAGGTGGCCTTGAAAATTTTAACACTTTATAGATTTACTTAGTTTTATTGAGGAGTGCTCAAATCACTATGAGAAGATGCCACTCTAATATATTACCACAGGGATCTCCTCCACTCGTGCCACTTTGGTAGTGGAGTGGGCCATGCAATTTATTCTCCACCCATCCTAATTGAAAAGGTTGAAATTTACCATTTCATGGAAATTTTGTTATTGGGGCATCTTGATGGACCTCTATTATTTGTGATGGCATGGATACTAGGTTTTTCATTCCCCCTCTACCTAGGTGGTGAGTTCTTGTGCCTCTAACTATACAAGTGAAAAATAAGGTTAGATAGGTAGCATCAAATCCATTGTTGTGGGAGCCATCTTGTTGGGATGGTATCCATCATAAGGGTGATCTTCCACCTCATCTATCTAGTCCCACAAGATGTGATTAATTAGTTTACACCCTTATATTTTCTCCCTTTCCATAGTGTGAGTGAACCAAAGTAACTCCTTCACAAATTTTCTAGTGCAAGATGTTGAAGCTAATGTCAATAAGTCCTAGTGATGCTTAGGATTAGAGTTTGTGGAGTTGCTGAACATGGAGCTCAACAAATTTAGTGCCTTATTTTTGGAATTAGAGGAAGAGTATATGTTTCAATTTAAATATTTCTCTCCCTTCATTTGTTTTGAAAACCAAAAATGATTATGGGTTCAAATCTGATTGTGATGTTATTCACTTATTAATAAAACAAACTAGCAGCTACTTGATAGGATTGATAAAATCAAGACTAAAAGTGGAGACTCCAAAAGAGAATACCAAGATGAGATGATTAAAGTGAGGAAAGACACGGTCAATTTTCATGGTGAAATAGTTATGCTAGATAATTATATAGGTATGGTGTTGAATTGAAATTTGAAAGATGAAAGTGAAACACCATATTCATTCGATCTACCTCTTAATTGTCCATTCAATGATAGGGATTGCAAAGATTTTAAATAAATATGACAAGATAACATGAGGTATATTAAAACACCCATTAATATAGAAGGTTCTCCAAGAACCCTTTTTTAGTGCATAAGTACTCTCCAACCTCATAAAATAGTGCAAAAACACCCTTACCATTCACAGTTTATTTCAAGACCTTGATGCACTTTGTTCTCTTCACTTGATAGATAATGTAAATATTAAATGAATTAGAGAAATGTTGGAAGATTTTTCCTTATGCTACTTCCATAATCAATCAACAATATGGTATGTATTTAGCCATGGCAAAAACCATATGGATTTTATTCCATATGATGAAACCTGCCAATTCAAATTAAATAAATTGCTTTTTTGTAGTAATATGTTGTTTTTTGGGCATGAGAGCTTGGTTTTAAAGTCATGCACATTTTTATTTAGTTTAGTTTTGTAGATTAGAAAAGGGAAAGAAATTTGGTCATTGCAAGAGATATCTGATTTGGAGTAGGTCTTTGGTGGAGGAGAAACCAAGCTAAAAATTCAAATCATAATCACAGGAGGTATACCAAAACTTATGTTGAAGTTGAAAGATAAAATTAGGAGTGGAAAAGCCATTGGGAGGGGTTATAACCCATATATTCCCACCTTTATAATTGTATGAAATTACTCATTAAAACATTCAACATAAATAAACTTTTAATACTAGAAATATATTAAATTTACATGAAATTTGGCCTATGTTATATTTTAAAAATAAGTTATACTCACAGTTACCTCGAGGGTGTAAAGAATGTCGAAATAAATATGTATTTCATTTTCATGTCTTTTTGTGGTAAGTGATCAATTATCTTATTGATATTGGTAATGACTAACTCAATCACCTCATTAGTTTTTGGTATGTGTTTTAAGTATAAGATATGGACACCAAAAGTGCCAAGCATAGTCATTATTCTTCCAAGACAAATCTATGCATAGGTTAAGGTAGATGGATTACCACTTGTTGGATCACAATGGAGAAATAAGGAGACCCCAATTCCTCCTTTTGATGACATGTACTAGTATATATAAATATTACATGATATTATGCATACTAAATATTAAATCATATTATATTAGACTATATTAGATATTAGACTATAACATATAATAAATTTGAAATATATAATATATTTAAATATAATATTTTGAAAAAGGAAAAGTGTCATATACATGTTTAACACCACAACAAAAAAATCTACTAGGATTCATGCACAACACCTATTAACCTGCCTAGCTTCACAAGAGACATGTTCATGATGATGAGTTATGAACTAGCTCCATCACCACCAGTCACCACAATGCCCACCCTATAAATCTGTTAATTAAAAACCTATATTTTAGAAGAAAAGGTTTAAATTTTACATAGAATATTTTTTTCCTTTTTGATTGTTGTAGCTAACCCATCATGAAGACATTGTTTGAAGGAAAGACATAAGTATGTGTCACAATATATAATTTATAACCTCATTGTCTTGTCTCCATTTAAGTGGAATCACATTGATGATTTTATTCACATAATTAACATGGAGCCTTCCTAAAATCAAATCAACATCATGTTTTCCTCATCCACCCTTCATAATAGAAAATGTCCAATCAAAGTACCAAGTAACTTAGAATCTATGTAACCATTTATTATGGATGCAAGACATGTAAATAAAATAGCTATTTTAAAATAATACAATATTTGGAATGCATAAATGTCAGCTAAAATCCCAACATACACTAATGCAATCTATCACAAAATCTAGATGATACATTTTTCACAAAGGTTCAGGGTGATCAAACACGGTGTGATGTGGTTGATAGAAAATCATTTCCATGTTATACATAAGCATGATGTGCACAAACAATCATCAATATTCTAATTCTAAACATTTGTGACAAATGTGCATACATAGTGATGATGATGATGACGATGATGACTGACAAATTTTTAGACTGTTGATGCATTTTGGAGGTTTATGTGCTTGATTTTGATCCAAAGTATCTACTTCCCAAGATGTTGAGATGCATCACATTACATTAAATTCTCTATAATTATTTGGGTAGACTATATATAGGGAAGTATTTTTTTGTTACCATGGGTCAATGTACTGGTAATATGGATGAATGGAAGAAAAAATATAGGATTTGGGACCTCAATGCCTTGTCCCCACATTAATTATATTCCATCATTTGTTTGTGTCAGACATCAAACATGGAGCCTTGTCACAATAAAATCAACGCTCATGACATCCTCATCTACCCTAGATAATAAAAAATGGAAATTAAAATGTGTTTCCATCTTGGAAGCTATGAATACCTTTACAATGGGCAATGGTCATTTAAATATCCCTTTGTGTACAATATCATCTAAAATACCTCACCATTACCCCTCACCATCATTTCTCATCTTAGTTTGAAAATTTTCACTATTATCATGTTTTGTATAGCCTTACCCTTTCTTCCAGGGGTATGAGTATGGTGTTTTTTGTATTTTCTTAAGCATTATGTAATTGTTTGTGGATGGATGGAAGTTACAAGGTATAATTTTAGGACATCAATGTCTTGTCCTAGGATCAACAACAATTCATAATTTCTTTGAGTTATACATGAAACATGAATACCTAAAAATTCAAATCAAATCAAATGATGTTTTAATCCACCCATTTACAATAACAAATGGACAATATGTTTTTTATGTTCTTGTCATTTCTTTTAGTGGTTTGATTATGGCATTTACATATGTTATTAATGCTAATATAGTTTTTCTAGGTGGTAATATATTAGCATTATGAATGAATGGGAGATACAATATTTACATTGGGAGCTCAAAGCCTTGTACCAACATTAGTGGAATTGCATCATTGGTTAAATTTAAACATGAGATGTGGTGCATTGCCAAAAGCAAATCAAAACTCATGACATCATCAAAATTGGAAACGTTGATTAAAATATGATGCCACCTTGATTTTATATATAATATAGTAAAAAATCAAATATAATATAAATTATAAAATAAAATATCAAGTAAAATATAAAATATGCACAACACCTCTTGAGTTGACTGACACATTTTATAGTCTAAGGGAAGGTGAGAAATGAATGAAAATATCATAAGAGACACATTGATGATGATGATGATGATGATGATTGACTACATTTGATATTGTTGATGCATTTTAGAGTTTTATGTGCTTGATTTTGATCCAAATTTTCTACTTCCCAAGATGTCAAGTTGCTTCACATGAAATTAAATTCTTTGAAAGTATTGGGGCAGAATATATATAGGGATGAAATTTTTTGTTGTCAAGGGCCAATGTATTGGTAATATGGATGAATGGAAGCAACAAGATAGGATTTGAGACCTCAATATTTTGTCCCCATATCAATGACATTGCATCATTGATTTATGCCTCACATCAAATGTGGATCCCTGTCACAATCAAATTAGTGCTCATGACATTACCATCTACCATTGAAAATAAAAAATGGTCATTCAAATATATTTCCACCTTGCAAGCTATGGACTTCTTTGCAATGGGTGATGGTAATGTAAATCCAAAAGCTTCCCTAAATTAGGATATGGTGCTTGATATGGGTCCCTCAATGTACATTATCATCATAAATACCTTACCATTTCCACTCACATTATTTCTCATCTTACCTTGAATTTTTTCACTATTTTCATGTTCTATATGGCCATTCCATTTTTTCCAAGGGTATGAGTATGGTATTTTTGTATGTTATTAAAATATATATAATAATACTATATAATTATAATATATTTTATTGTCACTTACCTTTAAATATCATATATTATAGGGATTCATCAATTCCCCTATAAGAATAGTGACAATCTTGATGATCATCCCATCAATTCCCAAGGAAACATTGTGTGACACCAAAGGAGGGGTCTGAGGTGCGCTAAGTGGTTGATGAGATGACCATGCACAATTACCTAAGAAATGAACCTCCACATTTTCACTTAACACTTGTTGAGTTTCATAACATGTTTTATAGTCTAAGGGAAGGCAAGTGATAAAATAAAAAATTGTAAAAGACACATTGATGATGATGATGATGATTGACTCGATTTTAGACCTTTGATGGATTTTTGAGGTTTATGTGCTTGATTTTGATCCAAATTATTTGATTTAAGAGATGTTGAGATGCTTTAAATGACACTAAATTCTCATAAGTATTGGGGTAGACTATATACAGGGATGTAATTTTTTGTTTTCAAGCATCAACGCATTGATAATATAAATGAATGGAAGTAACAAGACAGGCTTTGAGACCATAGTATCTTGTCCCCACATTAATGAGATTGCATCATTTATTTTCCCCACACATTATATATATATAACATATATTATATAATAATTTAATATCATATATTATATAAAAATATTTACATCATCTATTTTCCTATGTATAATATAATTATATTACTATAGAGTAATTATATATAGTAGTATAATATTTTAATTTATTAATTACAAAGTGCATGTATATGTGACATATAAAAATATAATAATAATATAAATATATAATGTCGTAATATAATTATAATCTAAAATGATATATTATTATTAATTCATAACATAATATAATCATCTTCAAATTACTATATCAATAAAATAAATAATATATATAATATAATTGTGTAGCTTGCAATTTATATTTCATGGCAGGTGGCATGACAAGTCCTCTAGTGGTGGCACATCATTGCTACCATAAGATGTCATGTAAAAATAAACATAGCTTAGATGTGGTTTACTACAACAAAAAATTACCCAAAGCAAATTTGTTATCTCATTATGATTTTGGTTTGATGTTCATCGTACCTTTGTGTATTCAATTTCAATCAAATTTCTAGCTATTTTGTGTGGTATGCAAACATAAGTGTGCTAAATTTAGCTTCTATGGTTAGGTTTGGTGATTGGAACATGAAATAAAAGTATAGTTTCTTATGTGAATGTGATAGCTTATTACCTAGTTGGGGTTCCACATGGGGCTATTCTTGGTTACCTATTTCATTTGGGAGTAATGGTGAGTACCTACAACTCTTTTATAATTTGTTGAATTTTAAGCAAAAATAAAGAAGCTCCTTGGAATTGTATGATGTTAATAGTGTTTATAAAATATGGAATTGCATCTAGAATGGAATGATGTGCGGAACTGAATTTCAAAGTCTCTTACTTAGAATTGATTGAAACTAAGAGGTAGTCTCTTCAACAACTCCCCTCCTCATTACTTGATCATTTTTTATAATTTATATACATTGAATAATTTTCTCTTTATCCCCATTGATGAGCTATTCTTTGAATTTAGTATAAGAAATTAAGGTAGACATTTTGTAGGAAATGTGTAGGTTATAACCTTTTGCCTTATTCATTTTTGTAATAATAAATATGTTTTATATCATATGCTATGTATTTTCCTAGGTATATATAACTCAGTAGAGATCTCAAGTAATTGTTTCATCTTTATATAATATAATGAGTTAATTGGGAGTCTTCAAACAATGCCATCATGAAAATTACTTTTTACTATCAAAATTTATAAAGGGTTGTCATGATAACCGATCAACCAAGATCAAAGGTCAATGAAAAATCAAAAGTTTCCATTATTTTAAATGTGAGGTAGATACATATGTCATAAGGTAACTTATTTAATTAATTAAATAAACATTTTTAATTGATCCTATAATCCTACCTTACACGAATAATAACTTAGAGTCGACCACCTTTGCCATTGATCATGTTAAATCAGGGTCAGATGAAAGAATGATGAAATATAGATGTATGATAATGATTCATTGATTGATGCTATAACTCAAATCAATCATGATCAACTATAGTAATATATTTGACAACACAAAAGTTTCACTATAGACAACACCTTCGATAGACATGTGTCAACATAAGATAGGATTAAAAACTTAGTTTTTAGGTCTCATGTGAGATAAACATAAGGATAGTTTCTCATGTACAACACGTCTAGCATAATTATTATGGTTATTTATTGACAAGTTTCCGTTTTACATAAAATGATAATTTAAATATCTATATAAATTTTTAAAAGACATTGTGCATGTTAGAAATAATATTTTATGTTAAATTTGTTACATATGATGTACAATTTATATGCAATTTAAGAATTTATAATATTATTAAACTATAGTACATACTAGTAACATATAATCCAGAAATAAGAATTTATAATTTTCCTATAATCAATAAAATTAATGTCTAAATAAATGACTAATTAAATTATTAATGCAAACATACACATTCATTATTTTCAGTGCATAAATGTTCCACACAAGTGCCCTAACATATACAATGATAAAATGCAAATGGAGTGTTATGATAATTGAGGTTTTCTAGATATTATATTAATTTGTTTAACTTTGTAAAACTAAGAATTTTGGCTATCTCTAGCAATGATATTATTTCATGTTAATTTTATACTAAAGAAAAAATTTGAATGCTCACCTATGCGTTCTTGAAGATTTAGGCACATGATGAAAAGGTGACCTTCAAAATTTAACACTTTCTAGATTTTCTTAGTTCTACTGAGGAGTGCTCAATGCACCATGAGTAGATGTCCCCATAATATCTTACCATAGGGTTCTCTTCCACTAGTGCCACTTTGGTAGTGGAGTGGGCCACACAATTGCTTCTCCACCCCTCCTCATTGAAAAGGTTGAAGTTTGACAACATTTCATGGAATATTTTCATGTTGGGGCATCTCAATGGACCTCTCTTGTTTATGATGGCATGGATACTAGGTTGTTCATTCCCCCTCTAACTAGGTGGTGAGTGATTGTGCCTTTGACTGTACAAGTGAACAATAATGATAGATAGGTAAATTCAAATCCATTATCATGGGATCCGTCTTCTTGGGATGATATCCCTCATAAGGGTGATCTTCCACCTCATATGTTTGGTCCCACAACATGTGCTTAATTTAGATTATTATTATTTTATTCTTTGTTAGGTGGTTTTGATATTCTTGTTTTGTGGTTGTATTTTTTTAGACTTGTTTTGTGGCTATAGATTTTAATTTGCTATCATTTTTTGAGACACAAACACCAATCGACAACATTTTATTATAAACCATCTATGTAATTTAGATCAACACTTTTCGATTAATAGATATGCAAAGGCCTTTCCAATAAAAAATATTTGGTTGCTATATAATACATGATTTAGAGCATCAAGATGTAAGAACAAGAACTATAGAATAGATTGATAATATAAATCTAACCATTTTTTTAATAACTAAATATGGGGTTGTTTTATATCCGATGATTTAAAGCATCAAGATGTAAGAGCAAGAACTATAAAATAGATTGATAATATAACTCTAACCATCTTTTTTAATAACCAATATAGGGGAGATGCGCTAGTAGTGGTCCACATTAAATCTTATGTATCATAATATGACAACTACTTAGGATTTTATGGTTATTTTTAAACTTTTAAACATATTGTTGGTGATAATTATAACATAGAGAGTACATAAGTTTTATTGATAACATAATAAGTTGATTGCTTCTTTAATCCTTCTATTTTTATTTTTTATGTTCCAACACAATGTTTATTAATGTTTCAATACATGTATAAATTAATAATTATGAAATACAAAGTAATATTATTGTGATGAATGCCTTGATAGGGATGCATAATGGAAAGAGAGACTCATTGGTGGATTATGGTTAAGGCATATAAAAAAGAGTGTTCTTGATGAGGTATTAAATTTTTTTAATGAAATTAAGGGAGATATATGTATCAACCAATTAAATTATAGGAATAATTAAAGCCATAAGTTTTTTTCCATTCAAAACAAGAAAAAATAGTCATATGATCAATTCGTAAGGAATTTTAATGTTTGAATAAATAAGTTTATATGACATGTCATGTCATCATGAATAAAATAAATAATATATTTGTAAAAATAGGGTATGACATCCTCCCCTCTAGAAAGACATCATCTTGATGGTTGTAGGAAAATAGAAAATTCATCTAAGTAGATGTGAAAAAGCCTTAGATATTTATTTGAAAGCTTCTTAAGTTATAGTTTCTTTAGATTATTGATCTCATTGGACCTTACACTGAGAGACATATTCATTTAAAAAATTACATTTGTGAATATCAATGATTCATAGGGGATTTCTCAGTATCACTCCTAGATCTTGAACCTAAAATATTTCTAATCAATCACATGTGACATATTTGTGTGGTAACATATAAAAAAATAAACATGGAAAACATTATGCAACCATGAAAGAATAAGAGGAAATGAAATTCTATAGATAACTATATTGACTACTTCAAAGACATTCAATGGTCCTACATATGTTGGAGCTAGTTTGGATGGATTTCTAAACTTAATCAAGCTTTTATTTGGATTTACTCTGAGAAAAATGTTTTCTCCAACTGGAAATAGTGCTAGGAGTTTTTTATTATCTACATAACTCTTTTATTAGTTTGTAGATTATATTAATATTTTTTATTTGTTTGACATGATCTTCTATATCTCGAGTGATTTAGGTCCAACCATAACTTTGTTACTTAGATTATCCCAATTGAGAGTAGTACAACAATTTATTCCATACAAAGATTAAAATGATGCCATGTTAAGTGAGGAATGATACACATTTTTGTAGGAAAATTTGACCAAAGGAAAATATTACTCCCATTTATACTAATGATCCATAGAATACATATGAAGCAAGTATTCCAAAACCTGATTTACTCTCTCAACTTGGAAATCCATCTATGGGAGATAGGTTGTAATAAAATTTAATTTTATTCTTCAAGTTTCATGAAATGTCTTCTAAATTTGATATTTCATCCTAGTATCATAGTCTAAAAAGATATTTTATAGTATTCCATGAAATCTAAAAACTCATTGAATTTTTTTTTATAATAAAATTAGTGAATCATCTTTCAAATTCCTTGGTATAAAATGTGAATCCTTGGTGAGTTTTTCAACCAAAACCAAGACTATGCCATTATTTTTATTTGACATGGGAAGTCCTTAAATAAATTCCATCTTAATAACTTACCAATTTGGTTTCAAAACTTCACATGGATACAAATAACTTGTTTGATGCACATGCTTAGCTTTGACACTCTGACACTCTAAATACTATGTCATAATACTTATAACATCTCTTTTGATTCTTAGACAAAAATAGAGTCATTTAAGTTTTGCCATCATCTTAGTCACACCAGGGTGACTCGAGTAACGATATATGAGAGCCTCATCCAAAAATGTGAAAAAAAATCACTAAGGTTAGGTACATATAGTCTACCCTTGAATCAAAGAAGTCCACCTCCTCATATTTTATAGCCCTCACACCTATGATCTGGATTATTAGTTTTAAGAGCTACCATGACCTTGAAATAGAACTCATATGATGGTATTTGACTCAAAATATATTGTTGGAAAGTGATCCTTATAGTTTTTATAAAATTTGTATATCTTCTTTGAATGCGAGCATCTTCCACTTTATTTTCCTTTCCCTACATATGGTCAATGTCAAAGTCCTAATCATCTTAAAAATCTAACCAATGCCTTTGTTTTGTGTTGAAATTAGGTTGAATAAAAATAATTTTGAGTCCCAGATTATCTATCTTAAGGTCAAAATGCTTTCTTATGAGGAAATGAATCCATATCTATAGCACTTGAATAATAATTACAATCACAAAATCATGTGGTGAGGAATTTAGCTCATATTTATAAAGCTTTTGAAACACATAGGCCACCACTTGGCCATGTTGCATAAAGATACCATCCAGTCCTTCATTGGATGCATTTGTAGTGATAGAAAAGTTCCCATTAGGATTTAGTATTTTCAAAATAGGAGCAATTTTTAAATTTCCATTCATAATTTGAAAATATTCTTCACATTTATTTATCTAGATGAACTTATTTTCCTTTTTCTGTAAGGATGTGATATGATCTCCTATCTTGGAAAACACTTTCACGTACTTTTTGTAGTATCCTACCAGACACATGAAATTACAAACTTAATACACATTCCATAGAGAGAGCCAATCCATAAAAGCTTTTATCTTGGATGGGTTTACTAAAATCCCTTCAACTAGGATTATATGGCCAAGATAGTGTACTTTCTCCTTAAAAAAGGAGCATTTAGACAACTTGTCATAAAATTTATGTTGTCTTAATCATTTTCATACTGGGATTATATGTTGTATTTATTCATCCTTAGTTTTTGAATAAATTAAAATATCATCTAAGAACACTAGTACAAAACCATCTAAATAATCTTGAATTTTTTTGTTCACCAAGTTCATAAATGTTGTAGGAGCATTTGTATGCCCAAATGGAAGTACTATGAACACGTAGTGTCCATAATGAGTTATAAAGGATGTTTTTATTATATATTCCTTTTTTATTCCTATTTGATGATAACCTACTCTCAAATCTATTTTAGATAAAATAGTATCTCTTTGTAATTGATTACAATGATCATTTATGTGTGGGAAGGGGTACTCATTCCTAATAGTGGTTTTATTCAACATCATACGGTCTATGCACAACCTAAGATCACCATATTTATTATTGAAAAAAAAAAATTGGGGCACCCCATGGGGATACATTTAGATGAATTAAACCCTTTGCAATCATTTCCTATAATCGGGATTTCAACTCAACTAATTCTGTTGTTATCATTATATAGGGCACTTTTGACTTTCATTTTGAACCATGAAATATATTAATAGTGAACTCAAATTCTCTATTAGGTGGAAGTCTTGGAATTTCTTCTGGTAAAACATCCTAGAAATAACAAAGAAAAAAATTATAGTAATCTATGGTGGATTTATTTTTAGTTTCATCTATGTGTATCTAGTAAATGACACACCCCTTTATTTGAGTTCTTTTTAGTTGCATTGCTGAAATTTGTCTTACATTGATCTCACATTTGATGCCTTGAATTATCATGGAGTGACCATTATCATTGAGACATGTGACTATCTTTTCATAATAGTCAACTTGACCTCTATGTTTCCATAAATATTTGACTCATAAAATCCCATCATATAAACCTAGTGGGGAAACATATAAATTTACTACTATTTTCAATCCATGAATCTTTAATTCTAATTTAGTTAGATAATGATCTACACTATGTTATACTTGGTTTCCATACCATTTTACATACAAATAAATTTTCTAGACAATTTCTTCAAAATTCCAATGCCTACAAAACATTCAATTGTTATAGTATTTATAAGCACAATAACAAGCAAACCAAAATTTTACTTGAAGCTTCCACTAGAATTACTTGGAATTTAGCTTGTTAGTTGTTCACTATAACATGAATCTTTTGTTGAAAGGTTTTTGATGAATTGACAATGGAGGTGTTTTAATACTTGCTCTGTTGGACCTATTAGTGTAGTGGCTGGCTTAATGATTACATCTATAGATGAAACATCATCCTATAAGACTTGTCCATCCTTACCTTGTCCTTCATTAATATATTTTTATGTTTTTATGATTTTTGTTATTGTCCCACCCTATGTTTTTTATAAGTTCATCAGGAAAAAAGGGTCCTAAACCCTATACAAAGTAACCCTCAAGGCAAAAAGGCCTCAAATGAGCCATAAATAGTACATTATCAACACATAAACAACAGATAAAAAATGAAGTAACACAAAAGCATAAAAACCAACTAGACCATTATGGACTATCAACAATCCCATATTTGGCCATAAACTTGACCATATCCTTGTAATCATTAAGGCTTTCCACCCCCATATCCTTGACCTTGTCATCAAAGTCTTTAACAGTAACAAACACTAAAGCTGCATGATAAAGAGCCTTGGCAACAAATTCTGCCATCACCTACCATTTCTTATACATCTTGTCCATCTTAGATTTGAACTCCAAAAGTTCATTAATAGTCATAATAAATAATGAGAAATTTCCTTTCTTCTTCTTTCCATGGGCTTCATCAATAGCCTCCTCCAACTCCTCTAAGCTAGACTTGTTTAGCTCAACAAAGTGACTCACTCCTTCCTCTTCATGAATAAATTCAATAGGTGTTTCATCTTCTTCCTCCCCTATGCTATCCTAAAAAAAATTAGAGTTATCAAAAATTTCAATGCCCTTAGGGTGAGTGGATAGGATTCTAGCAATATGGCTAGATCTGTGAACTCTTATACCACCAGGCTTCTTAGTACCACCCCCATGATCATTCCCCTCTTGTTTGGGACCTGGGCCCAAATATTTGATGGGCTTCTCAACCTTTATAGAATCCTCTTTCATGTTTCTAGCCTTCTTATACATGTTTCCCTCTTCCTCCCCAACCTTCCATTCCCTTTTAGTGGGCACCATTGTATCCACCTCAGTCTCCCAGTTAGGGGTCACAAGTTTTCTACCAGCTTTCTTTAGAAATTTAAGCTTGGAATAAAAATTTGGAGTCCCAACAAGAGTAATAAAATATTCAATCCTAAGGCCGCCCTTCAGCTTTTTAGAGGAGATTTTTAAAGTCCCAATGGATTTCTTATCTTTACATTTGACATCAAGAGTCAAAGTCGATGGGTTATCCTCAAGCAAACAGACTTCAATAGGTTTTAGTGGGCACAAAGCCAAATGGAAGTTGTACAACCTTAGAATGAGGCCTTAGTGAATGGGAATGAGAGGGGAGTTATGATTTTTAGAACAAGATTCCTTTGTTAGTTTAATAGAGTTCTCCAGGGAGGGAAACAAAAAGAAGGGAAACTGATCTCCATTCTATTCCTAAAATGATTGAGCAAGGCAAAGTGGTAATGACAAAATATCTTGAATTTACCCTTGAGTTTGAAGTATTTCATAATCATGAGGTAGATTTTCCCCCATGGTTGTGGTAACTTCTCCTTTTCAAAACCCACATGAAGTTTCATAGCAAATTCTCCTTCTCTAAATAAAATTACCATATTTTTTAGGTTCAACACCTTACTATATCTGCAATGATTTTTGCCTTTTATGGGGAGCCCTATGGCTTGCCCAATCAATTCCTCTAAGACTTTGAAACCAATGCCCCCCAAATGGACCTATCTAGAATCTTCCTCCCAAGACTCTACAAACTAGTGAGACAAATTTTCATCATGGACATTTATCACCTCAAGGAATGGAACCACATCTCCTTCCTGTATAATGTGCTAGACCATAGGGTATTGGAAAAATTCCTTAGGATAGGTCAGCTCAATCTTACCAATGTCTCCACCCATTTTCAAATCCTCAAAATGGTACAATAAGAGAAAAAGATTAAAGGGAACAAAGGAGTGCTTAGTAACATACCTTATTCTATTAATAGACCCCTCCATGTACTTCTAATGGCTATAAGGCCATGAAAATATAGAAATGATAGTGTAATAATTTTGGAGATTGGCATTACATTTGCCATCTTGATTATCATCGTTGGAGAAGACCCACACTCACCACCTCAAGAAAAAATGATGATCACTTGAGACGGGGATTATAGGGAATTGATTATTATCATGCTATCCTATCTTTTAATCATCTTGCGCAACCATAACATGCCATCTCATCATCCTCTTTGGCCAATATATCCTCTTATTAACCCATTCTACAATCTTTTACCTCCTCGACATCTTTTCAAGCCAGGATATCGTTTGATTTATCCATCTACCAATGTCTTGCCTACTCAACTTTCTAATAATCCATTCATTTATTTGGGCCTTTCTCACATCTCTCCTATACCCCATTGTCATCATTATGGGTCTCCTAGTCAGCTCCCCTCTTTTCTTATCCTTAGTCCCTCTAATAAAATTAAAAAATTAAAACCCAATGCCTGCCATTCTGAGTTTGAAATTCAAAAATTCCACCCTCTATTACCATTATTGGATTTGGATAAATTCCCATTTTTTAAATTATTATTGAGACCTGAATTCATGTTACCCATGATATTTTTACTTTTCTAAATCTTATTTCAAAATGGAGTTGGATTCTATTATGGGGACCCTTCCCTTTATCATTATATTCTTTCTTGACTCCTTCAAGGGTCTTGAGCTTCTGCTCTTTATTTACTACTATTTAAAGACTTGATCCATAGATGATAGTCCATGTAGATCAACATCTACACTAATATGTAGATTTAGTCCTAATATGAACTTATTGATTCTGAATCTTTCATATTTTTAGTATTGAGGAACAAACCTTTAAAGTGGGGTGAATATTTCCCAATATTTGGTAACAAAGATGTCCTCTAGCTTCAGGTTTTTAAATAAACTAATCTTATCATCAAAGTAATGCTGTGAAAGCCATTGCTTCATGAAATATGATAGAAAGGCATCCCAAGTGATGAACTCATAAGTAAGTTCTTATTTTACCTTCAGGTTGGTCCACTAGGATGAAGCTTTACCTAAGAGCTAATATGCTTCCCAAACCACCTTGGTTTCTTTAAATAAATCTTTAATTTTAAAATATTTTTCTATCTTTATCAACCAATATTTTACACTATCACTAAGTTTTGTACCATTGTACTTTGGTGTAACTATCTTTTTTAGACACCTAGCCAATTCAATTTCAAAACATGCTCTTTTTCAAGACCTTGATTATCTTTAGGGTTAAAACATTTTTGGCATCAATGTTAATGTTCTTGACCTTCTTGATTGTTGAAGACTTGATTGCTAAAGGTGAATTATGCTTTGATTGATTTATCATTGAATGTAGTAGGTGTATAAATACATTACATAATTTAGTTAATAGAACCATAATCTTTCAACTGAAATGTAATTGACTTTCACTAACTACTAGATGTTATGATAAATAATGTAATACAAATAGCGATGCCAAAATTCCCCCTTTATTACATTGTTTTTACAAGTGTACCCTTGAAATAGATGAAATTCACCTTGACAAGTGACTTGGTGGGTATATCTGCTACATGTGAATCTGTTGGGCAGTAGTGGAGTTGAATGTCATGGTTCAAGACTTATTCTTGAATGTAATGGCATTGAACCTTAATGTGTTTGGTTCTTTTATGAAATACTATATTCTTAACAAGATTTAACACAACTTGATTGTCACAGAAAAGGATTGGTGGATGATCTTCATGAATGTCTATGTTAGATAGAATGTGATGTAACCAAATTACTTTGCATACAACTCTTCATGTGACATATCACTCTACCTTTTTGGATGAAATAATAACTATAGATTGATTCTTACTGATCCATGAAACTATTATAGATCTGAGATGAAAAATATATCATGAAGTTGATTTCTTGTCATCAACAAATCCAACATAGTCTGAGTTTGTATAACCCTATAAGAAAAAAATTGAGTTATTATATTCTAGATCATAATTAACTATACCTTGAACATATCTCAAAACATGCTTCACTAATACCCAATGACACTTCTTTGGATCTTGCATGAATCTCTAAAGATAGATAACAATAAAATATATGTCTGGTCTAGTATAAGTCAAGTAAATGAGACTCCTAATAAGCTACCTATAGTGAGTTTCATCTAATTGAGGTGAATCCTAAAATCAAGATAGTTTCAAACCTTTCTACATTAGAGTTGACATTAGTTTATAATTTGTCATCCCATTTTTCTCAAGGAGTGTCTTAGCATATTTCATTTATGATACAAAAATATGATTCTTCTTTCGCCATATCTACAAGCCAAGACAATAAATAAGTAGCCTTAAGTCTTTCATGTCAAATAATTTCTTGAATTCATTCTTTACTTCTTCAAAAAGATATTCTAAACTTCCTACGATAATGAACTCATCTACATACCAAACAGGAATGACAATATTTATGCCTACCTTATTGATATACAAATTTGTATCTGAATGGCTATGAATGAATCCATGTTACAATAAATGATCATGAATCTTAAATACCATGCCCTTGGTTCTTGATTAAGTCCATAAAGTGACTTAATTAGATGACATAACTTTTGTGGATGTTGTTCATCAATGAAGCCTTCTAGCTGGGTCATGTACACTTCTTTAAGATCACCATTTATAAATGTGCTTCTAACATCTATCTGTTGAAGATTCCATCCCTTTTGTGGTATGAATGTGAAAAAAAAATTTATGGTATTGATCTTGGTAGTGGGTGTAAAGGTATCTTCATAGTCTATTCCTTCTTTTGAAGCATATCCCTTTCCAACAAGTAGTGATTTATATTTGTCAATGGATTCATCTACCTTGTATTTTATCTTGAAAATCCACTTACAACCAATGTATTTTTTTTCTATAGGTAGATTGACAAGTTCCCAAATCCCATTTTCGATGAGGGCATCATATTAAGCATCCATATCCTTCTTCCACTAAGGTTGACATAAAGCCCTTGAACTATCTCTAATTCGGTGTTGCCAACTACTAAACTCATCAGTGCGAGATTAACTTCATTTCTCTCCTATCTTCTATCTTGAACTCCTAATGAAGTATTTGGATTAGAGTTTAGGTATGAGTCCCTGATGGTAATTTATACCCATTTTATATGTCAATGATGTTTTTTATTTGATGAATAATTATCTTCCATATTTCCCAGATCAATAAACAATTCTCCTTTCAACTCACCTTCTTTATGACAAGATTCATCATTCTCATCATCCAACTGTGGAAATAGTCTATGAGAGGTGGTATGTTCTGACTCCTTCTATGATAATTAGTCGAATGATTACTCATCACAAAACACATCTTGAATTTCATATATCTTTGTGTTTCAAGATCCATGAGATGATATGCTTTTGAGGTAGTATTATACCCTAATAGAAGTCATTGAATTTCTTTTAGTTCAATCTTCTTTCTCTTCTTAGTAGAGACATGCATATAAGATGTGCAACTAAATACTCTAATATGAGAGATCAAAATTTTATGACCACTCCATACCTCTTATAGTGTCTTGTCTTATAAGATATACAACTGTCTAAACCACTTTTTCCTAGAATGGTGCATCCAACATCATAGTGGAAAGCATGCAATGATCCATCTCCATGACTAAATTATTGTGTCACTCTATAATTCCATTATTTTGAGGTGTATAGGGATCATTCATGTTCTATTTGATGTCATGTTGCTTCAAAAATGCCAATAATTCCTTTGATGTGAATTCTCCCTTGATCTGAGTGGAGGATTTGAAGAGGTCTCCCTAACTAGGTGATAACAAGCTAGTATAAGACCTTAAAAAATAAAGTCTTCACTCTTCTTTTTAAGAAAGAACACCCATGTTTTGCGAGATAAATCATCAATGAACAACTAGAAGTACTTGAATCCTTGGAAATAAGTAGGTAGGGTATGCACATATCAGTATGTACCACATCTAAATGAACCTTGGCTAATCTATTGGCCTACCACACCCTAATGGAGCTTGGCTCTATTGTGAGGTCAATTGTGAAGTTTGAGCTTTGACTAGAAGAAGGATATGTGCTTAGAATCACATCTTTTAGTGTGATTTGAGTTTTGGAATTTTGAATGTTGCCTTTCAGATCATTACCTTTTATTTATATTTTATGATTTGGATTTTTCTATTCCGCTTCCATACAAATTGTGAAAACCAAACATGGGTGTTAAATATGAAATATATATATATATATATATATATATATATATATATATATATATATATATATATATATATATATATATATATATATATATATATTACACTTGGTCACTAGAGAAAAGGACCTAAAGACCAAGGTGTCTAAAGACTCCTAGATTTGCCCACAAGTAAGTGTGCAATCTCAAAATTGACTGATGTGAGCCTCAAAATGAAAAGAAATAAGGGAAATATGGGGATCATAAGAGATTCATCTATGTAATAAGTGATATAATGATGTATATTCTTGTAGTTAATCAAAGGAGGTAAAATAGTGTTATAAAAGGGATGGGGATATACTTATGATAGTCATGTTACTAGAGAAGCCATGCTAATGTACAACAGATCTAGCACAAGTACCAATGAAATTAGTAGTCATCCCAAGAAGTGGTTTAATATGTTTTAATGTGGTAATTTGTGAGGAAGGATAGGTCATATCCATGGTCCTAAACTATAACTCACAAGGTGAACACCAATGAGGTGAAATGCTAAATAAGGGGGAAAAAATAATCATAAAGCTACTAAGGCAAATAATGACATAAAAATATGAGAATGAAAGAGATATATAAGGACCAAAATGAAAAATATGCCAAATGTAATATGTAATAAAACCAAATAACCCAAAGGTGAATATGATGATGCTAGTAAAATAAAAGTAAAATAAGTAAATTGAACAAAGAAACATGAGACAACATAACAAGTAAGACCTATGCTAATGTCTGTATGAAAGATGAGCATGTGAGATACAAGTCTATAAGTCTCAAAAGGTTTATTGAAGTTGAATTTGGTTATTATTATGCATTCTATAATAAGAGTGGGCATCATAAGATGCCCCAATTGGTAAGTGGAAATAGGGATGGGCATCAAAATATGCCCCAAAGTCTGAAGGGACATGTGGATGGGCATCACAAGGTGCCTCAGCATGTAAGATGGAGTGAGGTAACATTGAACCATTAGAATGATTTGCATTGGGTTGGTAGGTACATGTGGAAATAGGTTAATGTGTTATTTTTTTAGATTTTATGGATGTTTAATTTAATATAGGATGTGTAGGAGAGGTATGAAAAGGTAAAGGAGGACTCTATATGATATGCTTTGGAGTAGGAATTTAAACTAGGTACTCCTTTGGTTCATGTGACCTAAGGGGTTGAGGTTCAATGGATACAATGATATGTTTAAATTTTTTCATATTAGCTATCCTTTCCTTATTGGTGTAGGAAGAAGGATCAACTATGGTTTGAACAACATTAGTGGATGAGGTGTAGGTATGGGATAATTGTTTTTATTCATTAGGTTATTGATGTTGATGTGATTGAGATTCTTTAGATTGAATTTGAGAAGGTTTAAGATGGTCTTGATAATGTTGTTTTGTGAGAGTGTCAAAATTGAAATGTGGACCAAGAAAAGAAGTAAGAAGAAATCAGTGAAGATCATGACAAGACTCATCAGAATGACCTATAGTAACATGCCACCAATAAAATTTATCAAGATTGTACCATTTTAGATAAGGTTTGGAAGGATCAAAGCTAATCAGTTTAGAGGGTGGTGATTTCTTCTTAAGTTATTCTAGACTCAAGTAAGGGTGGGTTGAGTTAAAATTTATTGAATTGGATGCTCCACATTGAGGTTGGGGAGGCTTGGATGAATCAATGATATGATAAAATGATTGGAAAGGTTCTTTAATAGTTTTTTGAGGTGTTTCAAATTGAGTCATAAGAAAGTCTTGCATTTTTACTTGGTCTAAAGCTTACTCTAAAGATTTAGAGGGAAAGATCCTAACTTTGTATTGAAGAGGAGATTTGAGAGTAGTAACAAATAATTTTAAAAGAGTATCATCATTCATGTTATGGTCCAATTTGTGAGATAGAGACCTCCATCATTTGATAAAAGTGTGAGAAGATTCATTAAGAAGTTGCTTGGCATTGATGAAATGGATAAGTTAATTATTAGGAAGGTCATCATCTTGGAATTCCTTTTCTAGAGCGTTAACTAAATCCTCTTGTTGTGAGATGGAATATCTAGAAATTTGGTTGTAACATTCAAGTGCATCACCAACAAAAGTTTTGGCTAAGAGCTTGGTGATATCAAAGGTGTTAGTTTGGACCCATTCCTTATAGAGATTACCAAAAGACTTAAGAAAGATAGTAGGGTCCTTAGTCCCATTATATGTGATAGTTAGAGAAATGTTTCCAATATCTATGGATGCAATGAATAGGGATAAAAGTTCATTTTGAAGACGTTGAAGATTTTTTTTTTTCATTAGAGGTTGAGGGATAATATTTCCATTGTCATATCTAAGAGGAGGGATAAAATTTTGATTTGGTTGAGACATGATGACTTGAGGTGGTTGACTAGTCATGTGTAATAAATATTATTGCATTTGCATCATTTGAGAATGATTAGTTGTTTGCATTATGTTCATTTATTGAACTATTTGAGAAAGAATTTAAGTCAATTTATGGATTTCAAGGTGGAGTATTAGTGTTATTAGGAATAAGATTGTTATTTTTGGTGGGAGGATGATTCTTTGTAGGTGAAGGATTCCCAACATTAGTGTTAGTTGTCTTAAGTGTGGTAGAAGAAGGAAGCTTGGTAAAGCCACCATTATTTGTGAGAGTGTAAATAGTATTATTGTCTAGGTTTTTGAATAATTGGGAATCATCTAGATTATCAATTTGAGTGGTTTAAACCATGGTACTTTGGGAAGTGATAAGGTTTGGTGGTCTTGTTATGGTTGTAACAAGAGGATTGTGAACATTGGTTGTAAGAGGTAGAACATAATGTGAGGTTCCAACATTTGATGTAGATGGGTTGATGAGTTTACAATTTATAGGTTTAGAAGGTGTAAAAGTGGTACAAGGTATACGATCATCATGGTTTAGGATTTTTCTAATAGGATTATGTGAATCTATTATATGGTATGGGGTAGATTGAGATTGAGAAGATTTAGAACCATGTGATGAAGAGCTGTACCATAAAGAGTTATCCTCTATGGTGGACAGGTGGGGTAGGAGGGAACAAACCATGTACATTTGAAATGGGTTGAGACTATGAAGAAATAATTTTATAAGATTCTTGATGATGCCAACCAAGATTGGATATCAAAAAGCTAGGAGGAAAAATAGGGATAAAATTGGCCAAAAAGAGGGATGGTGTTGAATGATACCAAGTCAACACAATCAACCTAGTATGTTAGGGAGATAGTTCTAAATGATACTAAGTCAACATAATTGACTTAGTATGTTAAGGAGATAGTTATGAATGATACTAAGTCAACATAGTCAACTTAGTATGCTTGGGAGATAGGTAAATTAGTCTGTAAGATACTATGTCGATAGAGATGATAGTGTTTTGAAAATAAGATAAATTTTGTAATGTACTTTGAAAGCAAGAAATTGAATTAAAAACACAATCAATTGGGTCAATGAAGATGATCCAATTGAGGCACATAGCACAACACTTGCACCAATGCTAGCCAATGTAAATTTTTGCAATCCAACATATAATTGATCAAAGAACAAGCAGTCAAATTGGAAAGTAAATGCTAAATGGTCATCCTAAGTGTTTTTAAATTAGTATAAAATTTGATTATTGTGATAGGAAAACTATATATATGTAGGGAACTAGAAAATAATCTAGATATAGTTTCAAGATATTTAGGGTGAAAGGGATCTATATTGGTAATGGTATTGGCTTAGTATTGGGTCCTACCCCCTCACTTCACACACCACAATGATAAGGGTGTCAGGTGCTTTGCCAATAGATACCATTACCACATGTTTATACTTGGTCAAAAAACTAAGTTAGCTTCCCCCTTGGTGATCAAATCCAAGTAAGTATACCTTGGATAGACAATTGTTTAAATGCATTTTAAAATTATGTGATTTGGTAGTGTGTGCAAGAAAATAGAAAATAGTGAAACGAAACAATATTTTGAAAACCACTTAATTAGACTATGTGATCTATTCTAAGCATGCAAGCAACTAAAAAAGTGAAATTGTGATCTAATTACTAGCGTATAAGTGTTAATTCCAACTTTGAAACATAGTAGTGTGTCAGTTTAGACAATAGTGTATGTAGAGATTACAAAATAGAGTCAACAATGCCACTATTATACTACTAAAGTAAGGGTCTATTAGAGAACTACATCAATAGTGTCACCCTAGTCTTCCAGATAGAATATAGAATACAGAACTAGGTCGATAGAGTAGACCTAGTTTTATGTATAATGGGCAGTTTTAAAGACTATAAATTGTGAAAAACTAAACTATAATGAATAACAAAAATGGCAGAGAAGGAGAAGAAGGAACCTTGGTGGGTTCAAAGATGCTTAGAATTTGTAAAATTTATATTAAATCTACTTGAAATTTATACCAAGTTGACAGGGTCAACCTAGTTCTTTAAAACCCTGATACTAAAGCCTATAAAAATAAATAAGTCAACAAGGTTGACCTAGTTTATTTTCTAGAAGCTGTCTATAAAACTATGTCGACAGGGTCAACCTAGTTTGTTATTTGGAAGTTGAAAAAGAATACTGTGTCAACTTGTTCAATCTAGTAACCTATATCTGATGAAGAGATGCACAAAAATAATAGAGTCATCTTGATATGATTGTGTGTTAAACCTGGGCACAAAAGTTAGAAACTATATTGGCACTGTTGACCTAGTATCACAAATATAGAAAAATAATAAATAAAATGATAAAATAATAAAAAATGTGAAATAAAACATACAAGGGTTAGATTCACATTGGGTTCCCCAAAATGTATGCAATCAGAAATGCATCATGTTTATAAATCAATCCTAAGTTAGAGAAGATAGATCATACTTACACTTCTAATTGGGGACACATTAGATAATCAAAAACATGACTAATATGGGTATCCATTAGACCCAATTAGGGGATCTTTTATCACAATACATAATGCTAAGGAGGGTTTCAAAGCCTCCAGTAAAGAACAATCATGCAATAACCCTAGCTAGGTCTCATTTTTTCATATATAACTAAACTAATAACAAGTAAAGCAAAGTCTAATCTAGTGCTCACCAAAGCTTGTGACACAAAGTAGGGGTTATAAATAAAAAAATAAACATGCATAAAAAACATATACTCATGTCAATGTATATAAAATCCTAATGCATGGAAGAGAATTACAAATGCATATCTATCTACTCTTACAAAAGAGGAACAAAGTTAGGAATACTTACGTTTGAAGATGAACCTATCGAGTCTCAATCTCTCCCTTGGCCAAGGTGATTCATAAGAGGCTATTATGGTATGTAAGGATGACAAGGATAAATTTTCTCTAGGCTACACAACCTATGCATTCAAAATACTTCTCTATATAACAAGATTCATATCTCCAAAGAAAGTATAAAACCTTAAGCTTGCTCCTCAAGTAAAATGGTGGATAAGCAAATGCGTAATAGTTCTTACTTTATCTTGTCTTCTCTAAATAATGGCAAGATGAACTTATATATATAGGTAGATTTGACCCTAAGCCCATCTGAAAGTTTTAGTCGATAGGGTCCACCCAGTCAACCTAGTAGTGAATTTGACAATAAAACATGCTAAATAATGAACTAAGTCGACAATGTAAGCTGATGTCAAAAATAATACAGGGTCGACACAACCAACATAGTTGTGTAAACTGTCAAAAAGGGGTTTAGGTGAGGAAAAGAGGGATGGAAGGTGGGAAACGACTAGAGGAGTTTCCAATAGAGAATAACAAGCATAGGATATGTTTTTTATGAGACAAATGTGTAAATAACAAGTGGAAAAAGGACAACAATCCTATAAAAATTTGATGGTGTGCCCACCCCTTTCTTGGTGCACCCCTTAAGGTATGCACTCAAAGAGATTCATGATTGATGGGTTCCTAAAAGATAAAGAGCATCAGTAAGTGATATAAGTTTGAAAATATTATGTGTATACACAAAGAATCAGTAGAAAGGTGTCCATATTAATAATTCCATAATGCAATATATTTTGTCATAGAGGTAGAGATCAACAACATTAGATGAAACTGGATCTAGGGAAAACAATCGATCCTTTAAAAAAGCTCTAGCAATGACCTAACCTTCTTATGAGAGAAAACATGATTTTGTGCCATTCTTGATTATGAACTCTACCTTAACCTTATGATTCAAGAGCTAACTTACATATAAGAGATTTGTTGTCAAGCTAGGGACATATAGTTCCTTTATGAGATTACAGGTTTGTGTCCCAAGAGGAATGGTGATAGTGCCAATTCTTTTTGTAACATACTCTTTATCAAATTTTATTCGAACTCGATCTCTAGTAGGTTGAGTCGTTAGTGAATCAAATAGTTATTTTCATCCTACCATATGCTTGTTAGTTCTAGAGTCAATCAACCAAACTTTGCTCATTTGTGATGAGGTTTGGGAGACAAGAACTACATCCTTATATGCACCGCTACATTTCGATGTTATAGGTATTTCTTCTTTAGATTCAGCATCCTATTAATGTTATGTCACTACATGTTTGTGTTGATTCTATCAACAAGGGCATCTTTTTGATTTATGTGAAGCATCTACACTAGATGTGCCCTCTTGACTAGAAGATCCTTGTGTCAAGGCATTATACTAGCAGTTATCAATATCATGCATATTGGTGTGGTAGATATGACACCATATTTTTTCCTTTTCAGTTTTTTACTATTGTTGTGACTACTTTGGTAGTCCTTTCGATAATTTTGAACCATGTTGCTTGTAAATTAGGGCTTTATCCTCAAACTCATCTTGCATGAATTGTTAAAACAAATTTACTAGTTCTTCGAAAGACACTGCTTGCTTTATGATGTCCAGTGTCATGATGAATGTGTGAAATTGAGAGGGGAGAGATATCAATGTTATCAGAACAAACAACTTTTCCTTGATCATTTCTCCAAGCGCAATTAATTATGCTCACAGTTTTGCTACCCAGTGTAGGAACTCCTCAAATTTCTTGCCATCTTTCATACTGAGAGTATGAAGCTTGGATTGGAGATGGAGAATCTTCATCTAGTTCTTCACCTCATAAATGGTGAACAAAATGTCCCAAGCCTCTTTTGATGTTGACACATCCCAAATATGAAGTTGAACCTAATTGATGAAACTGAGTGTGATCAACATCAAGGCTTTTGCATTTGACTTGTCATATTTTGTTTGATCATCAACTCTGACAATATGAGTCACCACACCAATGACGATGTCCCATAATTCATTTAATTTAAGAATCGTTTTCATCTTCATCTTCCATGCAGCAAAATTTGGCCCTTTGAGAAGTTGGGCATCAGAAAAGAGTAGTTTGGGTGCAGACATTTTTTTTAACTTTATTTTTTAAAAATTTTACAACCAAAGCAGTATTTTATGCTTCAAAATTCTGTATAAAAAATGTAACTCACAAAAATGCTTCCTTCTTCTTTCGCTTTTTGGAAAGAGGGCCCTTTGCTATAGGATTTTGCTATATAGAAGGATGGCAAAGGCAATTGAATACCTGTAGCGTTCTTTTCCATGCTTCCACAGTCTCCAACTGACTTCTACCAGCAGTTCTAATGCTTCTGCCACGCATTTTCTCCTATAACATCGATTAGCTGCTCTATACGGCGTTTATCACTTCTGCTGTACCATGTAAAGAGTGTCGATCAGTTTCCACATTCTTAGTCACCAGATGAAAGACATAGAATGGCTTCCGAATGCTCTCTGGCTGGTCTGCACTTAAAACAAACTGCTTGTTCAAACCCTCTATAAAGTCGATTGCTCTACGAAACCTTCCAACACTTCAGCTTTAGGATTTCATGCTCTCTACCACTCTTCTATGACGTCGACTAGTTTCTATAGCACATTCTATGCTGACCATTGTGTTTTGGCCGCTCCGTGACTTTGAACGCTTATGAACTTTCTCCTAGGCTTCATACGCTCCTATTGTGTGTCAAGTCTTCAACGCTTTGGCCGCAGTGATCAGGATTCAATGCTCTCATAATTCTACCAGGCATTGATTATTCTAGGAATTGTGTTGTGTATTTTGCTTCAAGGTATTCACTCTTTAGGCTAGGCATTGATGAAAGCTTGCTTCTAATAGATCTCTCTGGAGTTCTCTAACCTTGCCTTCATCCTTCGTTGCTTAGCTTCCTGCTACGTCGATCAGGAAAATGAAAGGCCTTGTTGCTCTGAATACTCTTCATCTTGCTGCATCGCACTTTCCCTAGGCAACTTCCACGCTGCACTTTCCCCAGGTTCAGCTCTAATACCAGATAAAGGTGAATAACGCTTTGATTGACTTATCATTGAATGTAGCAGGTGTATAAATACGTTACATAATTCAGTTAACAGAACCATAATCTTTCAACTGAATTGTAACCGACTATCACTAACTACTAGCCCTTATGCTAAATAATGTAAGACAAATAGCTATGCTAACAATTGTTATCACGGGTTTCTTGCTCCACCAATTCTGAATTATTTTCCCTACCATATTCTAGATTTAAATCCTGGATCTATTGCTCCAGGGTACCTACCCTATATTAGGTATTAATTACCATGGCCAAGATATGATCGAACTTGTTCATTAGCTTCACATCTTGCTAGTTACCCTCCCCATTAGTTCTTGACTAAACCATGATTACCTATGTAGTTAACTAACATGAATGAGAATATTATGTCTAAGAGTTTAACTTAAGATATGATACCACAATGTAAGAACCCATTTTGGGTACACTTGAAAATGGTAATTGAAAATAAAGTTTCTTAAAGATTTTCTTAGATATTCCAGATTCCAGCATGAATTATTAATTATAAATAATAATTATTAATTGTAGTAGTACAACACATCAAATTGATAGGGTTTAATAACTTTTATAATTAATTCATACATTTTATTTCAAATACATTTTCATAAATAATGTATGTTAGTATATCAATTATGCATTTGTTCAATAAAGAAATGTAAGCATTCATAAATTATATTTTGAAAGTATAACTTAAGATAATGGCTCATTTCTAGTTATGTCATTAAAACCCTATTTATTACATGTTTTCCTTCACACAAATAAGGATTAGCAAAGAACATCATTGTGAGAGAGAGAGAGAGAGAGAGAGAGAGAGAGGGGGGGGGGAGAGGGAGGGAGAGAGAGAGAGAGAGAGAGAGAGAGAGGGGTGGGTGGCGGGGGTGCGGGGGGGGGGGGAGAGAGAGAGAGAGAGAGAGAGAGATGTCTCATGAGTTAAAATCAAGAGAAGGGTTATGAAAATTTCTCAATAGGTACTAAATGACGTGTATCTCCTATGAAGATTTTCCCTTACTCTAAATGGCATAGGAGTTAGAATGATTGCTTGACACATTGGCTTGTTCTCCAAAGCTACCCTTTGTCTTGGCTTGTGAATGGACAAACGGCACACTTCAGTCATCAAATATTATTGAGTTACATCTGACCCTATTATTTGACACCTCTCATCAGTTTTATAATCTCTCTCAACTGATATCTCAGTAGTAATTATCATTCATGCTCTTAGGTGTCTTGAAACCCCTTCATCTCACTAGGCCAATCTTGTTCACAAGTGTCCAAACTTGAATTCATCTTCTAAAACTCATTATATCTATGTGGATGGCCTATTTGCATCATATTATACCTTCAACAATTCATTTTTAAGTATCAAACCACCCCCAAGAACTCATTCTACACCAAAATCTCTATTTTGGCTTCATTCCTTATAGCCCTAAAATCATTCAAACCTCCTTATGTAGAGAAGTGTACGGATGACACTAAGAAATTTAAGGCATATTTTAGGACCCACTATGGCCTTACAAATCTATGTCATGTTTTAAGTCCTGAGAGTAAGAGGAAATGTCCTTTTTCATCTGTTCCTCTCTCCTAACTAGGTTTCAATTAGGCCTCTCGGCCAAGAGACTAACTTTTGACTCCACAAGATTCCCACATGTGTCAAACCTAAAATAAGAATGTGATTTAGTTATATAACCTACTAATTATCATCCATGTTAAATTTGAACTCCTAACACATTGTACGAACCTCCCAAGTAGTTTAAAAGAGCCTTCTTTAGCCTATTTCATATAGTTTCATACTTGTAGGTACCAACCAATGGCATGGGGTGTTTATCAGGGGATTTATGAATAATTTCTAGGTCATTTATAAGTTAATTCAATCCATATTTGGTGTTTATAAACACAACCTCCTCAATCAGGGCATTTTGGCTTTCTTAGGTAGCCTAAAAGTGCCTTAGGGTCTTAAAAATGATTCGTACAGTATGGTCCACCAGATCAAGAAATAATGCCAAAATATGGAATTAGATAAACCTATATAAGACCTTCAAACTCCTTTTTCCATCATGCAACTTGTTAGGGAAGATATGAACAAAGATTTGTGTCTCTCAGGAGGTTGAGTGTATAATTTGTGAGGTCAAGAGAGAGATATGTATACAGAGTAATAATGCTTGTTTTGAGTTAGATACACCTAAATTAGGTTATTAAAATATCCCCTAACTTGTTACAATGGTCATATTCACCATATTGCTCTAGTAGGTCTCCTGCAACCTCTTTAGTCCATCCCTATGGTTCTTTAGCAATACAAGGTAAGAAACCCTATTGACTATGTTTGAGTTATTTCCTTCACTATTGAAGTTTGAGATAAGATTTTGGTACTTGTATTGCATTTTATATAGTATTTTAAATCACTTGAAGCCTCTAATATCAAAATTTTACTTTCAAAAACATGCAGATTGTCTTCATCTAAATAGGTAGACCTGTAGCTTGATGAACTATGTGTATGCATAATTGGAGTGACCCCTATTTGGTCATTTTATCTACTCCTTTTAGGTTTATTGAACATTTAAATTACATCTTACACTATCCACCTATTTTAGATACACTCCAATTCTTTTCAAGTGTACTCTACCTTCTCTCAAACCTTGAAACCAACTTGCTTATCTTGCAACCTATAGATGGTTTTTAAGGTAGTCTGAGTACATTTTTGGGGTTTTGAGACTTTAATGGAAATCACTGAGAAAATTAAATACTTTGTCATAGTCTAATGGTTTATAGATATTCTTTGACACTCTTAAGATATCATGCTTTCATAGTCATGCAATCTCTTTCTTACAACTCTATAAGCCTTCCTATAGGTGACTTATTTGGTGAATTATGATAGTGTCTTGTGCTTTAGAGATCCTATGAGATTATTTTGTGCTTCTTAATGGTATGAAAACTATAAAGGATATCTAGAAATTTTTTGTATATCTCCTTAATGACCTAGAAATCCATTTGACCTTCTAATCTAGATACCCTTTTAGAACACATAGCCAATTGATGGAGTTTGTATGGGGAGTTGTAGGGGGTTTTCTCATTATAGAAGCTCAGAATAAGATTTGATAATACCCTAAATCCATTGGGAAAATTCATCCAGATATCCATGTTTATTTAATCTTTCCTCCTTCAATATGCATTAATAAATTGACCTTAGACATGAGGTGTGTGAAATGAGACTCATGGCTTATCTAAGCTTTATAGACTTTCCCTATGAACTGTCACCTTATGAAGCCATTTCACCCTTTGGAGAAGTTAAGGTAATTATTCGCTATACCATATTACATTTAAACTTAATAAACAAGGAATAAAACCCTATATAATATCAATTGATTATCACTAGGCTTGAGTGGTTCATTTATAGGATCTTGCATGAGATTTTATGGTTTCTTATAAGAATAAGTTTTGTCTACACTGTCTCTATACATAGTCTTGTGTAGAAGCATTAGGCTTATTGAATCTATCATAAACTCCATCTTGACTTTATATATTCTATTAGCTTCACTAATTTTTAACCTCCTTCAAACATAAATCCATTACAATGCTTTCATGCTCAAGTCTACAACTTAAACATTGACACCTTTCATTGTACTTCTCTCAAAGTTACAAACCTACAGGTCTATAGACCTGTTAGTTTGTAACTTTGTGTCTTGAACTTTGAAAATAGAAAATATGATTATTAAGACTCAAATATAATTCTTCCCTTGCATCAACACATTTATCAAGAGTCATAACTCTCAATTTATTTGTAAATGCATATTTATAACCCACTCAATTCATCTTATTAGGCAGACAGCTCTAGGACACAATCCAACAGGTGAATGATGATATGACCCTTTCAAAACTAAGACATAATGATTATCTAATTATAGGTTATTTAATGGATTAAGAGGATAGTGGAAGACATTAAATAATCACTTAGATGCATTAGACCATGTGAATAACCTTGAAACATAAAGAAACATTGACAGTCATTTGTAAACTATGCAAAAGAGTAGCCTTCCTTGACAAATGACCTACCACACATGCCAATCTAGTGGATGAAAGTGTGAAATAAATTTATATACCTCTAAATACCCATTCTGATTGATTTCATGCAGCTAAATAGTTCATAATTGTGATGGAGTCTCACAAAACTCAGCTTGTGGGGATTTAAGGCTCAAAAAAGTAGTTTCACTCCTTAGTTATTCATAAAGATAGGGAGATCAATCCAATGATGAATAACAAAAATTGGAAGCCAATAGGGGTCCCAAATTTTGGCCAAAATCTTATCCTCTAAACCTACCTGTACGAACTGTACCATGCATCTAAAAATAGCCTTCATGAGCTTGTGAAGGTAGAGATGGAGGAGAGAGTTTTTAATGTATCTTTTGGACCTAAAACCTGATACTAAGATGTAATATAAATTTTATAATATGAAATGATGATTTTAAAATATTTTCAACTAAAAAGTGATCTTACAAGGTCGTACAACTGTCTTGAATTGCTTCTTTAGAGTCTAAGTTGAGGTAACTAACTAGTTCTGACATGCAACTGATGCTATGACTTCTTCCTAACATCATTCACATTAGGACACTTATTTAAATATTTTTGTTTCCAAAATTATGTATAACTCCTCATATTAATCCCAAATTTGCTTAAATGACTTTGAAATGCATGACAAACACAAATGAAACCAATGCATGGTTAGATGGTTATATGAAGTGAACATAACACCTTTTAGGGCCATATTTGAATTCAATTAACCTCTTAAATATTTAATTTGATAGCTTAATCAAAAATTAGGATTTTAAAGGACTCATATTGGCAACAATGGAAACCATAACATTGTCAAAAAATTTAAATTATGCTAAAAAACATTAATTTCTCAAAGAAGGTTTAAGATTCATTAACAAGGCTAACAAGCATGTTTGAAACCATAGGGTTGACTATTTTCACATAAGAGTAAAAATTGGTCAACAATTTGGCAACTCATAGAGGTAGCATGCTTGCTATGCTAAATAGATAAGTAGCCTTGTCCTTCCATTAGGCAATGGAGTCACTTGCACTTAGTTTTAGACTTGACCAGACCTTGACCATAAAGAAAAAATTGATTTGACCCTAAAACACACACAAACAAGGTAAATAAGACACAAAGAAAACAACAAGACACACACATGTGCTATGAATTACTTAGGGAACACAACAAATAGCAAAGCAAACTAACAAATGACCTGAAAATAACTCTTTCTTCTCAAATCAAAGGGGAAGCTTTTATTATGTCTCGCTCCATGAAATGAAGGATGACATGAAACAGGTTGCCTCTTGAGCCTTTCTATTATTTTTTTCATCTTCTTCTTGAATACCACTCCTCTTGGCATGTTCTCAAATTAAGCAATGGAAGCTACAAACCAATCACCTATGAAGGTGAATTCATCTTGTGTTTTAACAACCTTCTCATGACCTCAAACATGGCCATCTCTTGGCTTATAGGAATAACCTTGAACATGGTTATTTGGAGATTGTTATCTTATCCTTCAAGAGGGAAAGCATGCTCTAAAACATATTCAATCTTACCAACTAGTATAGGACTTGAAGATCCTCAAATTCATCACAAATCTCCTTAAACTTCTGCCACATATCATCTTGGTTTATGAAAGTACTAGTAGCCTTATCTTCCATTTGTTCTTCCAGTCCAATCTCTTGATTGTATTTAATAATGTCATTGTCATCATAAATTACTCCATCATTGACTTGAAACTCTTGGTGGTGTTCTTAAAGACATTTTTGTTCATTAGGAACCTTACATTCCTCCTCAACAATCTAATTTTGCTCTCCTAGATGTGTTATCTTCTTAAAACTTTCATATTCCTTGAACATATGAAAATAGGTCTACCACATGTCCTTAACATATATTTTAACCTGCTCATGACACTCAACAAACTTAGTCAATATTATTTTCCTCTCAAAATCCTTGTCTTTCATGTCTTGATCAACCTCTTCATTGGCCAAGATAGTAATCTTGGCATTCTCTTCATGGGAAATTGCAAAATGATCTAGATCATCTCCTTATTCATTTAAGAAGATTGATTTGTGTTTTTACTCACTAAGGGAAATAAATTTTTTTAATTCTTCATCATAGACACTTAAATTGTCTTCTTCATCAGCTACAATTATAGCGTGATCTTCTTCACTTATCTCCCATAGGATAGGTTCCTCTTCAAGAAGGGTTGTGGTGTGAGGGTGATGGTAAATTTCATGAGTTGGAGAGGGTGTATGAGGTATGGTGGATGTATCATGGATTATTTTGGGAATGTAATGAGTAATTTTTAAAATTAGGGTCTTGGATATGGATAATTTCAAACTCTTGGAGAGATAAAAAATTGAGTTGGGCAATAGAAAATATGTTTTTTTCAACAAGCACCTCATCTTTCTCATGGCCTTATTGAGGATATTCAATAGCTAAAATGATAGATTAAACCTTCTCAATCAGAGTCTCATTCTTATTTTAAATACACTCTTGGATAGATCTCCAAGATGGACAAGCTATAGATTCTTGGGGAGAGGGCAATGGGGATTGATTAGGTACAAATCTCTCTTTATCTTCTACCTCTTGATTTTGACTCTCTTCAAGTCCTTTCATCTTCAAGTCTAGCTCTTTAATTTTCCTATCTATACTCTCTTGGAATAACTTCTCTTGAAGGTGATTAATGACCTCATGAGGATAAGGGGCACAATAGGGATGGTAGGAGGTACAAGAAGACTCTTGGGGAGAGATGAGAGAGACTTGCAAAGGTTTAGATTATTCTTTGACTTTAACTCCCAAATCTATACTTGTTTCACCTTGCCCAATCCATGACTTCACCACTTGATTCAATCTTGGAATTTTGAAAGACTTCTTAGGGGGTTCTTGAGGAAGAGAAGTAACATTTTGGCTCTCAACAACAAACTTCTCAACAATAGTCTTTTCCTTCTCTTAAATGCTCTCCTGGATGGAATTCCAAGAAGGGAAAGTTTGAGTAACACATGGAGGATTTAAAACACTAGGAAGCTCACTCACTTGGAAAGGTCTCTTGGGGAAGAATGGATGACATATATAAAGGCTGAGGTGATAAGTATGAAGACACATAAGGCTGATGGAGTTGGACCTAATGCTCTTCATGGTTACTTAGCTTATCCTCAATGCATTGAATAAGACCACTCACATCCATAATCTCACTTGACAAGTTTTGCCAATTTTCCCTCTCAATAGGTGCCCATTCTTATTTAAATAGCTTTAATGAACATATCATCTAATGAATGAGGTGAATAGGGGCATCTTGAGCATATTCTTTATGTATTAAGGTCTAACATGTACTTATCATAGCTTAAGAAATTTTTCTTCAAACTTGAAATGGATTGGTTTAAGGAGTAACTAGGGACATCTTGAGCTTGAAAAGCTACTCATATATAACATCATGGTCATGTAGAGAGAAATTAGGCTAATAATAGGACTAATATGACTCATAAGGAGGGTAAAAATCTTGATAATGCTACTGAGGCACATAGTTGGGGTCATAACAAGGATGATAAGAAGGTATAAAACAAAAGATCTCTTCATACCTAGCCATCCCAATTTCATGATTCAAAAGAAAACATAAGATAATATAAAATACTTTTCAAAATAAGTACCTAGGCTGCTAGAACTAGTTGATTGCATTCAGAGTTGCCATTGATATTTGTTGGATGCCTCCAAAGGCTGATAGGCAAAAGAACAACATCAAAAATTATTACATAACTTTTGACATTAGTCCCAACTAGTGTGCCAAAACTGTTATAGATAAAATTTTCACCCTTTGTAAGGTAGTTTAAACCTTCTAAATTTTATGTAACATGGAAACACCTCAAGGTTATGGATACCCTATTGGAGAGGTTAATATATAGGTTAAAAGGATAGCTTCCTTTGATGAATCACTTAGGCTCAAAAACTACTCTAATGCTTGCTAGGAAAAAGGAAAGAAACCAATTATAATAGAGGTGATGCACCAAATATAATTGATCACAGAAACCAAATACAATTACACTTCAAACAAGATCCTAACTTGCACATGACATTAATATAAATATACCTCTCTACATCAATGTTTCTCATGAAAGTTTGTGAAGCAAGCTTGAGCGAGGAAGACAAGTTAAGTGGTCATGACATGAAACTAATGAAAATATAACTCACTAAAACCCTAAACACTCAATTTGAACACTTCAAGAGACTTGCAAAAAATATTCCAAACTGAACATGAATTTTAAACAAGGACAAGCATGCCAAGGAAGTAAGCCTATCAATTATAAAGATCAAGTAATCAAGCATGCATGCTGAAGGTAAAACTAGGTTATTATTCACTAATCAAAGGATGTAAATTGGAAAGGATTCACCATACCTAGGTGGAGGATACAAACTTAGCCAATTAAGGCTCAATATGTAGATAAAGTGAGAGAAGGAGAGAAGGGCGTAGGAGAGAGAGTGACAACTATCTCATGATTTAAAATCAAGAGAAGGGTTATGAAATTATATCAATATGTATTAAATTCCATGTGTATATCCTCTAAATATGTTCCATACTCTAATTGGCATAGGAGTTAGATTGCTTTCTTAACACATTGCCTTTCTCTCCAAAGTTGCCCTTTATCTTGGCTTGTGAATAGATAAATGGAATACTTCAATAATAAAATATTATTGAGTTACATATACCCTTGTTATTTCTATTTAGTTTTATAATCTCTCTCAATTGACTTATCATTAGTAATCAGCATTCGTGTGCTTAGGTGTTTTGAAACCCCTTCATCTCACTAGGCCAATCTTGCTCACAAGTGTCCAAACTTGAATTCATCTTCTCCAACTAATTATATCTATATGGATGGCATATTAAAATGATATTATAAATATAAAAAATCATTTTAAAGTCTCAAACCACCCCCAAGAACTCATTATACACTAAAAGCTTTACTTTGGCTTCATTCCTTGTAGCCTTGAAATCATGAAAACCTCATTATGTAGAGAAGTGTACAGATGGTATAATAAATTTAAGGAATATTTTAGGACCCAATATGGACATAGATCTTTATTCCAAGTTTTAGGTCCTGAGAGTGAGTGGAAGTGTCCTTTTAATCAGTTTCTCTCTTCTAACTAGGTCTCAATTAGGCCTCCCTACCTAAACACTGACTTTCGACTCCACCAATGGCATGGGGTGTTGCTCATGGGAGTTTTGAATATTTTATAGGTAATTTATAAGTTCATTAAATACATATTTGGTGTTTATAAAAACTATTTCCTCAGTTGCATCATTCTAGCTCTCTTAGGTAGCCTGAAAGTGCCTTAGGGTCTTAACAAGCATTCATACATTATGGTCCACCAAATCGAGAAATAATGCCAAAATATGGAAGTTTATAAACCTATATAAAACCTCCAAACTTATCTTGCCACCATGCACCTTTTTAGGAAAGATATGAGTAAATATTTGTGTCTCTTGGGTGGTTGAGTGTATATTTTGTGAGGTTGAGAGAGAGAGAGAGAGAGAGAGAGAGAGAGAGAGAGAGAGAGAGAGAGAGAGAGAGAGAGAGAGAGAGTAACAATGTTTAGTTTGTGTTACATACACCTCAGTGAGGTCTATATAATATACCCTAAATTTTTAAAAATTGTATCTTCACCATATTCCTCCATTAGGTCTCTTGAAACCTCTTTATTCCATGTCTAGGGTTCTTAAGCAATACAAGGCAAGAAACCCTATTGACTGTGTTTGAGCTACTTCCTTAAATATTGAAGTTTGAGATAATATTATTGTAATTATGGTGAATTTAATAAAATATTTTAAATTTATTTAAGCATCTAATATCCAAACTTTCCTTTCAAAAACATGTAGATTGTCTTCATCTAGGTAGGCAGACCTATAGGTTTGTGAACTATGTGTATGCATAATTGGAGTGACCCCTATTTGGTCATTTCCTCTACTTATATTAGGTTTTTTTAACCTTCCAATGACCTATTAAACTATCCAAAAATATTATATTCACTTTTACACTCTTTAAGTTCACTTTTCCTTATCTCAAACCTTGAAACTAATTTGCTCATCTTGTAACCTATAGAAGGTCATTAGGGTAGTCTGAGTACATGTTTTGTGTTTTGAGAATTCAATGGAAACCAATAATAAAATTAAATAATTTTTCATATTTTTAGGTTTTATAACTATTATTTTACACTCTCAGTATATCATGTTTTCATAGTCATGTAATCTCTTTCTTACACCTCTATAAGACTACCTGTAGGTGGCTTATTTGGTGAATTATGATCGTGTCTTGTGATTTAGGGACCCTATGAGATTATTTTGAGATTATTAATGGTATAAAAAAATATGAATGATCTCCATGAATTATTTTATATCTCCTTAAGGTCCTATCAATCCATTTGACCTTCTAATCTAGATACCCTTTAGGAACACAATCAATTGATGGAGTTTGTATGGGTAGAAGTAAGTGTTTTTTCTCATTATAAAAGCTCAAAATAAGCTTTGATAAGACCCTAAATCCATTTTTAAAATTTATAAAACTCCATATTTCAATATTATTTCCTTGTTAAATATTAATTAATCAATTTAACTTAGACATGAGGTGTATGAAATGAGACTCATGGCTTATCTAAGCTTTATAGGCTTTCCCTATGAACTATCACCTTATGAAGCCATTTCACCCTTCAAATAAGTTAAGGTATTTATTCACTATACCATAATACATTTATACTTAGTCAACATGGAAAAAACCCTTTGTAAGTTCATTTGACTGTCACTAGGCCTGAGTGGTTCATTTTTAGGGTCTTGCGTGAGCTTTTATGGTTTCTTGAGAGATGAAGTTCTGTCTTCACTATCTCTATTCATAGTCCTATGTAGAAGCATTAATATTAATGAATCCATCATAAAATCCATCTTAAATTCATATATTCTAGTATCTTCATTGATTTGTGAGCTCTTTCAACCACAAACCCATTATAATGATTTCATGCTTTGGTTTAGATCTTGAACATTGACACCTCTTATTGGACTTCTCTTAAAGTTGCAAACCTATATGTCTACAACCTTATGTCTTAAAATTTTAAAAGGTAAAAAATGATGATTAATATACAAATATAATTCCTCCCTTGCATCGACACATTTATCAATAAGTCATAACTCTCAAGTTATTTGGAAATTCACATTTAGACCCCACTCAATTCATCCTACTAGGTAGGCAACTCTAGGACACAATCCAAAAGGTAAATGATGATATGATCCTTTTGTAACTAGTAAAAAATAATTATCTAATTATAGTTTATTTAATGGATTTATATGATAATGTAATACATTGAATAATAACTTGGATGCATTAGACCATGTGGAGAACCCTAAAACACAATGAAATATTGATAGTCACTTGCAAACTATGAAAAAGAGTAGCCTTCCTTTCCAAATGAACTCCCACACATGTCAATATGGTAAATGAAAATGTTAAACACATTTACATACCTATAAATACTTATTTCAACTGGTTTCATGCAACAAAAGAGTTCATACTTACCTTAGAGTTGCACAAAACTTAGCCTAGTGGGATTTAAGACTCAAGAAAGTAGTTTAGTTCCTTAGTAATTGTTCATAAATCTAAGGAGATAAATCCAATAACCAATGCCAAAAATTTGAATCCAATAGTGTTCCCCAACTCTAGCCAAAATATTAACCTCCAACACCACCTATACAACCTATACCATGCATCTGAAAACAAACTTCATGAGCTTCTGAAGGGAGTGATGGAGAAGAGAGAGAGAGAGTTTAGTGCATCTGTTGGCCATGAAACCTGATTCAAAGCTGATATATGACCTATAGAATATTAAATTATGCTTATAAACTATTTTAAATTGAAAATTGATCTTGCAAGGCTATACAAGTGTCTTGAACTACTTCTTGGGAGTCTAAACTGGGATAACTCACTAGTTCTAACATGCAACTGATGATTTGACTTCCTATTAACATAATTAATTTTAGGACACTTATTTAAATGTTTTTCCTTTGTAAAATTATGTACAATTCATCATATTAATCCCAAAAGTGATTTAAATGACTTTGGAATGCATGACAAACATGAAAGAAACCAATGTATGGTTAGATGGTTCTATGAAGTGAACATAACACTATTTAGGGCCACCTTTGAATTTAGTTGACCTTTTCACTATTGGATTTAAAAAATTAAGCAAGAAGGAGGCTTTTAAAAGACTCATATTTTCCATAATGGAAACTTTAACATTATCAAAAACCTTAAACTATGCGAAAAAATCTTAATTTCCTCAAAGAAAAATTAAGACTCATTAACAAGGCTAACAATCACATTTCAAACCATAGGAGTTGACTATTTTGACCTGATAATAAAAATTGGTCAATACTTAATTTACACTATTATTCATATAATAATATTATGAAAACTATTAGGTAGTACTATGTTGAACTATGTTTTGGGATATTTTATACAACATTCCAAAGAAGGCATGAATGTGCAAAGAAGCCAAAAAATAAGCATATACAACATGGAGCAACCTGATCCCCATAAGTTTTTCATAATCCAATAGTCATTGTCCACTGATCCATAACCCACCAATGTCACCCCATGATCTAGACCACCTCCACATTTGCCAGTGAACATGCCCTATTATCAACAACATGTTATAAACACCATTTTTTGCAAGAAAATTCAAAATATATTAAAAAAATGTTTGTATTTAACTACTTACTAATTTTTAGAACTGAAAATCCCTTCTAGCAGAATCAATAGCCACACTGATGGGCTAATGTACAACAACCTTTTGTAATGACATGTTATAACTAGACACACTTTCAAACCCATCAATTTTCACTACATGTGAAATCATCTACCATACATAATGAAAACCTTTCAATGCAATGCTTTCATGAAAACTCAAAAATGAATCATATCTATAATTTTTTTTGATAGAGTGCATAGCCATTAGTTATCATAGGTGCCCTAGGTAACTTGGTAAGGGTAATTTGCTTCATTTTATATGACACCATTGTTGATGTTAATTGAAATGTGTAATCCATCAAACCTCTATTACACCCTATTTTAATGAAGTGTTACAATCCATGAGTTCTTGCATGATAATCCATGAATTCCAATAGAGATACAAGTTCATCCATGATAATATGATTAGTTCCTTTTGCTACTACAATTGTCAAGAATGCCTAGCAAGTTCCTGTGTATAGAATAGGAAATACATCAATAATACTAAAAAAGAAAAATGAAAGTGATAAAAGAGGATGAGTGTTACCACAAGAGGCTTGGCTCTTAATAGGTGTGACAACTCCTTCCTTCCTCTAATCCATAGATGAGGGTAAATTCTCACCATGTACGTACTCATAATGAGGACTAAGAGAGTGTGGGCATGTGGAAGGAAAGAGGGTACCTAAATACATGCTCTTGAATTCATATACTATTGGGTTTGGCTAACCAATCTCTAGGAGAGAATTTGAGGACTATGTGGATGATATTATAGTTATGCTATGTACTCATAAAGGACACCCTAAAATTATACATATAATCTTTGATAGACTTCATGAATATAAGGTCCACCTCAATCAAAAGAACTCTATGTTTTTCATCACGTTAGGAAAATTTATAGGGTTCATTATTTCTTATAGGGGCATTAAAGTTGATCCTACTAAAGTGAATTCCATCATGAAAATTCCTCTGCCTAATTTGAAATAGCTTCATAGTTTTCAGGGCAAGATCTAATTTATTCATCAAGTCATCTCATAACTTGTTGATTGGTATCATTTATTCACTCACCTTTTGAAGAAGGGTATCACATTCAAATGTAATTTTGAGTTCTAACAAGCCTTTAAGGAACTAAAAACCTATTTATAAAACCCACCAGTGTTGACCCTATGAACACTAGGGAAGCTACTACTTATTTACATCTCAGTGACTTAACATGCCTTGGGGCACTTTTGGACCAACATGATGAACATGGAAAGGAATGTGTAGTCTATTATTTTAATAGGACATTAATTTCCTATGAACACAATCACACATCAATTGAGAAATCATGCTTAGCATTTGTATTTAGATTTCAAAATTTATGATACTACATGTTAAATAACAAAATGATTGTTATTGCTAAGATTGATCCACTCAAGTATATCCAATCTAAAATAGATTTGAATGGTTGCATGTCTAAGTGGGTAATGTTATGGAGTGAGTTTAACATTAAGTACGTTAATTAGAAAGCTATTAAAGTGAAATTACTTTTAAATCAATTTATTGATGCACCATTGTTAGACACCAAGCCACTCACTTTTGGTTTTCCTAATGAATTGATTTTGACATTGCATGAATCACTTAATGAATAAAAATAGTGGAAGATTTACTTTGATAGTTCCTTTACATCCCATCATTTTGGATCCAATATTTGATTCATTACACCACATGAAGATCTCATTCCCAAGGCATTTTAAATTGGTTTTATTACACTCATTTTTGGATTTTGCCTCACTGTGAAATGAAACATTTAATAGTTTGTTGTATAAGGGGATTCTAAATTACTTATTAATTAGTTTTAAAATCAATGTTAGACAAAGGCCAAGAAGCTCGTGTCATATAAAGGCATGTTTAACAACCTCTAACAACACCTTACATACATCTAGTTTGAGTAGATATTAAGAGCCATTAACAAATCAACATATGCAATGGCAAAAATTGGCTCCTTGATAGAAATGGATGATAATATTTAGGAATACTAGTTTCTTATTAAGAACATTCTCACACTAGCTCATAATCACCTAGATTTAGAGATGGCATGTGATATTGTTGGCCCTAATTAACTTGGTACTAAAACCTATACACCTACCTCCAAGATCATATCCTTCCTACTAAGTTATCCTAGAACCAACATAAATTCTTGATTCACATTACTCCTATTATAATTTATTAAGTGGCATACTTTATTATAGAAGTTATGATGGGATACTAATTCATTTTTTAAACTTGAGAGAATTTGATTTAGCATTAAAAATCATAAAGAAAGGGATTTATGGGACCAACACTAGTGGCATGGTCCTTGCCAAGAAAATCCTTTGAATAGGTTATTATTGGCCAATAATAGAATATGATGCATGTAACTATGTCAAGAAATGCCTTGCTCATTAAAATCACAATGATTTAATTCACAATCTTTCACAAGTATTTTAGATGATCACAATGCCTTGGACATTTTAAAAATGGGTCTCAATCTTGTAGGATCGATAAACCCCAATTCTTCAGATGGCCACAACCATATCTTAACTACCACCAAATATTTTTAGTAAGTGAGTTGAGGTAATCCCTCTTGTTTACATAATTGGTAATTAGATTTCCAAATTCATTTTGAATAACTTCGTCAATGGCAATGGCATTCCATATACCATTATATCTAACAAGGTTAAGTCACTCTAAAAATAAGGATGTTAAAGTCCTCTGTACACAACTCTATATTAAGTACATATTATCAACTCTTTATTACCCTCAACATAATGGTCAAGCTAAGGCATCTATGAAGACTATTTTTAGAATTATTAAGAATATTATCAATGATGTTTGTTGTGATTACCACTTATAATTATTCCCTACATTATGGGTTTATCATACCAACATCTACACACTTAGAGGTGCAACACCTTTTTCCCTAGTATTTATTTCTTAAATTATCATTTTTATAGAGATCGAGTTTCCTTATCTACAAATTTAATTCAAAAATATCATTGATGATGAGGTGTATAGAGTATTCATAAAAGATATTGATGCAGACCATGAAAATAAAGACAAATTTGAGCCCAATTGACAGGGCTCATTTATTATTACAATAATATATGGTTCTATAACATATAGGTTGGCTATGATAGATGGGCATGAGTTATATGATCCCATGAATATTATGCATCTCAATAATTTTTATGCTTGATTTTGGTTGAACATTGTCTATGAGAGCCCTTGCTTGGGGGAAACCATTTTGCATCCTTTCATTTTCCCCTTCCTCTATTTTCTATACTTGACCAATTATTTTCCAATTTACTTCCACCTCCTATTATCATCCTAATTCTGATTACCAATAAAAGGTAAAACAAGTGGATTCGAAGAGCATTTGAGAAGGTGTTTTATATTTTATCATCATTGGTACATTTTTGCAAATAATGTAGCAAGGTACTTCAACATGGTTTCCTTATTTTGTAGTTCCTTCAACCTCTTTTATCTTTGTCCAATTATTTTCCCCATTGCATTACCTTATTATTAATTTTTTGTTATTGAGTGTTAATCCCTTGCATCCTAATTTTCTATTGGTTGCATGTGTTGTTGCAGCTGGTTTGATATTGTTTTAGCCCCTACCCAAGCTTATTTTTCCTTTTCTAGGTAGTTCCTTATAAATTTGTCTATAATTACCTTTATATCCTAATTTTAGAATATTCTTGTATATCTTATTCAAAAAATATTGAAAATTTAAAAAATCCTAAAATTTAAAATATTCAAAAAAAGGCCTCACATTTCCAAAAGAGATATAAAACCACAAAATCCTTGTACCATTTGCCACCCTATTATCTAGTGTATTTCCCTTTTGGTCCTATTATAAGTGGCACTGTTTGAGTATGTCATGGATAACCCTCCCTTTCAGATCAACATCTCATAGGTGGGAACCTATTTATCTAGAAATGGTCATTTCAATCAACATCATCATCTATTCATTACACTCCCATTTTTGGGGGAACTATATTGGCTTGAGTTATATATAGAATATGTAGGTATAAATTAGATCATGAGGTATTTATGGATAGCTTAGCCACTATTATCACTCTTATATTCAATCTTCACTTCACCACCTAATTGTGAAACATTTGAAAATTTCACATTGCACACATTGTGCACATTGTGGACTTGAGAAGGACAAAGAAACATATCAGTATCACACAAGTGATCCCTCATATTTTATTCCTCTTTTTCCTTATTATCTACATTCTCCTTTCTTATCAATTATGTTATAATCTTGTTATTTTATGAGTTATTAATATGTTTTATGCTCTTATTATGTTACGAGTCATTTCCATATCTTTCTTCTCTAATAGTTTAATCCTAATTATTGTCATCACTTTTATTATTTCATAATTGTTAGGAGTACTAGATCTGGCATAAAATCCACAACAGACTATGTAGGTAGAATCCAGTTGCATGGGGCATTTTGAGTCAGCTCGAACACCCATTCATTATTATTTTATTACCCTCATGTCCAAATTGTCACATTATCCTATCTAATGCTCCCTAAACTTAGGCAAAAAACATTCAAGTGTAACTTCTTATTGCCACACATACATATTAATGACTAATTATTTATTTATTACTTGTAAGTTTTGTGTTAGGATGATTATTTTATTAGATTTATAGTTTGTTCTTATTTAGTGCATTATGTTTTATACTTAGCTCTTCATTTTGTATATTATATCATGATCTCGAGTTGTGAAAAATTGTATCTAAACTAGTCCTTACACAAGTGGAAAATAATGTTATCATGATTCATTTATAATTATGATGCATACTATCATTTTCAAAATAAAAAAATTCAAGTTCTTGAGGCTTATATACAATGTTGTGCTACAATGGTAGTTTATCCACTTGTAAAATCATCATTTTTATCAAATGAAATCATCTTGGTCATCTTTGACCACATCACATCATCTTGTTCCATTTTGAACCACATCAATCTTTATTAGCCATCAAATCAAATCTTCTATTCTATTCTTCATTCCTCATTTCTAATCATATTTGTCTTGTTTCTTTAGGAACTACAATGGCCTGAGGTCCACATGGACTATGTAGGTAGTGTTCAGTCACATGAAGTTTTTGAGATCATTTCAATCACCATTATTATTTAAATTTAACTTAATTATTAATCCATCATTATTCTATTCTTCCAAACATCTTCATGTTTTCATCACTTTACACATCCTTATGTACTTAGTTTTTTTTACGGCTTCTTCATTTATTAAAAATTTGTTATACCATCTACACATCTATTTTAAATCAATGTATAAAATTTATGTTATCCATATCATATTTAATTTATGTCACAAGTTAAATCCTTGAGCTCTGCTTTCCAATCAATAAATTAATAAATTAGTGTGATCAAACATTCAAATCCACCCTACAGAGGAATACCAACTAATCAATTATCAAATCTACCTTGCTATGGAAAATCAATTACTCAAATAATTCTACCCTCTCTAGGTCCATTCAATCATTTAATATTTTTCTAATTTTAAGCTCACAACTTTTATCCTATTTGGCGTAAGTCAAAGTGTGTCATTTATCTTGGGATGCATCCTTCCCAATTCACCCCTCTTAGGGACATAAATTTTTTAATTCATCATTGGATATTAAAGCATTCACTTACCTATATTAATCTCATCCATGGTTTATTTTCATTCTTCTTTTCCATTTTCTTTCTTTTGAGGCTCAACCATAAAAATTATTTTTTGTCCCTCACTCAAGGGGGAATAATGGACATACCAAATGTTGTTTGGGGCCTACTTGTGAACTCATTTTCAGTAAATTTAACAAGAATAAAATATATATGAAACATCATTATTTAATCATTTTAATGAAATTTTCAATATTTAAAGAAAATTACTTCATATAATGTATTGCAATGTACTTTCAAATAAGATAAAAATGTAAACACTTCCTTTTCATAACTTCCATGTTGAAATTACAATTAGAATGATTTATTACAACAAAATGGGAATTAGGCTTGAAATCACTAAAACATTCAGTTGAGTCTACATATCTTGTGTTCACATTCTAAAGAATATTGGTGCATCCCTAATTTGCACTATATCCAATCACCAACTTAATCTAATTTATCATAATTAAAATTACTACTTTCAAAGTGATGTTTTATGTCATTTAGGTTTAACCCTTATTCAAATTTCAAAAGTCACATCACTTTGAATTAGGTTAATTGACCTTTTTTTATTTAACCTATTCTTTCTCTAATAAAAAATTCCATAGCTTTTTAAAGTTACCTATTTTCTTAATTCATTAATTGAATTATTCCTCCATTCACACGTTAAGAGGATTCAAATATCTACTTCATGACATCATCAACAAATATATTCATCATGACACCATCAATAAATATCTTCATCATGTTATCATATGGCAAGTGAATTCATTTTGAGCCAAAAAGTCAAGATTTACAAAATATCAGCAAATATTAACATAAATGCACAATATCAACAAATATCAACATAAATGTAACCCTTATTTGGTTAATATAAATTTTTTCCCAAATATTAATTACATTTGCCATCCAAATTTGACCAAACCTTAACCAGTCATTTAGTTTATCATCCAAAGTTTTAAATGATTTTGAAAAAGCTATAAATAGAGGGGTCACCTTCTATTATTAACAAGTTTTTTTTTGCAAACTTACCTTTCTAAAATACAAGGAAATTTTTTTAACTTATTTCTTATAATTGTTTATCAAATCACTAATAGTGCAAGGGTAAATGATGATGGACTAGCTCGAAGATATTGATGAAGATCTTGAGCTCTATATCTAGACTAAATATGTATGTATGTAAGCCAGAAACTTATATTCATTAAGGAAGGTAATTGTTTTGATGTGAATATTTTTTTTATTATTTATATATATTACCCAATTTGAGGATATATGCCTAAAATGTGAGTTTTAGATTATTTACATTATAACATGAAACTATGTCCTTTGTAATCATATGATCACACTCATTAAGATGAATTCTACATATTGTAGTTAATCACCTCTTTACACACATGTACATCATTGTTTTATGCTAAAGGGAGCAATAAACAAAAACTAATAAATTCCAATTGAGTGAGCATTACATAATTCATAACATATCAACTTACACATAACATATCTTTCATATTGTTTTCATGGAAGCGATAATGTACAAGGTCTTTCTTAATGAACACATATCATATTTTTAACCAGTAAATGGTTATAATATTTTAAACAACACATATATATTATTTTGAACTGTTTAGGAGAGAATGGACTAATTATAAATGAATGGTGCCAACCAAATATACACAAATGACATTACTTGAAACCAATAATTATATGGCAGTTACGCTTAATTTTTTTTTGAAATTAGGTTATTAGTCCATGCCAAAGTAGGATTACTAGATTCACTTTTTAATTAGTTATTTTTTATTTAGCCAATCAAAAACCTTGAAATATTAGTGTGTTGATAATTATAATTTTCTCCCTAGATGTTATTTGAAAATATTCTTCTAATATTAATGCAATTATAAATATTCCCTATGGAAGCTCAACATCCATTCTACTCATGGGCACAATAACTTTAATCTTAAGCTTAATTGTTCAGTATAGTCATAGACGCCTATCAATTAAGCATCATTTAATAGATCTAGATGTATTTTGTGCAACCAAAATGGTCATATCAAAGAACGTGGTAGCCCAATGGCAATTCAGAAGACAAATTATGATATCGTTAAATAAATGACAAAATAATAATGACCATCAAATGTATCATGTGGGATAATAATAGATTAATTTGCCATCATTTTTACACTATCAAAATTTATACTTTCCATTGGCTTAGCATTTATAAGCCTTAATTTTGAAGAGATGGTGTATTGATTAACCAATTGTACAAATGAAATACATCTATCAAAATCTTTATTATGTGTTCCAATCCTTTTTAATAAAGACACTAAAACCTCATAAATCAACCTTTTTTCAAATTTTTGGGACTTATTTTATATTTTAGAATTTAACATATTAACAATGAAGTTATTCACCACCAAATACAATTCACAACTATATGTTTTGTCAACAAATGTAACTGTACTATGTTATATATATTCCCAAAGAATAGATAATTGAATCTAAATAACTTGGAGGTTCTGATTCGCCTTGGGCCTAGCTTATAGCTCCAAGAATCTAAATGAAACCACTAATGTTTGGTAGGAGGTACATAGGGTACTTAAACAAACACTTATAAGGCTAAAAGTCTCAAGAATACTATGGGCTACTAGAGATCTATAGAGGCTATCTGGTTTGTTGGCTTGCACCGAGCTATAGAAAGTCTCATAAATTAGGTTGGGGCTAGTGTGATCAAGCCCACAAAGGATGAAGATATCTCTAAGGGGTATAAACATGGTAAATAAAAAAATTGAAACTATAAATCTACTTGCATACAAATTACAAAAATGATAATGTTGAATAAAGAGAACTATCAAGTGATGCATAAACTTAGAAGAGAAGGTACTTTCAGGCCAAATGAAAGATGCTTTAGGAAGCTAAAAAAAATTCAAGCAAGGGTGATAGATAATTCATAATATAATCCTAAAATAATTATTTATTCTCAACACTATTATTTGCTAATAATGCAACTTTATGGTTTAGCAAAAGAAGAGATTGCTTATGCAAATACATAGACTATTTTGAGTAATTAGGATTTTACTATGCAATGAGAAATGTTTCTAAAGTAAGAATGAAATGTAATGGAAGATATTTTAAATCAATGAAGGATATTATTAACCACATACAAATGCAAAAACTTTAGAAACTATCCTAGATAATACCTTAAATAAACAAAATCCCTAAAATAATCAAAACCTAACATATGCACTATTGCAAACAAAGAGGAATTTCAATTTACATAGAAAATTTCCCTCATATAAAGATTAAAATTATTGTGTACACTTTATACCAAATAATTATACAAGTAGGAAGCAATGAAGGAGGAAGATCAAGCTGTGTGTGAGCTGAGTCCAAATTAGGAACCAAAAATAACAGAGGAGGTGAAGGAGAAGCTCCCAATTATGAGAGAGCCAATATATGGAGTACAAAAATAGGTGAAATGGAGTCTTTGAGGATGCTATTATAAACCAACAAGCTTCAAGAACACTATAGAGAGTAATGTGAACCATCAAAATGAACTATAGAGTAGTAGGGCATCCCCTATCATAATGAAAGCTAAGTATGCCAAGAATGAACTAGGTGAGATTCAAGAAGGAACCAAAGATTTGAGAGTGATGATCAAGAGAGAATATCAGAGCAAAAATGTAGGAGACATAGAGAAAAATGAATGATAAACTATCATATATGGCAATCCTAATTTGACAAAAGCCAAAAATTACCCATTTATAGTTGTTGGGACCAAATTGGGCCTTTTTTTCATGTTCTTCTAAGGATGTGGCCTAAGCCATGGATTTTGTTAAGGAAACATGCTACCTAGGCCATAATTTTCTCCCTAATTTGTAGCCTGGGTCAAAATCTCACCTCAAGTGGTCAACAAGATTCTGAAAGGGCCTTAGGAGGCATCTAGAAGGCCTGTCAGTCAGAAAAATGGTTAGTGACATGTCAAGGATGTCTAGGGGAAGGATATATGATGCAAAAAGGGTCCATTCAAGTTCAAAATTTCTTTATGTAGGATAAATAGGGTTGGTAGTCTACATGTAAAGTGATGTGTAATCACAGGGGGATTAGGGTCATGGGAAGTATGATTACATATGCCCCTGAGGTATAAGCACTTAATGTTTTAATGAACAAAAAGTGTTGTGTATTACCTAAAAGACACACAAAAACAAAGGAAAGAAAGAATTGAAAAAGATAAAAGAGAAAATTACTTGTACTTACCAGATAAAGATGATGATAGAGGTTGATGACAAGATCTATGGGTGAGAGTGTAAATGTTGCATAATACAAATCCAACTCCATCTCTAGTTCTAACACCTATAAAGAAGGGACATATGTGGTATCAAATAAAATTATTCAATCCAAAATGAAATTCACCAAGATGTTATTCCTAGTGTTCTCCCTACAAGGGATATGGGTAACTTGGATGTCCTCGAAAGAGGAGAGAAAATAATTTGCCATTTTGAAGAGGGGGAGCAACTCAAAGATAAAGATGACCCAAGCATCAGTGAGTTGAGACATAACTAAGAGTGAGTCAAATAATAATTACACATAACATCCACCAAAGCCATGGGCATCGGTCAAGCCACTAATGATTGCATGATTCTCAATGAAATTATTCATCTCTCTAGTAAGGAAGAAACTAGCTACAACAAGCTCATGGCCCCATAGATCATCAATGACCCAAGCTATAGTAGTAGGTCCTAGGTTGCACCAACTACCACCATCTATGTGGATCACCATTGAGAGATGTACCATGATGGGGGTGAAAGATGCATGACTAGCAATCACAAAAGGACTATCTCAAAGTAAGGTAGGGTAAGTGAGCTATATAGGGGATTTAAATAACAAAACCAAGATGCAATCATAATGATTGACCAATTTCAACCATAGAAAGAGGTGACAAGGGAAGGTGATAGGAAATTCATAGAAGATAAAGATCAGTTAGTGTAGACTAGAGAAACTCTTAAACCATCATAATAAATAATTGACACCACCTGTAAGGACCATGATGAAAGAGATAAATGAGAGTTAGAATGGATTGACTATAAAGTTATAGAGAAATGACTAACTAAAAGAAGCATATCAAACAACTTCTATCTATGGGTGCCCATGAGATGGAAAACTAGCTCAGGAGGTCAATGGGGACCTAAAAGGGGTCTCAAGTTCTAAAAAGGGGTGAGAACAGGCCTAATAAGGCCTCAAATTAAAAAACAAAGGCCACTATTTTGTTTAGAATGTGCTGAAACTCCTAAGATAGAGGTTTTGTGGTCAGGGATGCAATGGAGGGTGGAAAACCCAAAAAGGGGCTCACTAAAATCCAAAAAGAGAGCCAAAAAGAGAAAGAGGGTGAAAGAGAAGTCATTTTCACACTCATTTTTACTCTAAGAGACTCTAAAGAGAGGAAAACCACCACCACACCCCAAGCGAAGCATACAAGGACATGGGGAGCACATCACAGGTGCACATGATGGTTTGGGTAAGTCCTTTAAATAAAACTTGGTCAATTTTGTTCAATTCTAGGGTTTGGGATGCCCAAAGGGTGTTTTGATGGAATCTAAATGATTCAATGGATGAATCAAGTATATTCACTAGCCAAAATAACTAAGAAGTAGAGAAGAACACTCTAGGCCAAGTAGGAGGATAAACAGAGGCCTAGAGAGAGAGAGAAATTGTAAGTGCTAGGGTTTCCCAAGAGGCCATGACCTAGGCAATGGCCTAGCCCACTATAGGATGCAACTTTACCTAAAAATTCATGGCCTAAGCCACAAAAGGGGCAAACTAAGCTCTGGGGAGCTCGAGAGAGCCTAGATCAGGTTGAAAGAGATCAAAAATAGGGGAAAAAGATAAATAGTTCAAAACTCTTGCTTTTAAATTGATTTATCTATTTCACAATGAGTAAAATTGATGAATTTACCTATTTCTTGGTTTTATAGACATGCAGAGGGGTCACTGCACTAGAAGATGGAGAGTCATCATGAGCGAGTGAGAGGCCAACATAGAGAGAGAGAGACCTTGCCAGGTGACCAACCAAGAGAGAGTTTCATCATGATTCGCTGAAGAGGATGATGCTCTACTTGTAGAGGATCAAGATAGCTTATAGAGTGTAGGGCTATAGATATTGGTGGATATACCTTCACTACATTACTCTAGGGATCTAGTGAATATATTAGTGACCATGTGGGTACCTGAGAGGCATGTGTTTCAATTAAGACTTGAGCTAGAGGTCATCTTGAGCATTGAGGATGTTTACCAACTTTATGTGGCAAAGCATGTAGGGAAGAAGATAAAATTACCACAGGTTTAGGACACAAATATATCTAAGCTTTATCTAGTGGGACCCCACCAAAAATGGAATAGCAATGGAGTACATATCATATAGCTATCGCTAAGGGTTACATCACTAATGACAGTGATAATGGGCACTATGGTTGTGAAGCTTTATGCTATCAAGAGTATGAGGAGTCTACACTAACTTGGATAAGAGTTTTCGAGTGAGTAGAGGGAAGATAGAGGTATGCCTAGGTCTAGTACATCTTAGGAGTACTATACCATCAACTAGATCACATTTGATGCATATGAGCAAGAGGATTGACATAACCCAACTTACTTCTATCTTAGGCTTATGAGAGACTCCCATCAATAAAATTGAGGAAACCATTTAGAAATGAGGCATGCCCTATGCTAGAAGAGGGTGATGCATGGGCTACATGATTCATAGATAGGGCTAGGCCTATGTGAACTACCTTAGATTAGGATGTAGTGGATATCTACATCTAAGATCCATAAAAATCCATGGTATGGTCAAAAGATGCTAGAGTGGAGAGCCATGTAGGATAAGATCAGTTCCAAGGTACATAAGGGCCATAACAACATCTAGGTTGATAGGCCTTAGTGTTACGAGAGAGATAGGCATAACCCAGGCTAGTTAGGGCTGAGCACAAGGGTAGCCAAGATAAATTGAGGGATCCAGTGATAGAGAAAGGCAACCATAATGAGGTCCACTATCAATAAGAGGATCATGACTTGCTAAAGGGCCATAGAGGCCATAACATGACTAGGTAATAAAAGTGTATTTGATATATAGCACTTGTATTTAGTACTCACCCTTTAGGAAGAGAAAACATGTGACTAACACATTGGCTTTATGTATGTGTGCAAGAGACTAGCTTAGTTGAATTGGGTCTGAGGTGGACCTACTACTAAGGGATCTATTCCCTAATGTGTTAGTAGCGTTTCTCATAAAGAGGGTGCCACATCTACTGATGGGGGCAAAGCCACATACTTACTTTTAATGGGTAGGTGCATGAGCATCATTGAAGATGGTGAGAACATGGGACTAGATACCATAGATAGAGGTAGAGTCAGCATAGCATGAGGTAGATATGACATAGCAAAAGACAACTATAGCATTATCTGAGACATAGCTAGATAAAATAAAATCTGAGATTGATCAGTTGCAGGTTGAGCTAGCTCAAGAATAGGCTAGAAGAGTGGAGGCACTTGGAGAGAGGGTAGTCTGACTAGTTTCCCTAGAAGAGACCATGGCTTGACTAGTCAAGAGGCATAGGTCTAGATCTCCACCTAGAGTAGGGATACCAAAGATAGATCCTACTCATAGGCTGATAGGGAGGTATCGTATATGTAGTCATGCATGTGGCATTTTTTGGGATGTGAGCCTAAGGTTAGGGAATGCCATGTGATGTACCTAGAGAAAAACATTTATTTTTTTGAGATATATATATATATATATATATATATATACATAGTAATTTCTCATTGTTAGGATGTGTATATGATTTTTTTGGTGATGTGTATGCTTCATCTGATATAGACTACTAAATATATAGGATTAGAAAGTAGGAACTATGAATAAATAACCCACATAAACACACATATATAAGTGGCATAGAGTTAGTGGTACGAGAAGAGGGAAAAGGTCCACCCTACCACCATAGGTTGATTTCCTAAAGGGCCACATAGGCCTTAGATGTGAAATGTCTTGAGGTAGAACCAATTAATTAGGTGTCATAGGTGCTCATCTTTGAGAGTCAAGAGATGATAGAGTCCATTCTATAACAAGGTATTGATGATGAAGGGGCAAAACGACTTGTACATGAGATTAACCTTCTTATGGTGTTCCTTATCAAAGATGAGAAATGTATCACCTAATTTGAATGGATGTAGGTGCACCAATTTATAAAAATGGTGGGATTGATGTCATTGATAAGCACATTTATGGTCAAAAGCATCAATGTGATGCTAATCTAATTACTCAAGTTTGGTGAGATGAGCAACACATTATTCATCATTAGAGAGGGATCTAAACTTATTAACCCATAATGAAGGGATTAAGACCTATAAAATGAGAATAGCCTTAGTCCCATGTATTAATGTATATGGGGTTGTCCCCATGGCAATCCAAAAGCTAGTATGGTAGGCCCAAAGGGTAGGATAGAACATGAAGTGCTAGTCACACTTAGACTAGGCAATGCTGGGGAGAATCATCTTATTCAAGGCCTTATTTGAAGATCCAACTTTCCCATTTCCCTAGAGGTAATGGGTGGAGGAGAAAAAGATATTGAAGCTGAAGCGTTTAATGAGCTTATATATCTCAGGGATTTAGAAGCCTGGGCCATTATCAACCATGATTGTGGTAGGGACCCTGAACCTACATCTAAGTTATTTTAGAACAAACTTGGCCATAATCTTCCCCCACGTGCTATTAAGAGTCATGGCCCTAAACCGCTTCATTAAATAGTTAGTGAGGGTGATGAACAACTAATATCCATTAGAAGAGGTGGGTTTGAACTCACTAATGAAGTTGAGATCCCAAACCAAGAAAGGCCAAGCGGTAGAAATAGAATATAAGATTCTTAATGTCCCTGATAAATTGACACATCTTGCATTTTCTAGTGTATTATATGACATCCTTAACAAGAGTGAGCCATTAGTAATCCATCTTAATAATATGTTAAACATTGGCTTGCCCGCTCAGGTGGCCACCACAAACCCTCCCATGAGATTTCTCTAATGTGAGAGAGGTGTCCTCAGGGGTTAGGCATTACATCAACATGCCATCCAAACCTCTCTTGAACAAGCCACCACCTATGATGACAGATCAAGTGGTAAGCTTTTAGATTTGATAAAGCTCCTATGAAGGGGCATCGATGGGATAAGATTGAGTCTCAAGGTAACCAATAATATCCTGATATCAATCACACTTAAAGACATCAATCTACTTGACTAAGTAGACTATCTCATTAGGGAAGGCATCATCAACCAATTTCATGCTAGGATTGGGTAGTGAGCATTTAGTGAGTTTCTCAACTATAACTAAACCCTTGGTGGACTTTTGGTTAACAATGTGAAGGTTGAGCTTCACATGATCCATCTAGCAGCTTGATTGGAAAAATGTGTCTTGCCAAGAAAATAATTGAGTGGATCATGATTATCACATTGGTTATTTGGCCCAACATGTATTACCTTAAATTCTTCATGGTAAAGATGATGGAGAGGCATTACCTCTTGATAGTATAGTAGTTGATCTTAGGGCCAACTAACATGCAAGATATGCAGTAAACATCTCTCTCTTTACCAGTGTCATCTTTTTGACACAATATGCCCTCGATGGAAAGATCAGTGATAAAGGTTTACAACATGAACTCACAACCCTCAATGGGTGCCATCAGGATGGGAAGGTTATGAAACATGTGCTTCAATTCCTCAAATTCCACCTAGAATTTAGTAGACCATAAGAACAGGGTGTTCTTGTATAAGAGACATGTGAGGGATATGGATTTATGCACTTATTCCTCAAGGAAACATCTAAAGAAATTGAGTCTTCTAAGAAAGGACTATAAATACATGAGATTGCATGGGGGAGGCATCTTAAGGATCACTTTGATCTTCTTGAGATCCACCTTGATGCTTGATTTTAAAATGAGAAATCCAAGAACCTTTTTGATGGACATGCCAAAAATAAACTTCTTGGGGTTAAGGTTGATGTGATACTACCTGAGACACTCAAAGATGATCTTGAGGTCTTGTACATGCTCATCCTACTTGTAAGATTTATCTAAGAGGTCATCAACATAACATTCCATAATCTTGTGGATGAGTTTTTCAAAAACATGGGTCATGACACATTGATAAATGGCCCTAACATTCTTCAGATTGAAAGGCATGATGGAATAATAGAAGGTACCCCATGGGGTAGTGAATGCCATATTATGCTGGTCTCCGGGTGCAATCTAGATTTTATTGTACCCTAAAAATCCATCTAAGAAGGACATGATCTCAAAATCTACTATGAAGTCCACAATTTTGTCAATCAAAGCAGTAGGAAAATTATCCTTTAGACAAGCCAAATTGAGACCTTAAAAGTTGATGTAGATTTAAATGGATCCATTCATCTTGAGAATAGGGATGATGTTGGCAACCCATCATGAATAGTCAATAATGGTGATGAAAATAACTTGAATGAGATTTTCAATTTTAGACTTGACTAATTGGGAGACTTTAACTACCATTAATTACTACTTTTATTAAACAAGATGGGCCCCATCATCCATAATGAGGTTATGGATAATGACTCAGGATCCATTCCCTTTATATTAACAAATTCTCAAGTTAATACATCCAAAAATTCTTACAAGAAGGTGATCAAGACATCCAATTCCTCTTAAACAAGACTATCACTAATCTTAATGATCTTTGGCCTTATAAATGTACCAAGGTTCACACACACACACACACACACACACACACACACACACACACACACACACACACACACACACACACACACATCCTTAAACATCCATAACATTTCCTTATTCAAAACACTCAAATGCAGGAGGGAGAGATTGATCTAACTCCTCGGGCTTAACCTTCATGACATGCACTATGGGGATGCCATGGATTGGACCATCCAAGAGATAAATCTTTAAAGTTAATTGGTCAATGATATAGTGAGCAGCTTGTGTAAGGATATCATGATCTTGATGTATGCCTTCTCTTTTTGAACATGATTCATGTTGTAACATGAATGAAATAACACTCAAGATTGGACTCAGCTACTCTAACAGGCTCTATGGGAGATGCATTTAGAAAAATGATACTCCAATGGGAGAATCATGATGTGAGGGGAAGCTCAAGATTTAGGGAAACATCTTGAAAGATATCTCTAGGAAGGGAAGATCCAACTTAGCATAATGGAGCTAGAGAGGGAGTTGGTTGATGCATACTAAACTCTGAAGGAGTGAATGTTAAACTCTGAAGGAGTGAATGTTGATTGATACTCAATTGGATCACAACATTCATCCTTGAGAAAGTGAGACTTGAAATTAGGGAGCATGTGGGAGTCCACAAAGCCCCATGAGGAGATAGATAAAGCCTCACTTGAGGGATTGTATTTTTTAAGATCAAATCCCAAGGATCTGGGTCAACCTCCATGGTATGAACCTCACCTTTGTGCACAAACTAGACCATGAAAAATGTGGTCAATGAAATGGTTTGCATGGCAATGGTCCAAGGATGGCCAAGAATAATATTGTATGAGAAATCCAATTCTAACACACAAAACTCAATCCTAGTTGTCTTGAGGATAAACTTGATTCGAAGCTTCATGTTTTCCACCGTCATAATTGTGTCATTATTGAAACCATCATAATTATCATGAAAATCAGAGAGATTATTTTGATGAATCCAAAACTCATTAAAAACATGCAAGGGCATGATATTAAGCATATCTCCTTCATCAATTATGCATCTTTTTAAATAATAATCATCAATGGAGGTCTCAATATAGAGGGGAAATTGAGCCTTTTTTGCAAGAATCAAAGTGTCTGGCAAAGAGGTAGGGTTGAAAGATAATGTGGGAGTCAACATCATCCCACAATAGGCCCTCATAAGAGAGCCAATCTCATCAAATATGAGGCCCCTTTGTTTAGGGCAAAGGCAAAGAAAGTCCAAAATGGATATCCCAGCTGAGAGGCCCTATAACTCCTTTATGATGGAGTAAGGATGTTGTCGAGCCTTAGGAAGGATGTTATGCCGAAATTCAAATCTAAATTTGGGGTTCCCTACCCCCGTGGGTTGGGTAGGAGGCCCACCACCAATAATATCTCTAATGGGTTCAGTGACCTAACTTGAGCGCATGTTGAAAAAGCACTCATACCCAATAGAGGTTATGTCAATAGCAACAATGACCTTACTACTCTTGTACTTGGCTTTCCCTCTTAGGTCAGCTTGGGAAGAGGAGTCAGAAGAGGCAAAAGAGTAAGAAGGGGAAGGATGGGCCTTAGCCTTGGAATTCTTCTTCTTCTTATTCTTCTCCTTGTCATGGTCAAGTAGAGGCTCCTTGAAAACATTCAATTTGTGGTTGGGTTCTGTAAGTAGAGAAATTTGAGGTAGAGGTGAGGCTTGCACATGAAACTTTTGGGAAACATAATTTGCATCATCATAGCCCTTCATCCGATGGAAATTACAAAACTTGGTGGGGTCATAAGGAAAGACCATCCATGGTTTTATTGTGCTTGATTTGGAGGCCTTATTTTTATCTAGAGTTTTACTTAGAGTATTCACCTCATGATTATCCTTCTTATCCTTCTTCTTGAGAGGAGAATTAGTGACACCATCACTAGTCTTGTTATTTTTGTGATCGCACAAAGAAGATGACTTTTGGGTTGGCACAGGGTACATGCTTTCACACACCTTAAATAAATTAATATTCAGACACTCATTAACAACTTCATAATATGAGGTGGGCTCACATTTGAGGACCTCTGTTAAGTTGTGGAGCAAAAAGCTTCACTAGTATGCAAATGTGGAGGTTGATGAATTACACAGTAACCGGCATTGGTTACAATCGGCTGGCATCGGTCAGATAGGAACCGACATCAGTCACCTGTGTGTTTCTAGAACTGTTCTAATTTTAGACAAACAGTTAGTTTGCATGTAAAGAATAATTTTAGTCTTGAGTCTATGTTTCTAATTATTGTTTGGTTTGGGATCTATTTAAGAGACCCATGGGGCTGTATTGTAATAAGGACTAAGAAGGATTAGATCCTCAAGTGTAAGATCTAGAAGGTCTGCAAGAGTGCAATATCAGGAAGATCTATAGGTAAGCAAGGTTAGTAGATCTGCGGGTGTGTGTGTGCAAGCTCAGTTAGATCTGTGGGGTAGCAAGATCAAGAAGATCTACAACACATGGTGTAAGCAAGACCAATTAGATCTATAGGGTGTGGTGGTCAAGAAGTTCTATGGATGAGAGTAGGAAACAACAACCATTGGGTTGATTATCACTGAAGGGAATAACTCAGTGTTTGAGTTGGTTGTAATTGATTGAGAGAGAGAGAAATCTTGAGGGAGAATTACTATACACCCAAGAGGTGTGGGAAGAAGAGATTTTTTCATTGTATTTCCTTTTGGAAGAGTGTAATACAAGATTATATTGTTTCTCGTATCACTTATTCTTTGTTGTTTCTAAATTATAGTTACTTATTACTTCTGGTTTAATTCCATGTTTAGTTGCTTATACAAAGGTAATTAATTGTACTCTAAGGAGGATCTTGATAGTTGGTATCAAAGCTTGGTTCATCAAAGCAGGTTCATCAGAGTAGGTTAGTGTTTGTTGATTACAGGTTCACTCACAGGGGTTTTTGTTTGAGTGGGAGTAAAGCAATGGCAGAAGAAAGTAAACTAAGAATGGAGAAATTCAATGGCAAGAATTATCAATTATGGAGGATGCAGATAGAAGATTATCTATATCAAAAAGATCTATACTTACCATTGGGTGGGGTTTCAAGAAATCCCATAGATATGCAAGATGAAGAATGGAATGTTCTTGATAAAAAGGCTCTAGGATCTATAAGGTTGAGCCTGGCATCGTCTATGATCTCCAACTTATCACAAGCAAAGACAACAGTAGAGTTAATGGAATATTTGGAAAATTTATATGAAAAACCCTCAGCTTTGAATAAGGTATTTCTTATGAAGCAATTATTTAATTTGCAAATGCAGGTAGGTGGATTGGTATATAGTTATCTTAGTGATTTCCATGGATTAGTAAATCAGTTAATTTTAGTCAAAATAGATTTTGATGATGAAATTAAGGCTCTCTTAATCTTATGCTCTTTACTTGAAAGTTGGAATAGTTTGGTAATAATAGTTAGTAATACTACGTCTGCTTCAAATATCTTGAAAGTTGATGATGTTGTTAGTGTAATCTTGAATGAAGAAATTTGTAGGAAAAGCACATGGGAAACATCAGGTAATGCTTTAAGTGTTGAAAGCAGGGGATGGCAAAGAGAGAAGGGCAAGCAAGGGAAATCAAGGTCAAAGATAGGTAGTAGATCTAAATCCAGAAATGGAGGTATAACCTGCTAGAATTGTGGAAAGAAAGGGCATGCAAAGAAAGATTGTTGGTTGGTAGAAGATCAACATGAAGGAAATAAAGAAGCAAATGAAGTAGGTATTGTTGCATAGGATGCTCTTATATGTTCCTTGGATAAAGTAGAATCTTAGGTTTTAGATTTTGGTGCTTCTTTCCATGCAACCCCAAATAGAGAAATTTTTCATGATTATGTCCATGGAGACTTTGGAAAAGTTTATTTAAGGGATAGTGAGCCTTGTCAAATTGTTGGCAAAGGGAAAGTGCAGCTGAAATTGTAGACTAGCAACATATGGGTGTTGAAGGATGTCATGCATGTTCCCATCTTGAAGAGGAGTCTAATTCCTGTAGGAAAGTTGGGTGATGAGGGTTACATAGTAACTCTCACAGCGGAATCTTGGAAAGTTTTCAAGGGTGCACTTGTATTAGCAAGAGGTAAGAAAGTAGGTACACTTTATCTATCTACTTGTATTACTGAATCTCCTTCTATTTTATATACTTCAAATGTAGATGCAAAGTTGTGGCTTTGTAGGCTTGGTCACATGAGTGAGAAGGGAATGGATGTTCTTAAGTCAAAAGGTAAGCTTTCAGATTTGAAAAGCATAGATCGAGATTTCTATAAGCATTGTATTTTTGGGAAATAGGAGAAAGTGAGGTTTCTCACAACTGGGTCAACAAAGAAGAAGCACAGGTTAGAGTTTGTTCACACAGATGTGTGGGGACTAGCTCAGGGAGCTTCTATTGGAGGATCACAGTGTTATGTTTCTTTCATTGATGATGCTACAAGAAAGGTATGGGTTTATTGCATAAAGAGGAAATCTGATGTTTTTGACATATTTAAGAATTGGAAAGCCTTGATTTTCAAGGAGAAGATGATGGAGAGTGATCAGCTCAAGAGGCTGAATAATTCTGTGTAGGTCAATGTTGATTTGGACAAGGTTATGATCCAAAATGAGCTCGCGGGCAAAAATCATCACTCACAGGAAAACACTAATACCGATGTTGGTCAAGTGAGAACTGATGTCGATTAGGTAGGAACCGATGTCGATCCAATGGAGACCAAAGTTGGTGATGTCATGCAGGTGGAAACTGACATCAGTCAGGTAAGAACCGATGTCGGTCAGGTCGATCACATAGAACCGACATCAGCCAGGTGTAGATTGAGAGATGACTAGGATCGGTCACTGTTAGAACAAAATTTGGGTGGACATCAAGTTGTCAATGAGTCTTAAACACCCATGAGGAGGTCTAAAAGGGTAAGTAAGCCTCAAATTCATTATTCCCCTTCTTTATACTACTTGTTGCTCACTGATGGTGGAAAACTAGGATGTTTTGAAGAGGCAATGCAGGTAGAATCTAGGAAACAGTGGGAGCATGGCATGAATGAGGAAATTGATTCCTTGGAAGAGAACCAAATGTGGGATTCGGTAGAGTTGCCAGTCGGAAAGAAAGCACTGAAAGATGAATGGATTCACAGGTTAAAGAAAGGAGAGAATGGATAGGTGAGACAAAAGGCCAGGTTATATGGTTTTGAGCAAGCTCTAGGACAGTGGTATTTGAGGTTTGACAGGTTTATGACAAAGCATGGCTTTAGTCAATGTCAATGTGAGCATTGTGTTTATTTTACTAGGTTGGATAATGATAGCTACATTATCTTGTTACTATATGTAGTGTATATGCTTGTTACAGGGTCACACATGCAGGGAATTACTGAGCTAAAGGTAAAAGTAGCTCAGACATGTGCTAGGAAGGATTTAGGAGGAGCAAAGAAAATCCTTGGCATGAGTATTTCTAGAGACAGGGAAAATCACAGGTTGATTTTGTCTCAAGAGGATTATGTGAATAAGGTAGTGGAGAGGTTTGATATGTAGGATGCAAAACTAGTAAGCACACCTATGGTTGGATAGTTCAAGTTGAGCTATGAACAGTGTCCTAAATCACATGATGAGGTTGAGTACATGGTATGTACTAGACCTGATATTGCCCTAGTAGTGGGAGTTTTTAGCAAGTTTATGGCCAATCCAGGAAAGGAACACTGGAAAGTAGTTCAGTGGATTCTCAGATATCTGAGAGGGACCAACAACAGGTATTTATGCTATGCAAGGTCAAACACTTCTCTACATGGGTATGTAGATTAGGATATGGCAGGTGACTTGGATGGCAGGAGAAGCACCATAGGATATCTGTTCACTGTTGGTGGTTGATCTTCAAGATTGTACTTGAAGATGGAGATACAAGCCAAAAACAAATTAGAGGATGTACAGGTATAGGTACAGGTGTAGCTATTTATCTCCAAGTGGGAGATTGTTAAGTTGTGGAGCTAAAAGCTTCACTGGTATGCAAATGTGGAGGTTGTTGAGTTATAGAGTAACCGACATCGGTTAGGCCAATCAACATCAGTTATCTCCAGCTACACAGTAACCAGCATCGGTTATAGTCGACCGACATCGGTCAGACAGGAACCGACGTCGATCACCTATTTGTTTCCAAAACTATTCTAATTTTAGATGAATAGTTAGTTTGCATGTAAAGACTAATTTTAGTCTTGAGTTTGTGTTTCTAATTATTGTTTGGTTTGGGATCTATTTAAGAGACCCATGGGGTTGTATTGTAATAAGGACTAAGAAGGATTAAATTTTCAAGTGTAAGATCTAGAAGGTCTACAAGAGTGCAAGATCAGGAAGATCTACAGGTAAGCAAGGTCAGTTGATTTGTGGGGTAGCAAGATCAAGTACATTTGTGGGTGTGGGTGTGTGTGCAAGCTCAGTTAGATCTATGGGGTAGCAAGATCAAGAAGATTTGCAACACACGATGTAAGCAAGACCAATTAGATCTGCAGGGTGCAATGGTCAAGAAGGTCTGTGGACGAGAGTAGGCAACAACAACCATTGGGTTGATTGTCACTGGAGGGAATAACTCAGTGTTTGAGTTGGTTGTAATTGATTGAGAGAGAGAGAGAACTCTTGAGAGAGAATTACTATACACCCAAGAGGTGTGGGAAGAAGAGATTTTTTCATTGTATTTCCTTCTGGAAGAGTGTAATACAAGATTGTATTGTTTCTCGTATCACTTATTCTTTGTTGTTTCTAAATTCTAGTTACTTATTACTTCTGGTTTAATTTCGTGTTTAGTTGCTTATACAAAGGTAATCAATTGTACTCTAAGGAGGATCCTGACAACCTCAAGGTAAAATTCCTACCCTAATGCTCACATGAACATATCATAAAGTTGATCATTTGATAACCTTGTTCTACATTTATGGATAGCTAAATGCCACCTACATATAAAATCAAAGTTCTACTCACCTTTGGCCTACACCATGGAGGTAAGTTATTATATGTTTAGGTTAAATGGTTTGGAGATATCAAAGTACTAGAGGAAGTCATCTAGAAGGAACTAAAAACTAGAGAGAGAACTAGAGGTAGATTCTAAAACCAAATGAGAGGTTTGACTCAAGGGAATGAGCAAAGAGATTCAACATCATTCCTTCATCTTGTTCCTAATCCATACATGCCATCATAAATTCTATGATATATTTTGTGTGACTATCATATTGAGTGCCATTGAACTTAGGCTATTTAGGGATATGACTAGGAAGGGCAATAATATGCACTGAAGGGGCTAGAGGATCTATGAAGATCCTCATAGGCATGATTGATAGTGGGTTGGTGAGGAGCTTTGGGAAGAGGCTCATATAGGTTATGATGTTTCCTATGCCAATAGCTCTCATCACAACCTTGGTCATGAAAGGGATGATGTTGAGGTGGTTCTTAGTATGGGAAACACTCACAATGGAAATCATCCCTGTCACAGGGTGGGGAATGACCATAAGAAGGGTATTGTTCCTTATGAGGACGATGAGATGACATGGAATGATCATGAAATGGTCATGGTGACCTAGGTCTCTATGATACTATATATGTGTCATCAAATGAGGGTCAACATGAGGGAATTGATGTTAGGGATAAGCATCTCATGGATCTCTAGTTCACAAGTGGTGATCAAAATCAACATGCACATCTGAGACTCTAAAGGATGGACCAAGAGGATGGGAGGACTCCACGTGATGTGGATGCCTCAATGAGTTAGAATTATCATTCCCCAAAACATGGAAATGAGGGGGTTCTTGTTGCAGAGCCTCCTAGCAACAAAGAGGCAAGGAAATCACACAAGAATTGGTCAAGGCACTTGAAATAGAGTAGGTAAAATCTATGTCTCTAGAAGAAGCACATCGCTTACTCCTAGGGGGAGAATGGTGCACTTTATTCACCTAAAGGCATTTGTGTCAATCATCAATGATCACACATAGATCATTAGGACTCAATCCCTAAAGGGTGTCCTTATCACCTCAAATGGCTGAATGAATCATGGAATGAGGCTGAGGAGAAAGATCCTTAGATGAATGAAGCTTGAACTGGTGGAAAGGGGACTGACTCTATTGGTTATAGATCTACTAATCTTGTTTCCTATGGAATGTGAGAGGGTCTAGGTCACCATGATGGGTTGAGGGAACCTCTTAGGTCCTAGGGTGTTTATGGCATTCCATTATAGCCATAGCTTTCTCATGAGTGAGCTTAGGGATGAGGCCCTAAATCTGATGGGATTGGCATCCCAAGAGTAGGAGGCTAGCCATGGATGAAATGAAGCAAGATCAACATGGGAGACAATAGGAAAGGTAAATAGATGATGAAATAATAGGGATAAGAACACAAAACCAAAGAGGGATAAAACAACCAAGGTGAGAGCTAAAACACAACTAAAATCAAATCCTAATAGCTAATAGAGGGGAGTTGGCTAAGAGAGATATAAATGGGATAGAACTAGCATGAGACTGTATGTGGGGTCCCATCGGGTGTGCCAAAATGAAGCTCCAAGAATATAAATGGAACCACTAGTGTTTGGTAGGGGGTACATAGGGTACTTAAATAAACATCTAAAAGGATAAAATGCTTAGGAATCTTATGGGATATTAGAGATCTATAGAGGCTATCAAATTTGTCATCTTGTATGAAGATATATATAGACTCATAAAATAGGTTAGGTTAGCGTGATCAAGCATATAAATAATTTAGGTATCTCTAAGGGGTATAACCATAGTAAGGTGAGCAGTTGAAACTAGAAATCTACTTGCATACAAATTGTAGAAATGACAATGTTGAATAAAGAGAACTATCAAATGATGCATAAAATTAGAAGAGAAGGCACTTTTAAGGCAAATTAAATATGTTTGAGGAAGGAAATATGTTTTCAATAAAGGGTGTAAGATAATGTATAATCTAAGCCTAAGTTAATTATTTATTGGCAACAATATTATTTCCTAGTAATACAACTTTCTGGTCTAGCAAAAGAGGAGATTGTTTATGCAAATACATAGACTATTTTAAGCAATTAGGATTCTAATATGCAATGATAATTTTTTATAAAGAAATAATGACATGTAATGGAATATATTTTCAATCAATGAAGGATTTTGTTAACCACATACAAATGCAAAAACTTCAAAAACTATCCTAGATAATGCCCTAAACAAACTAAATCACTAAAACAATCCAAACCTAACATATAAACTAATGAAAACAAATAGGGATTTAAATTTTCATAGAAAAGTGACCTCATATCAAGCTCAAAATTACTTTTCAAACTTTTTATCAATTGATTATCTAAGCTAGGAAGCAATAAAGGAGGAGGATCATGTTGTGTGTGAGTTGAGTCCAAATAAGAAATTACAAGTAATTGAGGAGGTGAAGGACAAGCTACCAACTATGAGAGTGCCCATATATAGATCAAAATAATAGGTTTAATAGAGTCTTTTAGGATGATATGAATAATAAACAAGCTTTAGGAACACTGTAGAGAGTAATGTGAATCACCAAAATGAACTATAGAGCAGTAGGGGATCACTTGTCACAATGAAAGCTAAGTATGCCAAGAATGAACTAGGTGAGATTCAAGAAGGCACCAAATATTTGAGATTGATGATCAAGAGATAAGATCAGAGAAAATACATAGGAGAGATAGAGGGAAATGAATGATAAACCATCATATGTGGAAACCTAAATCTAACAAAAGCTAAAAATTGCTCATTTCTAGTTGTTTGGACCAAACTGGGCCCTTTTCTGCATGTTCTAACATGGCTATGGCCTAAGCCATGGATTTTGTGAAGAAAACATGTGGCCTAGGCCAAAATTTTCCTCCCTAAGTCATGGCCTAGGTCAAAATCCCACCCTGGGTGGTCAACAGGATTTTGGAAGGGCCTCGAGAGGTATCTAGATGGCCTTCAATGAGAAAAAGGGTCAGTGAAGTGCCATATATGTCTAAGGGATGGATATATGATGTTCTAACGGTCCATGCAAGTGCCAAATGTCTCTAAGAGAGATAAATAGGGCCAGTAGTTTGCATGTGAGTTGATGTGTAGTCATATGGGGAGTAGGGTCACAGGAAGTATGATTACATAGCCTAGCCCCGACAAAAACTATATATATATATATATATATATATATATATATATATATATATATATATAAAATTGAGTGTAGCCACTTCTTTTAGATTTGGGATCTATTAGTAAAAAAATTATGTTGAGTGAGGATGCAAATGGATATTTTAAAAATATGATTAATGGAAAAATATAACTTGATTCGAGATTGATCGTTGCCCCAATAAAATGTTGACTTTTGATGCCTTTTAAAGTGCTAGCTATCAGAATTAACTTTTTAATGAATGACAATTTACATTCAAGGAATATTGTTTTCTCTAATATATTTAATTAATCATGGTGTACATTGGGGTAAGTGGATTATATATCACTTCTAACTATGAATAAATCAAAATTTTAGATAACAAATTTTTAAATATGAGTGCTTAATAGTTTATATTTTCTTAATAGATCTTATGTTCAAATGTGAAACTTAATTAGGATATTCAAATATTGAATCTTAATGTTTTAATTTTTGTTGATACTTTTTTTTGGATGTTCTATGTGGTGAGAAAAAAACTATGTAGGAGGTTGGGCTTGAGGTCAATGGCTCTTGGAACCACATATGAGAAATAAAATAATAAATATTAATCAGTTTATTTTACTTTGTCTTTTGAGTAATTTATATGTTACAATAAACTATACTTTATTTGCACCATACTCTTTTCTCATGGAGTTATAATTATATGTATTTTGATCTTTGTTCTATGATTTTGACTTATTCTATCTTGTAAAAGGCATGTCTCTATTGTGATTCACATGGACATTGAAATTGGTTCAGTTAAATGCAACAAGCATGACACCATAAGAGAATCAAAAAATTATAATTACCTATAGCCAAGTGTATTTATTGAAAAGTATTTTATAAAAATAATTGCATAACCATCTATTCCCTAGGCTTCACCTTTTACATTAAATCCAAATCATGATCATAGATAGGAAGATTTAAATTATTAATCATCATTTTTATTATGAATCCTTTCTCACTCTTATTGAGAATGAAGATTCCATTAATGAAGCTCTGCATATTGCATTGACACCTTTTTCAAAGACTCTACATTGAGTTTATAGTGGATTAAAATTCCACAGAGTATGATATAGGTGCTCAAATGGTTGAAAAAAATTTAGTGGAAGTGGATTAACAATGGGGAGATGCTCAAATTATTGGGCATTCAATTTTATCTTAAAATATATCCTTATGATTTATAAAAATATGTTTTACAAAGAGTGGAAAAGGAAATTTATTTCTAGATCACCAAACCCTAGTCCTTGGTATATAAATTCCAAATTTGCACCAAGCTTATTGTGGCCACACTTATATACCAATCCTCTTGTTTGGTGATTCCTATGTGTCCTATGAAAAACTTTCCAAATTTATTATAGATGTTTTATGGGCTAGTACCAAGAAGACTTAAGGCTGTCATAGAGTTACTTGAGAAGTTTATTATCTCCCATAGGAAAAAAGTGACATTGGATTAATTGATGTTCTTAGAAAAATTATTTCCATTTGTACTAAATGTATTATTTTCAACATGGAAGGCCCCAAATCTTTAAAAAATATGCTTCCACATTGTATTTCTATAGAATAATATTATGGAAAGACTAGTTATAAAAAAATTAGTCTTGATACTTTGCATATTTCCTCATCCTTGGTTAAGATTGAGGGGTACATTATTGATCAGAGCATTTGGAAAATATTTTAGTTGGTTAAGCCATTCCTCAAATGCATTGATGATGGGATTAGATCATGAATTTATTTTCATAGTCATAATATCTATTAGTCTCCCATTTCCACCAATAACAACTTTTTTCTTGCTAAAACTCTTGATATTGAAGTCATTTGTATTTTAAAATAAGAAATTTTTACCATGTATGATCTTATCTCTTCTTGAGATTGGAATCCATGGTGCATTATTCAAAGAAAGTATAAGTTGATAATTTTTAAAATGCCATTAGTTTTATGTATTCACAAGCCTATGCCTAATGTAATGATGCATAAAATGTAGATATATGTGCTAGTGGAATGGTATAAATATTGGCATTGGAATTATGACACATTATATAAATAATTTCTCTCTGGGGCTTATGAATAGAAGTATCAACCCCTTATCTTCATCTCTAGGATAGTTAAACAACCAATCGAGTTAAAATTCCTCACCTAAACTTGGCTTGCCTATCTTAACAATATTTGGGAAGCTAAGCTTAAGGCCAAGCTTGTTCATTTTTACGGTGTTTAGATTCATATTAGAGTTAATCATATAAAGTGTCCTACTTATACTAGGTTGAAAACTTTCAAAACTTGTTCTAAACATGCCCTTGGGCATTAATGGCTTAATACTAGAGCCATAGCCTTATTTTCAATTTCCACTTGGGTAGATCCTATCACCTAAAGGATGAATTTGTTTAGAGACTATGCTTAATCATTAACCTACATTACTTTTATTTGTAATCTTTTCTGGAGCTTTCTTATTTTTTTAAAGGTTTGGAAAAGTAATAATTTTTATTATCTCAAGAAATGATATTGTTTAAAAATAATTTTATATTAAGGATAGAATTTATGTGTTCATATATACCTTCTTTCAGATATAGTCACCTGAGGAAAAGGTGGCCTTGAAAATTTAAAAGTTTTTAGATTTATTCAGTTCTATTAGGCAAGTGTTCAACGCACTATGAGAAGAAGTCCCCCTAATATCTTTCCACATGGTTTATATTCCCCTTAATTCTAAACCATGGACGTATTTTATCTCTACGTTTTTTATTAATAGATATGCAAATGTATTTTCCATTAAAAATAGAGTCGTTTTGGCACCCATGATTTAGGTTATAAGACTCGAGAGTAAGAACCATAGAATAAATTGATTGAATAAGTCTTTATTGACCACCAAGATAAAAGTTATGTACTAGTAGTAGTCCACCTTAAATTAACATGTGGGTATATATATTTGGTTCATGTTATATTATCACCAAATAGTCCTAGGATATATTTAGTGGTTGAGTATTCCCTTATACTTTTACCACCGAATATGTTTTAATGCACTGAATTTGTATTGTTCTCAATTTTAGAACCCAAATATTCTTATATAGGTGTGTTATTTGATTTCCTATAGTTATTTTTATTTGTTCTTCTAATTTTATGGGTATAAAGTCTTATTTGAAGTCTTCTTATTCTCTTGAACTACTTTTCCACAAACACACAATGAAGAACAAGAAAAGTAGTTTATGGATCAAGAAACCACAAGGAAGCTACAACTAAATATATTATATGCTAAAACCCTATGTAATTCTAGTACCATGTAAATAGAATATCAAAAATTGATTTAAATTCATCTTCTATAGATTTAATGATGACACTACACTAATATCCACCTAAAACCACTTTTGGTACAAGTGGATGATGTCACAATAGCTTAAATAATATTGAAACATAAACATGGTATAATATGTTGCAAGTGTAGCTATAAATGTGGACATAAGGATATAACTTAAAGGTAGGAGAGGATTAACATATTCACTCAATAACTAAATAATACTTGATAAATTAAATGACTTGGGATGACTTGTTATATATATGACTCCTTAGGGCATGACATGTGTAATGGATGATCATGGGAAATTGTAATATACAAAATCAAAAGTGTGGGAAATCAGGGTAAGGTGGAAGGAACCTAAAAATTACACAATATAGATTCGATGGTCCACTAAGTATGGTTTGTTATTCGCTAAATATGTCCTTAGAGAGATAGATGTCCAAAATGGGTGCAAAAAAATCATAAGATAGATAAATGAGGCTTCAAATTTGAATAGTGTGGGATAAGTAAAGTCCTAAAAATATCCAAATATAGACAAGTGGACCAAGTGTACAAAAACAAGTAAAATACAATATGGAAACATGGTTTATAAAAAAATTAGGTGTGTACATAATCATCCTACTTTAATGTGTTTTTCTTAGTGAATTCATATGTACATCACATTATGAAATTAAAAAATTGAGTCATGTACCTTAAATTAACTAGGGAAGGATGGATGAATGAAATGATACTCAAGATAGGCTCCATCCATGGAATTTCTATTTTTTAAAAAGTCTGACATACCTAAAAATAATGGTTAATTGAAACAAGTATTCAATGTCATATCAAAGTAAAGCATAGTAACTTTGATAAAAATAATTAAAGAAAGAGCATATGAATGACTATACTTGTTTATATTTCTAAAAAAATTCACTATTGAAAAAAACTCTATTTTGATTAGAAATTTTTAGACCAGTCCTAAAAATAACTACTACTTCTCAAGGAATTCTGACAACCCAATCTACTTCTTGATCAAGTAATTTTATAAATGGACTATTTTTGGTGCTCTTAGTTCACTTAAATTCACTCAAAACTTTTTCTCAACCAACTTTTGTTCAATATTTGCTCAGTATTGAAAAATATTGAAATATCTAGGTATATGCAACCTTTTGAGGTGAAGGATTGAAAAACTTACATTGTAATCACTCATCTCAAAAGAAAGTGCTAAATGCATCATTTGTTATAAAGTATATATAGCTGAATATTTATGATTGCTTGAAGATTTTATAAACTACATGTATGTAATGATCATAAAATATAATCACATAAAGCTCAATAAAAAGGTGTGCATCCCCATATGAAGATGAAATAGATGGTACAAAACAATATGGTCCAATTAATGCTTTGTATGTATAAATTAAGTATCATAGTAATAAGCTAAAAAATATTATGTTGATATTATCTCATCATATATGTATCATAGTAATGAGATACAAAATATTATGTTGATATTATCTCATTAACACAATGAAATTTATTTTTTGATCAACTATTATAATCTACAACACCTTGTGTGATATTTGAATACAAGTAAAACTATGGTGGAATCCTTATTTATATAGATCCACAAATAAATAATCATCATTTGTTTAGTGCACATAATATCAAAATCCTCCATAAGTATAAGAACTCTAGATCATCAACAATAGGTTTTCTCTTGCCATGAAGAGTGGAAATTACATGCTAGGTTACAAGACTAACCTCAAGTCTATCATGAGAAATACATGAAATCTTATTATAATTTTGAAAATATATCCTTATATTCATAGATCATAAATATAGTATTATGCCATGCTTGAAAATATTTGGGTGCATACATTTAATCGGAAACAATGTTGATCTAGGGGGGAAATGTGGAAAGTATTAATAGTCGGGTTTGTTGTCTTAGAATTACAGATCCATGTGATTTTAATATCATTAAGACAATTCCACTAGACAAGTGATTTCATATTTAGGATAGTACTAATAAGGTAATTATTGATTCTCATATATTATGATTTTGTTAAAACGTAGTAGGGAATTATTTGGTTAAAAAATTTAGGTGATTTTCATTTTAATTTTTTAATTTGAGAAAACTACTAATAGAAACATTATTTTTTAGGTTTGAGTTGTGTAATAATTGAGAGGAATATTTATATTTAATGACCTCAATCTCTATTTTTGATAACTTTTAATGTTGTTATTTGAATCTATATTACAAAGAATGGGTATTACCTAATTAATACATAATAAACTACTACTTGGGCATAGATACATATATTTTCTATAAAGCTAAGTTGAAATATGAAAAATAATATATTTTCCAAGTACCATTGGATGAAAAACATACACATAAAAAGAGAACATAAGGATATATAACAAGTTACTTTAATGGCTAGCTACAAACATGCTCAAAAAATACCAACTATGTTATGTACAACCTAAAAAATAACATGGTTTTCCTTCAAGATGCGATATTATGTCTGAAAAAATATATGGTAGATTGAAAATTACATATAAAACAAAAAAATATATAAATAGCATATCCATGAATTTTTTTCAATCATTATCATTAAAAAATACCAAAATGGTGCAAATACAATAAGGTATTACTATTACTATTCACATTTTCTCACTCTTGCCATACATTAATTACATAGATCAACATGATTTTTTTAATCTCTATTGTGGTATTTCTCTCCAATGTAATCTATAATGACAACCACTCATATATTTAAACTTAAACCCACCAAGGCCTTCTCATTGTGCCTACCTAAACCTTGACCTTCCATGAGTTCTCCTTTTCTTACAATTACCAAAATTCGCACATCATTTCAACAAGAATAGTAGGGTCAATGACCCAATATATACACCGCATGTTTAAAAACAAAAATATATACATATACATATATATATATATATATATATATATATATATATATATATATATATATATATACCTAACCATAATATTATTACAAGGGAAAGAAAACACACACAAACCCTTAAATGTTATAGAGAAAACCCTCATAACAAAAATAAATGCACCCAAGATATTATACACTAGATTATCTTAATAAATAGAAATGACAAAGAATGACTTTGCAATTTATATTCAAAAGGATTATATATCTCAATGCTTGGGCACTAGATACCCATCCTAAAGTCTCATGACTTTATGGTTGCATATGCAGCATCCTAGTTTTTTGTAAATTTTTTTGAAAGGAAAATAACTAGAACCCATACATTCACAAGAATGACTTATCCAAGTAAATACAGGTGTCAAATAAATCCTAGAAGGAATGCAAACTGATTCCTTTTCTAGAACTATGTGGTTACAGTAAAAACAAGACACCAAAAATAACCTTATTTACTCTCTTCACAATTCAAAGCTATCCAACAAAAATAAAAGTAAAACCAAAAACCCTTCATTATATTTTTCTCCATTCCCTCCTCCTCTCTTCTTTCCATCCACATCCTCTCCACCCACCATCATCTACCTTTTCCTCTTTTTTCATCTCCCCCATACCCCATTGAATTTGGCATTGAACACAAGGAGATAGAATCCTCCCTCCAATCTTGTCAATCAGCTCTCAAGGCACCAAACATGCCAACCATTAATGCAATAGTCATAATTGACCAGTTTAGAAAATATGAGGCATTAAAGAAAAGAATAAAATAATAGACTCAAATTAACATAAGGTTTGAACCATCCAAATGAAAAACATCATGTGACCAATGCAATAGTCCAAGAGAAGGTCATGGGGAGGGTTTTAAGTGAGTCCACCTAGAATGTCCAAGTCACCATGCAAGGTTAATTCAACCAAGGTCATGATGGTGATGAGTTCACAATTGCGATAGAGAATATTTTAAAGTGGGGATTTTTAACGATCATAATAAAAATAACTAATCAACACAACAAACACTTTTTGGAGGTATAGTAAATGAGAGAGGGAGGGTGAATCAACGATGTAATATATTTCAAACTTTAATTATAATCCTTTCAAATCATTAATCAATGAACACAAGCATTCATAAAGTGTACATGTTATTCAAAACAATGAATATGAGAGAAAATTCAAGATCAAACACATAACACATGAATTCTATGAGTAACCTTCATGGGGAATAAAATTCATTCACAAGCCTGAAAACACATGATTTACTTGTCCTATAATATGATCAAAAAGGTGACATCAGATTAATTGACATAGGAAAAAAGTGACATAGGATTAATTGATCTTCTTAGAAAAATTATTTCCATTTGTACTAAATGTATTATTTTCAACATGGAAGGCCCCAAATCTTTAAAAAATATGCTTCCATATTGTATTTCTATAGAATAATATTATGGAAAGACTAGTTATAAAAAAATTAGTCTTGATACTTTGCATATTTCCTCATCCTTGTTAAGATTGAGGGGTACATTATTGATCAGAGCATTTGGAAAATATTTTAGTTGGTTAAGCCATTCCTCAAATGCATTAATGATGGGATTAGATTATGAATTTATTTTCATAGTCATAATATCTATTAGTCTCCCATTTCCACCAATAACAACTCTTTTCTTGCTAAAACTCTTGATATTGAAGTCATTTGTATTTTAAAATAAGAAATTTTTACCATGTATGATCTTATCTCTTCTTGAGATTGGACTCCATGGTGCATTATTCAAAGAAAGTATAAGTTGATAATTTTTAAAATGCCATTAGTTTTATGTATTCACAAGCCTATGCCTAATGTAATGATGCATAAAATGTAGATATATGTGCTAGTGGAATGGTATAAATATTGGCATTGGAATTATGACACATTATATAAATAATTTCTCTCTGGGGCTTATGAATAGAAGTATCAACCCCTTATCTTCATCTCTAGGATAGTTAAACAACCAATCGAGTTAAAATTCCTCACCTAAAATTGGCTTGCCTATCTTAACAATATTTGGGAAGCTAAGCTTAAGCCAAGCTTGTTCATTTTTACGGTGTTTAGATTCATATTAGAGTTAATCATATAAAGTTTCCTACTTATACCAGGTTGGAAACTTTCAAAAACTTGTTCTAAACATGCCCTTGGGCATTAACGACTTAATACTGGAGCCCTAGCCTTATTTTTAATTTCCACTTGGGTAGATCCTATCACCTAAAGGATGAATTTGTTTAGAGACTATGCTTAATCATTAACCTACAATACTTTTATTTATAATTTTTTCTAGAGCTTTCTTATTTTTTTAAAGGTTTGGAAAAGTAATAATTTTTATTATCTCAAGAAATGATATTGTTTAAAAATAATTTTATATTAAGGATAGAATTTATGTGTTCATATATACCTTCTTTCAGATATAGTCACCTGATGAAAAGGTGGCCTTGAAAATTTAATAGTTTTTAGATTTATTCAGTTCTATTAGGCAAGTGTTCAACGCACTATGAGAAGAAGTCCCCCTAATATCTTTCCACATGGTTTATATTCCCCTTAATTCTAAACCATGTACGTATTTTATCTCTACATTTTTTATTAATAGATATGCAAATGTACTTCCATTAAAAATAGAGTCATTTTGGCACCCATGATTTAGGTTATAAGACTCGAGAGTAAGAACCATAGAATAAATTGATTGAATAAGTCTTTATTGACCACCAAGATAAAAGTTATGTACTAGTAGTAGTCCACCTTAAATTAACATGTGGGTATATATATTTGGTTCATGTTATATTATCACCAAATAGTCCTAGGATATATTTAGTGGTTGAGTATTTCCTTATACTTTTACCACTGAATATGTTTTAATGCACTGAATTTGTTTTGTTCTCAGTTTTAGAACCCAAATATTCTTATATAGGTGTGTTATTTGATTTCCTATAGTTATTTTTATTTGTTCTTCTAAGTTTATGGGTATAAAGTCTTATTTGAAGTCTTCTTATTCTCTTGAACTAATTTTCCACAAACACACAATGAAGAACAAGAAAAGTAGTTTATGGATCAAGAAACCACAAGGGAGCTACAACTAAATATATTATATGTTAAAACCCTATGTAATTCTAGTACCATGTAAATAGATTATCAAAAATTGATTTGAATTCATCTTCTATAGATTTAATGATGACACTACACTAATACCCACCTAAAACCACTTTTGGTACAAGTGGATGATGTCACAATAGCTTAAATAATATTGAAACATAAACATGGTATAATATGTTGCAAGTGTAGCTATAAATGTGGACATAAGGATATAACTTAAAGGTAGGAGAGGATTAACATATTCACTCAATAACTAAATAATACTTGATAAATTAAATGACTTGGGATGACTTGTTATATATATGACTCCTTAGGGCATGACATGTGTAATGGATGATCATGGGAAATTGTAATATACAAAATCAAAAGTGTGGGAAATCAGGGTAAGGTGGAAGGAACCGAAAAAATACATAATATAGATTCGATGGTCCACTAAGTATGGTTTGTTATTCGCTAAATATGTCCTTAGAGAGATAGATGTCCAAAATGGGTGCAAAAAAATCATAAGATAGATAAATGAGGCTTCAAATTTGAATAGTGTGGGATAAGTAAATTCCTTAAAATATCCAAATATAGACAAGTGGACCAAGTGTACAAAAACAAGTAAAATACAATATGGAAACATGGTGTAGACAAAAATTAGGTGTGTACATAATCATCCTACTTTAATGTGTTTTTCTCAGTGAATTCATATGTACATCACATTATGAAATTAAAAAATTGAGTCATGTACCTTAAATTAACTAGGGAAGGATGGATGAATGAAATGATACTCAAGATAGGCTCCATCCATGGAATTTCTATTTTTTTTAAAAGTCTGACATACCTAAAAATAATGGTTAATTGAAACAAGTATTCAATGTCATATCAAAGTGAAGCATAGTAACTTTGATAAAAATAATTAAAGAAAGAGCATATGAATGACTATACTTGTTTATATTTCTAAAAAAATTCACTATTGAAAAAAACTCTATTTTGATTAGAAATTTTTAGACCAATCCTAAAAATAACTACTACTTCTCAAGGAGTTCTGACAACCCAATCTACTTCTTGTTCAAGTAATTTTATAAATGGACTATTTTTGGTGCTCTTAGTTCACTTAAATTCACTCAAAACTTTTTCTCAACCAACTTTTGTTCAATATTTGCTCAATATTGAAAAATATTGAAATATCTAGGTATATGCAACCTTTTGAGGTGAAGGATTGAAAAAATTACATTGCAATCACTCATCTCAAAAGAAAGTGCTAAATGCATCATTTGTTATAAAGTATATAAAGTTGAAGATTTATGAATGCTTGAAGATTTTATAAACTACATGTATGTAATGATCATAAAATATAATCACATAAAGCTCAATAAAAAGGTGTGCATCCTCATATGAAGATGAAATAGATGGTGCAAAACAATATGGTCCAATTAATGCTTTGTATGTATAAATTAAGTATCATAGTAATAAACTAAAAAATATTATGTTGATATTATCTCATCATATATGTATCATAGTAATGAGATACAAAATATTATGTTGATATTATCTCATTAACACAATGAAATTTATTTTTTGATCAACTATTATAATCTACAACACCTTGTGTGATATTTGAATACAAGTAAAACTATGGTGGAATCCTTATTTATATAGATCCACAAATAAATAATCATCATTTGTTTAGTGCACATAATATCAAAATCCTCCATAAGTATAAGAACTCTAGATCATCAACAATAGGTTTTCTCTTGCCATGAAGAGTGGAAATTACATGCTAGGTTACAAGACTAACCTCAAGTCTATCATGAGAAATACATGAAATCTTATTATAATTTCAAAAATATATCCTTATAGTCATAGATCATAAATACAGTATTATGCCATGCTTGAAAATATTTGGGTGCATACATGTAAACGGAAACAATGTTGATCTAGGGGGGAAATGTGGAAAGTATTAATAGTTGGGTTTGTTGTCTTAGAATTACAGATCCATGTGATTTTAATATCATTAAGACAATTCCACTAGACAAGTGATTTCATATTTAGGATAGTACTAATAAGGTAATTATTGATTCTCATATATTGTGATTTTGTTGAAACGTAGTAGGGAATTATTTGGTTAAAAAATTTAGGTGATTTTCATTTTAATTTTTTAATTTGAGAAAACTACTAATAGAAACATTAATTTTTAGGTTTGAGTTGTGTAATAATTGAGAGGAATATTTATATTTAATGACCTCAATCTCTATTTTTGATAACTTTTAATGTTGTTATTTGAATCTATATTACAAAGAATGGGTATTAACTAATTAATACATAATAAACTACTACTCGGGCAAGGATACATATATTTTCTATAAAGCTAAGTTGAAATATGAAAAATAATATATTTTCCAAGTACCATTGGATGAAAAACATACACATAAAAAGAGAACATAATGATATATAACAAGTTACTTTAATGGCTAGCTACAAACATGCTCAAAAAATACCAACTATGTTATGTACAACCTAAAAAATAACATGGTTTTCCTTCAAGATGCGATATTATGTCTGAAAAAATATATGGTAGATTGAAAATTACATATAAAACAAAACAATATATAAATAGCATATCCATGAATTTTTTTCAATCATCATTAAAAAATACCAAAATGGTGCAAATACAATAAGGTATTACTATTACTATTCACATTTTCTCACTCTTGCCATACATTAATTACATAGATCAACATGATTTTTTTAATCTCTATTGTGGTATTTCTCTCCAATGTAATCTCTAATGACAACCACTCATATATTTAAACTTAAACCCACCAAGGCCTTCTCATTGTGCCCACCTTAACCTTGACCTTCCATGAGTTCTCCACCTAAATCTTGACATTACAATTTGAAAGTACATTATAGAAAAAAAATACCTTTCATGAAATTTAAAAATTAGATGCTCTAATGAATATCTCAGGTTTGAGTCCCATAAAATGTCAATGGAATTCTTATATATTTTATTATAATGATATCCACTAAAAAAAACATAAGGGAAACAAAGATTTATGCATCAATACATAGCATTTTCATGCCATATTCAATGGATTTTTCTATGTAGAATATGTCATTGTTTTTTATCATAATACCTTAAATAAATCACTAATGATATGTAGTTGAGGTTAAAATCCATATGACTTAGATCTTTATTTATCTAGAATCCATTTCTCCAAGCAATGAACAAGGTGTTTGAAAAAAATGTTGAAGAGTAAAAAAAAATGTAGAGGAAGTTATGCCATTATTTCAGGGGCAGGGGCATGGGTGGCCTGAGGGAATGAGGGAGTGAAATGATGAGTTTGAATATCAAGGCCCATGTAATAAGTTTTGGTAACTCCCTAAGAAATTAATTCACAAACAAATAATATTTCTGAGCACCCAATTGAACCTAACTCTTTGCCCACTCAAGCAAGAAATAAACATGAAAGTAATTTTTTTTTTTGGATGGGAATTAGGTCAAATGTTTGTGTGAAAATTTTGTACATAATAATATTAGTTCTTAATGCAGTGTCACCTTTCCCCTACTCATTGTCTCATCTTTATTTGATAATATTATTCTAAAGGGAGAGTAAGAAATTGTGCCACATATTCTATATTAGTGATAAGACGTCATTATCAATCTTAATACTGTTATTATTTTTGATAGATAATAATAAGAGAAAAAGGGCTCATACTTTAAGTTATTAAATGATTTGAAAATATTATAAATCTCTTGCATATGTCAAAATTTCACAAATTATATTGTATGATCTTATTCAACAATCCAATGTACCAAATGACATTGATCTCACTCAATTTTAGGCACTTGTGGGACATATCTTTACAGGTTATAAACTTAGATTTTATTAGAGTGACATGTCATCTCTTGGTCCCTCACACAATAATCCCCTCTATATTGAATCCCTTATTTATCATCACAAGCTCAATTTGGTTCTTACAGATAATGGTTGGAGTTTAAACATTTCTTCTTTGAAATTGGTTAAACACTTAGGATATACATCAACAGATGTGTATCCAGATACCATTACTATCAAGGCTTAAAATAATGTAGAGAGAGAAGCATCTTGTACTATTTACTTGCCTATCCTTGTTGGTGTTGTCATCCATGACTCCCTTTTCCATGTACTAGATATGAAACTTCAATAAAATCTACTTCTTGGCCATCCTGGGATCCATGAAGTACATGCAATCCATTCAACATTACTCTAATGCCTCACATTCCCCCATTCTAGAATGGAGGTCACTATTCCTAGTAATTTGTTGTCATATCAATATTGTAAAAATCTCAAAGTAGAGTATTGGAACTATAATTATCTTCCTAATACATAGTTTATAACCAAAAAGGACAAGCATATAGCTTCTGAATCTCCCAAATCTTATTGTATTGATCAAAGTGACCTTGTGTCCACTTCTTCTGCTCCATCTCCCCAAGTTTCTTTTCAATTTACCATTGAAGATAAGGCCATTAAAATGCATAACATCCATGATGATTTCCATATTGATAGGTTTCCTAAGTCTCCCAAGTCCCATGGTAGACCCAACCCTAACAAATCCCATGGTAGGCCTAACATGGTATGGATCAAAAAGAATAATTCTTGTAAAAAGGGGCCACTTTTATTTGTTAAAGATAGTTCACCATACTAGGACCAATCCACATCTTCTTAAGATTATTGGCTATATGGTGATGGTTTTTCTTCTTGATACCAAAGCACTAAACATCATATTCCCAAACAAATCATGGACAATCATGATTACAAAGGTAAAGTCTTAAGGGCAAACAAGAAATGTATTCTTGATCTTGTCCCTTCCACTAATCATAAAAGAATCTATGTATTGGATACACACTACTTGAGGGTGACCCCTCATATACCAAGAGTGATACAACTTTGATGTTTAGAGAAAATGCTCTTAGCAACAAAATAGACTCTTATTAAAGTATATATGATGAACTGTTGACATAAACCTATTCGATACCAATGTTATAGTTACTATTATAGCCGATGTTACCCTTTCCCTCCATTATCTCAAACTAATCAATTGGGACAAACAAAATCATATTATAACATTTGATGTGTTCTAAAATGAAGAGTGATTTCCGAGTTCATGGATCTAAGAGATGGTTTGATAATTAGTGATCATAAGTAGGGATTTGAATTCACATTGGACCCTACTACATACTTTGGAGAGAAATATAACTTTCTTGGTTAAAAATAAAATAAAATAAAACATCAAGATCCATTAGTGAAAATCTATTTGCAATAATTTTAGATCATGGTAAAAGTAAAGAAAAAGATGAGTCACTTAGTGAAAACCTATTTCAGGTGCCATTGGATGGGGAAGTTTTCTCTCATCCTCAAGAAACCCATAGTCCCACAAGTCCATGCATTACATTTCGATCAGATATCTATTCATATGAATGAGTATTTGAGTAAATACTTCAAGACTTCCTTAAAACATTTGTCAATTGGATAATACCTTATATGTATTCTGATTATTCTTACATGGGTGAGTCTGATGGTCCACATTCAGATGTAGAAGATTAATTCTTGTTAATACCAACTATATTATAAGATGGTTCTACACTGCTTGTGGAGGACACCACTAAAGTTAACATTAGTACTACTTATGATCATAAGATGATTAAATTGGGTGCATCCCTCGCTATAGAGGAATGTGAGTTCATTATTGTCATTCTAAAAGAATTTATTGACATATTTGCATGGTATTATATGGGTATCCCATGGCTAGAACCATTTATGGTCATACATCACTTTGTTGTGCACCTAAATGCCAAGTTAATTAAATAGAAATTGTGAAAAATGCATTTGTGCATTGCTATACTAGTAAAGAAAGAAGTAGAGAAATTATTGGGAGTAGGTTTTATTAGACCAATTGATTACTCAAAATAGATTTCTAATATTCTTCTAGTCATTAATAAAGTACTTGGTATTCACATATGCACACATTTTAGGTATATCAACAAGGTATGTCCTAAACATGACTTCCCCTTACCTAACATTCACATGATAGTGTATTCAATAGTAGGGTATGAGATGCTATCTATTATGGATGGATTCTTAAGATACAATTAGAAAAAAGCACCCGAGGATAGGCACAAAATAATGTTCACCACTCTTTGGGGAACATTATGTTATCAAGTGATGGTGTTTGGCTTAAATAATGTTGGTGCTACCTACCAATGTGCAATGACTATCATATTCTATGACATGATGCATGACATTGTTGAAGACTATGTGGAGGATATTCTAGGAAAATCATTTACACGTGTTAGACACCCTAAAGTTTATGAATAATCTTTGATAGACTCAATGAATATAAGATGCACCTCAATCTAAAGAAGTGTATGTTTGGCATCATGATAGGAAAATTTCTAGGCTTCATTATTTCCCATAGGTGTATTGAAGTTGTTCCTGCAAAAGTGAAGGCCATAATGGAAATACCTCCTCTTCCTAATTTGAAACAACTTTTTAGTTTTCAAGGCAAGATCCAATTTATTCATTGATTCATCTCACCTCTAGTTGATCAGTATCACCCTTTCACTCAACTTTTGATTAAGGGCATCACATTCCAATGGAATGTTGAGTGTCAAAAATCCTTTGAGGAACTATAAATCTATTTAGAAAACCCACCAGTGTTGACCCCACCAATGCCAGGGAAGCTGCTACTTATATACATCTTAGTGTCTGAACATGCCTTGGTGGCCCTTTTGGCCCAACATGATGACATGGAAAGGAATGTGGAGTCTATTATTTGAGTAGGCATGAATGTGCCAAGAAATACAACAAATAAGCCTATATAATGTAGAGCATATGCTTAAAAAAGAAGGAAGAATTCAATGAACTCACCGCGTGTTCTCTGAACATCTTATAGAAAAATTTGGGTTTGGATATGGTGGATTGAAAAAGTTTGAGCCTTCAAATTTTCAAATGAATTTTAGACTTGTGACATCAAATTCAATTATTGTTTCATTTGAAAATAAATAAATGATAAAGAGATGGTTTATATAATTATTTAACTTTTGTGTAATCTGGAAATAATCATCATAGTATAAAAATAGAATCGAAGTTTTTGTGAGAAGATAATGAGAGCCAAAAATCGTACTAAACTAAGAACCTCCCTATAACTTCAGACTCCATGTGTCTAGTAACCCAAACCCTAGACTTGAAATTTATAGCATACATTATAAAGGAAAAATATGATCTGATAAATGCATTAGTCAAGTGATTCCCAAGACCTCACTCACAATTCTATATCTATGCACTGATCTCTAAGAAATTATTCTTCATATTAAAACCCTAACCAATAAGTTGCACAAATAAAGGATACATAAAAGGGTTTGTTTTAAGGATTGTGATATAAGTCACCAAACATTTTAAGAAATATAAACTTATCAAATCCCTCAATGGTACACAATATTGATCGCATCATGCTAAATAAAATGTAATTCATACAAACCATCCAATGTAATGGAAATGTTTTGATATAAATATATTAAATGCCAATTAATACTTTATAAATAATTAATCTCTTTTAAAATGACATTCGTTAGAATTCTTTAGAATCTTGGATGCATTATCTATATATTGACATTGATTGTGTTTTTTATTTATTATATAATGTGCTAAATACCTAATGTACCAATGTCTTTATAGAATTGTTAAATACACTCATTTTAAATTTTGATATCTTTGGCTCCATACCTTCTCCTTTAAGGATTGCGAGATTAAGGTTGACCAAGTAGTTTACATACTTTTTTACATGAACTACATGAATTATTTATTTGAAGGGAACGCACCATGTGCATTTTCTGATTGCATACATTAGTGCACTTGTTGGAACATTTATGCACTCAAAACAATAAATATGTATGTTTGTATTGATCATTTGATTTGTTTTTTAGTTAGACATTCATTTTATTAATTATAAGAAAAATATAAATTCTTGCTTTCAAATTATGTATCACCAGTATGTATTACCGTTTAATAATATTGTAAATACTTGAATTGCATATATAAGTTGCACATCATATGAAATAAATTTAATACAAATTGCTATTTCAAACATGTTCAATATCTTTCAAAATTTTATATAGATATTTAAATTAATACATTAATATAAAAATGAAACATAAGCCAAACTTCATGCAAATTTAATATATTTGTAGTATTAAAAGTTCATTATATTAATTAATTGAATGTTTTTTTGGAGTAATTTGATATAATTATAAAGACGAGAATCAATGGGCTATACTATATTTGTAACAAAAACATGTATGTAAAATCTATTAACACTTCATGATGAAAAAAAATTACATTATTCATTCCTGTGTCACATATACACTTGAACAATTTTGATTAATATCAAGTTCCAGAAAAAAAGGAAGGGCAGTCCAAAATAGAATTAAAACTAAATGGTGTAATCTAACACAAAATATGACATATACTCTCCACAATAAAAGATTATAAGTAAAACCCCCTTCCAAATGAAATGAAAATACCTCCCCTAAATAATTGGCCTCCCTAATTGATCTTACTTAAGTAATCATGCCTTCTCTGAATCCATCTTCTTCTACTTATACGTACTCTTCTCCCTTCTCGCTCAATTTCTATCTTACAACAATCAAAATAAAGTGGGTACCTTCATGTCGTCATGCTCAAATATCTACTAGCATCATTTTTATATCATAAAATATATATATATATATATATATATATATATATAAAATAAATGGGTGCTATCTAGTTTGGACAAGCCATGTATGTCCCGAAGAACGATAAAAAATAGCATAATAAAGCTTGAAATTGTATTTTCGTGTCACTATAAAATATGAACAGAGAGTGTCATGCTCAAGGTGAAGGGCTCTGTTTGGTATGATTTAGACAAGGAGTGAATATTGGCGAGCATTGGATCTAAAGAAAGATGAAAAATAGTATAGTCCCTTTGACTCCCTTAACTAAAAGATGCCAACACATGGAATTGTATTTTCATGTCCTTATAAAATATGAATAGAGTGTGATGCTCAATCCCTTTGACTCCATTGACTAAAAGATGCCAAAGCTTGGAGTTGTATTTTCATGTCACTATAAAATATGAACAGAACAGAGAGTGTGATGATCAAGGTTAAGGGTTTCTGTGTGGTATGATTTAAACAAATGAGTGAGAATTTAGACGAGGGTTGGATCTCAAAAATACTGAGATAATGTGATTGGTGCGCCTGTACTTACTGTAGGAAAAGAGCGGCATCAACCAGTGAACACAGACAAAACAGCATATGAAGCTTGATAGATAGAATTTCAAATGTAATTGTGTGAGAATCCTTTGACAAGGCAAAGAAAGCTGGTTAATCTTTTGAGTTGGTTTCTGTTGGGTGGGGGCCGCGCGGACGCGAGCCCCCTCTAGCACAAATTATGACGTGCACTCTCCACAATGGGAGATGCTAGGCAGAGCCCCTTTCAAAGTGCAATGAAAGTGCCTTCCCTAGGCCATCGGCCTTCCTGATCACCGATTGACCCTGCCCAGGTACGTATGATTTTGTTCAAACCATCTCCTCCATCTTATAGCCTTTCTTCTCCCTTTATACTACTCACGCTACGCATGTGGGATTGCCATGATCAATAACTCAACTCATCTTTATCTCTGTTATTCCATCCACTTTGATTGAACAATTTGCAATTCAGAGATCATTGTTGGAGAAAACAACGCCGTGAGAATAGGCCAACCTACAGACTTTGATGACATTTGCGGCTTTTCCTTTCTCGATGCAGCACAGAATAATTCTATCACCAACAACAGATTCGTAATAATAATCATAACAACAGGAAGGTTCCTCGACTTTTCAGCTATTAATTAACATTATCAACAATCATCCTGACATTACAATTGGAAAGTTCATTACAGAAAAATATACCAATCATGCACTTTTAAAATTAGATCTCGGGTTTGAGTCCCATAAAATGTAAATGCAATTCTTATATATTTGATTTAGATCACTATTAAAAATTTAAAAAAAAGAGAAACCATAAGAGAAACAAGGATTTGTGCATAAATACGTAGCATTTTTGTGCCATATTCAATGGATTGTTCTATAGAATGTGTCATTTTTTATCATAGTACCTTGGAGAAATCACTAATGATATGTAGTGGAGGCCAATTCCATAAGGTATTTGAAAAAAAAGATGAAGAGTCAAAAAAAAATGTAGAGTATGTTGTGCCATGATTTCGGGGGCCAGGGCGAAATGATGAGTGGTTGAATATGGAGGCCTATGAAATAAGTTGTGGCTTTTACTTTAAGGTATTAAAAGATCTAACAATATTGTAAATCTCGTGTGTACATCAAAAGATTACAAGATTATATTGTATGATCTTCTTCAACAATCCAAAGCATCTAATGATATTCATCCCATTCAATTCCAAGTACTTGTGGGACATATCTCCACATATTAACAACTTAAATTATATTAGAGTGACATGTCATCCCTTGGTCCCTCACATAATAATCCCCTCTGTATTGAAGCCATCATATCTCGTCACAATTTCAAGTGGGTTTTCATAGATAATGGTTCAGGTTAAAACATCGCTTCTTTGAAACTAGTTAAACACTTGGGCTATACTTCAATAGAGATGCAACTAGATACCACTACTATCAAGGCCTAAAATAATGTAGAGAGATAATCATCAAGGATTATTTGTTTGCCCATCCTTGTTCAACTTGTCAGCCATGACACTCTTTGCAACAACTTTCATAAAATTTACTTTTTTACCATCCTTGGATCCATGAAATACATGTAATCCCTTCCACATTACACCAATACATCAAATTTCCCCATTCTGGGATGGAGGTCACTATTCCTAATAATTTGTTGTCGTATCAATATTGTAAAAATCTCAAAGTTGAGTATGAGAACTATAATTCCTAATACATTTTATATCCAACAAGGACAAACATATAGCTCATGAATCTCCCAAATATAATTATATTGAACCAAGTAACCATGTGTCCACTTCTTCTGCTCTGCCTCACCAAATTTCTTCTCAATTCACCATTGAGGATAAGGGCATTGACATGTATAACATCCATGATGCTTTTCATATTGATAAGTTGCCTAAGTCTCCCAAGTCCCATGGTAGACCCAACTCTACCAAACCCCATGGCAAGCCTAACATGGTATGGCACAAAAAGATTAATTATTGTAAAAAAGTGCCACTTTTATTTGTTAAAGATAGTTTGCCAAACCAAGACCAATCCACAGGTTCTTAAGAGTCCTAGATATATGCTAATGGTTTTCTTTCTTGATACTAAAGCACTAAATATAATATTCCTAACAGAATCATGGACAATCAATCTTACAAAGGCAAAGACTTGGGGGCAAACAAGAAATGTATTCTTAATCTTGTCCCTTCAACTAAACATAAAGGAATCCATGTATTCAATACACACTACATGGGGGTGACCCCTCTTATATCGAGAGTGATACAACTTTGATGTCTAGCAAAGATGCTCTCGAAAACAATATAGAGTCCTATTATGGCATATATGATGAGACAATTTATTTTTCATCTTCTTCTACAGACAAGTGCACACTAAGAGCTCAAAGTAGACACTAAAAGCCAATAACAATTCAATACATGCAATGGAAATAATTAGCTCCTTGATAGAAATAGCCAATACTATCCCTGAATACCAATTTCTTATTGAGAACCTTCTCACACCAACTCACTATCGCCTAGATTCAGAGATGGTATGTAATATTTTTGGTCCTAATTCCCCTTGGTACCATGGCCTATACACCTACTTCCAAGATCATATCCTTCCTGCCAATTTATCTTGAAACCAATAAAAATCATTTATTAACGTTGACTCATATTACACTTTATTCAGTGTCACTCTTTATCGTAAAGGTTGTGATTGGACTCTTTTTCATTGTTTAAACTCAAGAGAATCTGATTTAGCACTAAAAAATGTGTAGAGAGGGAATCATGGGGCCCACACTAGCGACATGTTCCTTTCCAAGAAACTCATTTGAATATGTTATTATTGGCCCAATATGGAATCAAATACATGTAACTATGTAAATAATTCCTTTCTCATCAAAATCATGGTGATTTAATTCATGCTCCTTCATGAGTGCTTTATTCAGATGGCCACAAGCATATCTTAACTACTAATGAATATTTTACTACATGGGTTGAGTAAATCCCTCTCACGTATGTAACTGGTAAGTAGATTTCCTAATTCATTTTAAATCACCTCATCTGCAACAATGGAATTCCTTCTACCATTATATCTAATAATAACATGTCATTCTATAAATAAGGACATTAAATCCATTTGTACATAATCCATATTATTTACATATGGTAAACTCCTTATTACCCTCAAGGTAAGGGTCAAACTAAGGCATCCAATAAGACTATTATTAAAATTATTAAGAAGATTGTCATTGATGTTAGTCGTGATTAACACTTGTAATTATTCTCTACATTATGGCTTACCATACCATTATCCACACACCTAGAGGTGCAACACCTTATTACTTAATCTTTAGACCTAAAGATATCCTTCCTATAGATATTGAGTTACTTTTCATGCAAATTTCATTTCAAAATATCATTGATGATGAGGAGTATAGAGTAGCTAGGTTATAAGAGTTGGATCTCTTAGATGAGAAATGGCTAGCCATATTGAACCATATTTAGGGCTATTAGAATCGGCTATTCTCTAGTTACAACAAGTTTATTATTTTTATAGATTTTGAAGTTGTTGATTTAGTGTTGAAATAGAATTATAAAAATACCAACATGGACAGTGAAAAGAAAAAGAAGTTTGAGCCCCATTGGCAAGACCCATCTATTATTACTGCAAACTATGGCTTTGGAGCATACAGGTTGGCTAAGATAAATGGGTAGGAGTTAGATGAACCCATGAATATTATGCATGTCAAGAATTTTTATGCTTGATTTGATTGAACATGGTCTATCAGAGCCCTTTCCTAGGGGCACCCTTTTCACATCCTTTCAGTTTCCCTTTCCTCTATTTTCTATTCTCAGATCAATTATACTCCAAGTTCCTTCCACATCCTATTACCATCCTAATCTTGATTATGACTAATAGGTACAATATGTGGATTCAAAGAGCATTTGATAAGGAATTTCATGTTTGGTCATCATTGAAATATCTTTGTAGATAGTGTAGTAGGGTGCATTAACAAAATTTTCCTATTTGGTAGTTCCTTGAAAATTTTATTTTAGCTTCATCCAATTATTTCCTCCATTACACTACCTTCTTGTTCTTATTATCTTGTTGAGTGTTATTCCCTTTTCATCCTAATTTTTTGTTTGTTGCATGTACCATTGTAGTCAATTTAACTATTGTTTGAACCCTTACCCAAGGTTTTTGTTTTCCTTTTATAGATGGCTCCTTATACATTTTTCAATACTTTCCTATATATCCTGCTTTTAGAATATTCATGTATATCTTATTCCAAAAAACCTAAAAATAGTGAAAAGTTAAAAAATCCTAAAAATACAAATATTTAGAAAAAAGCTTCACATCTCCAAAAGAGATATAAATCCACAAAATCCTTGTACCATTTTCCATCCTATTATCTAGTGAAGTTTCCTTCTAGTCCTATTCTGGGTGGCAATACTTGAGTATGTTGTGGATAAACCCTTCCTTTGTGTTTGAAAACCTCACGGGTGGGAACCTCTTATCCAGTCATGGTCATTTCAATCAACATCATCATTTATTCATTACACTCCCATTTCTAAGAGAACTACATTGGCTTTAGGTTTACATGAACTATGTCCATAGCACTTAGATACATAGGGTATCTAAGGATAACTCAACCACCATTATCACTCTTATCTTCATTCTTCACTTCACCACCTCATTGTGAAAAATTTGATACTTTCACATTATGCACATTATGGACATGAGTAGGAGAGAGAAACATGTGAGTATCACATAAGTGAATACTCATCTTCTATTACTCTTTACCCTTATTATCGAGATCTTATGTCTTATTAATTCTCTTATGCTTTTACTATCTTGTGAGTTATAATTGTCTTACACTCTCATAATTTTATGATTCATTTCCATATCGTGCTTCTCTAATGGGTTAATCCTAATACTTGTCATTAGTTTTCTTCTTTCCCAATTATTAGGAGAACTACAGTTGTCCTGAAGTTTAAAATAGACAGTGTAGGTAGTGTCAACTTGTATGGATCATTTGTAGTCAGCTTGACCATTTATTCTTTATTCTTATATTACCCCCATGTCCAAATTTTCATATTATCTTATCTAATGCTCTCTAGACTTAGGAGAAAAACATCCAAGCATAACATTTTATTAACAAGCACACACACATTAATGACTAAATGATCATTTATGAATTTTTAGTTGTGTTTATGCAATTGGGTTGTGTGATTATTTATATGTTTATTTTATTATATTAATTGTTTGTTTTTATTTAGTGAATTATGTTTTATAGTTATGTCTTGATTTTTAATATCATTATATTGAGTTGTGAATAATTATATCTGAGTTAGTCGTTATGCAAGTGGAAAACAAGGTTATCATGATTAATTTATAATTATGATGCATACTATCATTTTCAAAATAAAATGCTTGAGGATTATATGTAAATTCATGCTACAATGGCATTTTATCCTCTTACAAAATAATATTTATCTCATCTTTGTCATATTTGACCAATTGCATCATCTCATCCCATTTTGGACTGTGTTAATATTTATTAGTCATCAAATCAAGTCTTCTCTTATATTATTCATTCTTCATTTCTAATCTATTGCTTTTATTTCTGGATGAACTATAATGGCCTGAGGTTTACATGGACTATATATGTAGTGTTCAGTCACATGAAATTTATGAGGTCTAATCGATGACCATTATTATTGAATTCAAATTTCCTTATTTTTCAATCATTATTTGATTCTTCTAATTAGCTTTAACTTTTCATCATTTTACACATCTTTTTGTGCTTTGTTTTGTTTGCGGTTTCTTCATTCCTTGAAAAGCTGTTATACCATTCACACATATGTTTTGCATTAGCTTATCAAAATTTTATCATCCATATCATCTTTAGTATGTGTCACAAGTTAAATCCTTGAGCTATGCTTTCCAATCAATCAATCAATTATTTTGATCAAATCTACTTTGCTAGGGCAAATCGATTAATCAATGATCAAATCTACCTTGCTGGGAAAATCAATTACTTAGTCAATTCTAACCTCTTTTGGGCCATTCAATCATTCAGTCTTTCTTCTAATTCTAAGCTTGTAGCCTTTGACCTGTTTAAGGCAAGTCAAAGTGTGTAGTTTATCTTGTGATGCATCCTTCCCAATTCCCCCTCTTTGGGGAAAATCATTTTTTCATTCATCATTGGATATCAAAGCATGAAAATATTAGCTCACTTAGATTAATCTCATCTATGGGATAATTTCATTATTCTTGTCCATTTTCTTCCTTTTGAGGGCTCGCCCATAAAAAATTTTGTTTGGCCACTCTCTTGAGGGGGCATCATGGGCATAAAAAATTTATTTGGGGCATCCTCGTGAATTCATTTTAAATAAATTTAATTAAAAAAAAATTGAACACATCATTCTTTAATCATTTAAATGACATTTTCATTCTTTAAAAAAAAATCATCTAGTGTCTCGTAATTCCATTTCAAAAATGGAAAAAGTAGACACTTCATTTTCATCACTTATGTGTTGAAATTATAGTCAGAACAATTTATTGCAACAAGACACAAATCAAGCTTGAAATTAGTGAAACACTCAAATTAGTCTTCACATATTACATGTAGATTCTGAAGCATATTGGTGCATACCTAATTAGGGTAATGCACCATATCCAATCACCAATTTTGTCTAATTCATCCTGAGTCAAATTGTTATTTTTCAAGTGATGTTCTGGGTTAATTAGGCTGAACCCTTATTTGAATTTTAAAATTAACATCACTTTGCATTAAGTTAATTAACCTAATCTTCTTATAATGGAAAATTTCATAGCTTTTTAAAACTACCTATTTTCTTAATTCATTAATTAAATTATTCCTCTATTCACATGGAAAGTGGATTCAAATATATGAATCATGACATCATCAAAAAAATCTTCATCATGACATCATCAAAAAATATATTCATCATTATATCATGTGGTAAATGGATTCAAATTGAACCAAAAAATCAAGCTTTGTAAAATATTAGAAAATATCAACATAAATGCAAAATATTAGAAAATATCAACATAAATGTAACCCATACCTGATTAATACAAACACTATCCTAAATATTAATTGCATTTATCATCGAAATTTGATTGAACCTTAACCATTCATCTAGCTTATCATCCAAAGGTTGAAACTAGTTTGAAAAAGCTATAAATAGAGGGGTCACCTTCTATTCTTAGCATGTTTTGTTGTGAAAACTTACTCTACCAAAATACAAGGAAAAACTTAACTTATTTCTTCTAATTATTCATTAATTCACTAATAGTGAAAGGGTAAAAGTTGATGCTCCGCAACATTGACAAAGATATCAAGCTTAATATCTAGGCTAAACATGTATGTATGTCATCTATAAACATATATTCATTTAAGATAATTATTTTGATATGTATTCTATTTTATTTATTATTTCTAGATCTTACCCAATTCAAGGATATATGCCTAAAAATGCTAGTTCCTAATTATTTTATGTTTGTTTGCAAAGAAACTAATATTATTTGTAATCGTATGATCACACTCACTAAGATGAAATACACATATCATATCTCTATTATATATCACATTATTCCATCCACTTTGATTGAAAATTTGCTATTTGATCAGTTGGATTGTAATTTAGAGATCATTGTTGGAGAAAATGATGTTGCAAGAATACGCTGACCTACAGACTTTGATGACATTTGTAACTTTTCCTTTTTTGAAGTAGTAGCGAATAATTATATCACCAAAAATAGATTAGTAATAATAATCATAATAATGGGGAAGGTTCCTTGACTTTTCAACTATTAATTAACATTATCAATAGTTATCTTGACATTACATTTGGAAAGTGCATTGTAAAAAAATGTACCAATCATGCACTTTAAAAATTAGATGCTCTAATGAAAATTTCAGGTTTGAGTCCCAAAAAATGTAAATGTAATTCTTATATATTTTATTTAGATCACTTTTAAAAAAGAAAAGAAAAAAAGAAAGAGAAACCATAAGAGAAACAAGGATTTGTGTTTAAATACATAGCTTTTTTTGTGATATATTCAATGGATTGTTCTATATAATGTGTCATTTTTTATCATAGTACCTTGGAGAAATCACTAATGATATGTAGTGGAGGACAATTCCATAAGGTGTTTGAAAAAATTGATGAAGAGTCAAAAAAAAAAAATGTAGAGGAAGTTGTGCCATGATTTCGGGGGCCAGGGAGAAATGATGAGTGGTTGAATATGGAGGACTAGGAAATAAGTTGTGGCTTTTAATTTAAGGTATTAAAAGATCTAACAATATTGTAAATATCTTGTGTACGCCAAAAGTTTACAAGATTATATTATATGATCTTCTTTAACAATCGAAAGCATCAAATGATATTCATCCCATTCAATTCCAAGTACTTGTGGGATAAATATCCATAGATTAACAACTTACATTATATTAACTTAATGTTTTCCCATTTCTAAATTTTAAAATAGATGCAAGTTACATTCAAATTTAGTTTTTAACAAGTTGACAAACTACAAAATATTACAAACATCTTATTAGTCCATGCCAAAGCAGGGATAGTGTAGATTTCAACCTAGCCAACAATATTTTGGCTCTAACAAATCATAATTATCATTCATTATTATTTTGAGATTCTACATTCCACCCATCTTAATTTATGGGTGGGAAATTACTGTAGCCTATGATCACTATTCAAGGTTTAAGAGAAAACCCCATTTTTAAATTAAGTTTCAATCTATCCTATCACATGCCGATGAAAGCTAAAAGTTTGGAGCCCATTATAATGCAAAACAAATATTTTGGCTTTGTTGACATGATATAGCATAATATTTCTATGTTGCATCTAGCTAAACCATTCATATTTTAATAAGTAGTTATCACTTATATGCAATTCCATTCCTATTTTGAATGCAGTTCCATAAAAATGTAAATGCCTCATCAAAGTGATGATAGTAAAACACATTTCTTCATGATGTGATGTGGTGTTATTTATTTTTGGTTATAAAATTACATCATCTTACCATAGTATCTTACCATATTATCAAATAATGTCATCATTAGGTCGTCACATTTGTAGGCCTACGTATGACTATTATAATTATACCTAATACTTAGACTCTTAACCTTTACTTTATATTATAGTTCATGGAATTTGTACTTTATCCCATGCTTATTATTCCATTTAAAAATAAAATATTTTCAGATAAGTTTAGCACTCATCTAAAATCCTTTTTCTTTACTGTTATTTTAATATGTATATTTTCTTGAGTAGATTCTATATTCTATTTAGAACTATTTAAATTTCACTACGTAAGTTGTGATAAATATTGAGTACTATTGAAGAGCTTGATAAATAGTCATGTTCACACTTTGCTTTTAGCACTGTCATATATGTAAACCTTAACCTAGTAAAATAGTTATTGTTAAATAAATTCAAATTACAAAAAATAGTTACACAATATTGAATTTATATTTTTGAGTTAAAATTGATCTAGTTATAAAAAAATAATGTTGAATTTCATATCTATTGATAGTTTTTTTTTAAAAAAATGCATTTCATCTAGCAACACGCTCATATTGATACTTTGGATTCAATGAAACAAACATGAAATGTAACATATTATTTAAATTATTAAAACAAACTTATACTATAAATTTACATGCAAACTCACGTACAAACAATTATTGATACAAAGGTAGGGATTAACGGCTACGGGACCTTATTTCATAATAATCTTAAAAAATTAATTATCATTTTCCTTGATAGGTGAAAAATAAACAATAGTCTCTTTTATGATAATCCCAAAAAAGTAAAAAAGGTAGAAGTGGATTCCTAACTACTAAGGGAGAGGTCCCAATAGTTGACTAAGGTTCAATAGTTTAGAGGGTATTGGAGGGTATAGGGCCTAACTCCATAACAATTTTCATTAAAATTAGATGTATTTTTAATTAATTACAAGCACATTTGTACCTAATACTTGAACATTGAAATTTTGAAGAGATTCATAAAAAATTTAACTTGTACAAAAGACATTGTACTATTATTAGTACATAATAGTTTAATTAAAGATATCTCAATATAAGATTTACATGAATAAATGAAAATATTGAGTTCAATAGTATACCTTTTATATTGCTTTTTAAAATTATTATATTCTTTTGCTTACTATCGCCAATCACAATCACATCAAGTATATAACAACATGTGCAAATTTCTAAAACAACTTGTCATTTTTCACAACATTCCATTCCCAACTATAGATGCAATTTTTCTACTATTTATTTATCCTTAATGGGATTCCATTATCGATCCAATTAAAATCCCTACAGAATTGAAGAAAACATATAAGACTCACCAGAATATTAAATTCATATTAAAAATAGTTGAACAATAAATTCTAATATAAAACTAATTTTTGTAGTCTTTTAGTTTAATTTTGATTCTACTCTGATTGCAGACACATTTATACCCAATTTTGTATTATGAAAATATGAGTATGGATTCTAGTGTTCTTTAAAGAATAAATAATTTTGTTGATTTGGAAATCATTTATGAATTCTTAAACTATAGTAATTGTAGTTTAATTATGTTTATGGTTCAGGGACAATTATTTAGATTATATGTACCTCTAGTGTGAAATAAATAATTATTTTTAGTATTCTATGTTTATTTTTATTGACTTTTGTAGAAATAGTGAACTGGGTGTAACTTTTGGGTTTGGAAAACACAAAGATTCCTTTAAGCCAAATCAAATAGATCTTTCAAAGGAGCAATCTTGATTTCCACTAGTGTTTGATAATAGGATTAATTGTCATTTTTTTAACCATTGTTGCTGACAAGTAAGATTTTTTATACCTCACAAAGGCTAAGAACCTATAGTAAATGTAATTTAATTTAGTGCAATCAATCTATGAATCATTTGGAATGATTAATTGTGGTTTATAAAAATTAACAACCATTTAAGGTTAACTTGTGTAATAGATAGCATGAATAATATTGTAATAACAATCACTTACATGAATGTAATTCATAATAAAGAGTTTACCAGAAAATAAGTTTAAGGTTTAATCATGCTTGAAAACCAGTGTAAATATGAATATTAAGGCCATGTTAATATATATATATATATATATATATATATATATATATATATATATATATATATATATATATATATATATATATATATATATTGCTTTGGCATAAAAACATGGTGCGTGCATAACATAAAATGAACACTACCAACTGAAGTTAAAATTTCCTACATTTGGAACCTACTAATACTTTTATAAATGACATTGGCATAACATTATTTGTATTGAATTCATAGATGATTAATGAAAATAAGCAATGCATATAAATAAATGAAAACATATTTTTGTAAGAATTGTATTCATGTACATGATTGTTCTTATAGTACTATTCATACTTGATTGAAATAAAAAAATTAACTTTAAAACTGAGATAATTAATGACAAACATCAAGATATTTTAGCTCATGGTCGTAGTGAGGTTAAAAAACCTCACCTACAAATTCATAGTTAGCAAAAAATGAAAAAATGACCAAAGAAGAGCCATGTACTTACTAAACTACATATAATTATATCCTAAAAACTCATTAATGATGAATTTGTTGAAATATACTATTCATAATAATTGTCACCTAAATGTGTTGTGTTGAGGGGTAGAATAGAGGCAATCTATTGATAAAAGCCCTAGTGGTTTTCACTAACTATTAAGAGGATTGAAATTCACCCTGTAGTAGTGATACTTTTTTACAAACTCCTTATAAAGTAAATTTCAAATTTTCTTAAAGTCAACAAGATAATGTTCTCATCTATTCATTCACTTTATTATAGGGTGACTTTCATTTCTTCTTATAGTCAAGAAGAAATTGTTCCCTCAATTCATTCTACAAGCTTAAGTAATAATTGAATAAATTTAAGTGGATGCCAAAACTGCATCTTCAAAACTTTAATTAATAGTGCTCATCCCACACTATGCACACATTCCCAACACAAAGGTTTATGTGATAAAAGGATATTTGTATGAATGTAATTTATACAAATAAATCAACTAATTATTTGTATGAATTGCATTCATGCAATTGATCATTGTTACAATATTATTTATATAAAAATTAATTACCAATAATAAAGGGATTGTAATTAGAGAATCCAAATCACATTAGCTACCTATTACAAAAGTTAACTTCAAATGGCCATTCATTTTTTTGAGAATAGTTTATCATAAGGTCAAAATAAATAAACATAGAATACTTTTAGTCTATGTGGGGTAGATATAAAGCAAATCCCACTCATTTTGTTTGATTCATATATAGAATACACTGAATTAAATGACAATTATAATAGTATGAGACTTCAAAGTAATATTCACATAGATTGACAAAATTACTTCTTTTTAACAGACATTCCAAGCCATATTTACACTTTTTAAACCATTTGGCTTATATATTTAGTGACATAAAAAAAACCTCGCTTGTAAATAATAAAAAGTGTTGGAAAATAGAATAAGTGAATAACACTTAACATGGAAAAAACAAAGAGAGTAGGCAAATATCACTTACAAATAATTATACAATTTGCATATCACACACATATTTAAAAGCATATGAATTCCCCTTGTATGTTTCTTTTTGCCTTAAGATGATCCTAGAGTGCACATATCCATAATTATGCCCCAAATTCAATTTTCAATCACTCCAAAATTCAATATACTTACACTTAGCTAAGGTGTCTTGGTTGAACAACAAGCTAATTTAGCCTGGGGCTTATCATTCAGACTTATTGTACCATAGTGATACCCCTGAGTGAATTATATAAAAAATATCTTTGGGTACACAATGAGGAGTTATTATTATTATTATTATTATTATTATTATTATTATTATTATTATTATTATTATTATTATTATTATTATTAATGTAAAAACAAGTCAAACGCTATGCTTGGTAGAGCCAAGAAGGCAAAATTTTGACATTAGAAAATGCTTGTACAAGACTAAGTTTTCATAGTAAGTTTTCACCTAATATAATAAATTTAGAGTTTTATCTATTTTTTTTAAAACATAATCATTCTAAAATAAAATTAGGAACAACAAAAAACTTGTAACCTTCTTATTTAGCAACAGAATGGACCATTATTCATTAGAATCTGCATTGGGTAAGGATTTTTGTGACTTTTCCCTTTTGGTAAGTCTACGCTCATGATTATTCATGCTCATGATTATTTTGTTTGAATAATTAAATATATTTTGCATGGAAATCTTGGAAATTAAATAAATTGCACACATATGTGAAGGTTCACAAAAGGGCGGATACGGTTTATATTTCACAAATGATTTGTATTATGTATATATATTTTGACAATTAATTTATGCTTATCATTTTCACATGAAAGTTACCAAGGAGCATAGATAAAATTAATGTTAAAATAAAGGTTATAGCCAAGATTTTTTAAATTGCACACATGTGAAGGATCACAAAGGAGAGGATAAGGTTTATTTCTCACAAATGATTTGTATAAATGGTGGTGTATTATAGATAAGGTTATAAAGAGCATGAAAGCAATGAAATATTTCAAGGTGAGTTAGATAAGGATAGTGAAAGGGAATGATATGATATTTCAAGTAATGGACTTGAAAAAGCTTGGGTTAACTAGATAAAATTGTATTAGATGATTTTAAAACTAACTAAACAAAAAAATGAAAATCTCCCGATGTAAGATTCCATATACAAATAGATATGGATATGAATATTTCTAACTTTTTTCATTATATTTTTTAGTAACAACAATAACAATTACATTTATAATAATATTGCATATTTCTATTTATTCAGTAAAAAGATGAGAGGCAAAACTAACACCAAGGTAACAAGTATTATGTAATTTATTACTCTTGGGTTGGAATCACCACTAGTCTCTATAGACTCTCTCAAAAATGCTACGATAGTCTGATGTATTAAATATATTATTATATTTAATATATTATAATATTATAATATATAAATATATTATTTGATATGATATATTAATATTTTATATATTATAAATTTTAGATTATAAATTGTTATATTAAATATTATAATAATATTAATAATAATAATAATATTATTATTATTATTATTATTATTATTATTATTGATCTAAATAGGACCATTATTTTCTTAATTTAAGATATGATGTACTTACTTATTTCAGATTAAAGTATCTTATTAAAACAACTATTTTATTACCAATTCTAGATATAGAATTGTACATACTTCACTCAATGCTTAGATTTGAAAGGGGGTTAAGTATGAACTCTCCTTTAGATAAATGTTGATTGTGGATAAGTCACTCCCAACTAAGAAAAACCTTAAAGAAAGCTTTCTCCATCTCTTTGGGATATTATCTCCTACCAAACTAGTAACCTCTTTTGAGGAACAAGTTTTCAGCTCTAGTTGCCAAGGAATGGTATGAAGATGGTGAACAGGAATTGAATATTCATATTCATATTTATGATTATTTTCTTATGGAATGTGTGCATTTTTAGAGAGTCATATTGAAAATTATTTGTGTGGCCTATCTATAAGTGGCTCTATGCCTTTGATATTGTTTGTTTGTAGGAAGTTAGTTTTTTGTGATTTTTTCTGAAAAAATACATTAAGATGTATTTTGAACCATACACCACCTCTCACAAGGATTCATGTGGTGTCATTCACATATTGATTTCACCCAAGATCACATTGCCAATTATTTCTTTGTGGGAATATCTTTTGTATAGGATCACCAAAAACTAGTGTTTCAAGAAGATGATTATTCTTGGGAATGAGCTTAAGATTTATAGAAATGTCTTGATGTATTTCCTTACAATATTATCCCTTATTCTATTAGTATTTTTGATCCACTAATTTATATTTAAGATTTGTATTAGGATGTGTATAATATGTCCAATGATATTTTAAGGTTCATTGGTTTCTTTTCAATTTGAGAAATCCACACAAGTTTTTGTTGGGCCAAATTTTATTTAGGTTTACAACAAAGGAATCAAGACAAACTCATTAGAGAAGTTATTAATAAAAGAAATATTGTTCATCCCTAAAATAAATATCCATGATCCCATTACTAGTTGGAGACCCATTACTTTATGAAAAGTCACTTATATTATTCTTGATATATTCTTGTGCTCCCCTTACGACACCTATTGATTTGACTCACACATTTTCCAATCTAAGGGAAGGTGAGAAATGAATGAAAATATCACAAGAGACATAATAATGATGGTGATGATTATTGACTAGATTTGAGACTATTGATACATTTTGGAGTTTTATGTGCTTAATTTTGATCCAATTTCTCTACTTCTCAAGATGCTGAGTTGCTTTAGATGATAATAAATTCTCTATAAGTATTAGGGTAGACTATGTAGATGGATGCAATTTTTTGTTGTTAAGGCTCAATGTATTGGTAATATGGTTGAATAGAAGAAACAAGATAGGCTTTGGGACCTCAATGATTTGTCCCCATATTAATGACATTACATCATTAATTTACGTCGCACATCAGACATGGAACCCTGTCATAATCAACTTAGTACTTATGACATCATCATCTATGCTTGAAAATAAAAAATGATAATTCAAATACATTTCCACCTTGCAAGCTACATACGTCTTTGCAATGGGTGATGGTCATGTAAATCCAAAATTTCCCTGAATTTGGCTCTGGTGTTTGTTATGGGCCCTTTCATGTACAATATCATCAGAAATACCTTTCCATTGCCGCTCACCATTATTTCTCATCTCACCTTGAAATATTTCAACATTTTCATGTTCTATATGGCATTTCTCTTTTTTCCAAAGGTATGAGTATGGTGTTTTCACATGTTCTTAAAATATATTTAATAATACTATACACTTATAATATATTTTGTTGCCACTTACCTTTAAAATATCCTATATTATAGGGATTCATCATTACCCCTATAAGACCAATGATAATATTGATGATCATCCCATAAAATCCAAAGGAAGCATTGGGTGACACCAATTTTTAATGGAAGTGCATTTGAAACCAAGGAGTAGGAGAAGTTTGAAAAAATTTGTTATTGAAATGATTCATGAACAAATCCGACAATTTTTATGACTTGAAACTATTTCTATGACATGAACAAAATTTCTTAAGCCTCTTGTGCTTTATTATAGGAGTATATTTCCATTGAATACATGTTTCAACTTTTTAAATACATGTTTTCATTACAAATATAGTAATAGTAGTTGCCCCAAAGGTGCAAAGAATGTTAGAAGGAATTCAGAAGTTATTTCTTTTCATTTCTAGAGTATATTGCCTATTTAAATGTTTCCCTTTTAAGTGTATGATGTGGATACCCCATAATGCTAAGAATTTAACTCACCAACTATCCCCACCATCTAGGACCAATCACCAATCTTTCACTTATTATCTCAACCAAGGACTCCTCTATCACAACATACACATTATAACATGAACATCCTATCCATGTTTTGATCTTGATAGCCACAAGTAGCAAAAATCCTATGAAAAATAAATGTGTAATAATTACCTATTAAAATATAATGTTTCTAAATTAAAATATCCATTTTTTAAGATGATTTTAACAAAATCAAGTTGTTGGGAGATGGAACAAAAACACCAACTCCACCATCACTAGTCACTAGAATGCCTACCCCACAACTATGTTAATTATAAACCTATTAGATAAATGTTTAGATGTATACCTACCTTATTTAAGTTTAGGGTGTTTACTGGCCCACATTAGAAGGTTCTCATGTTGTTTGGTCATACATGGCCTATTTTTGAGGGTGTGTTCCTGATTTTGCCTACACAATTATACAAATACAACTCATCTAATGCATCATCAAGAGTAAGGGGACAAATTGATTGGAAATAGACATGAGGTTCATACATATGTACTCATGGGTGTCAAACCCAATCACACAAAATTGGTCTAACCCCTACATGTTGGTCTCTTCAACCAACAAATACATATGTTACCCAATTAAAACTACGGGAATTGCAGTTTTGATGGTCATTGGATAAAGAGGCTATTTATTTCCATGAAGAATGTAAGCCATCATGTAGACAAAAGACTTTCATGGTGATTTAGACCCTAATAAATCTTACTTACATTTTATAGTGATGGGATTACAACTATAATAGATGTTGAAGGAGTTGAATCGATGCGGTAAAGAGGCTATCTCTTTCCATGAAGAATGTAATCCATTGTATAGAAAAACTCCTTACATGGCAATTCAGTTCTTGATTAATCTGCCTTCCATTCTCTACTAATGGGATGACAAATTAAATAGACATTAAAGGAGTTGAATCTATGCCTTTATGTTGTATCCAGTTTTTAAGTTTATTTTTTTAGCATCAATAGATGCAAACTACCTCAAATTGATGCTATTAAACTAAAACTCAACTTTCACCATCTGATTACTATTTGTTCCATTATTTGCGGAATTAAACAAGACTAACCAATGACCATGACTCTTTTCATGTGAATTTATGCTACAAATCAGTTTGCATCCATGTCATCCAACCCCATACTCATTGATATCTACATTTTGTTTGACTTTCTAGATTAATATGCTTAATTATATCCACCTGAGGGGTGGTCATTGCATTAGTTGTGTCATCAATATGCCTAAAAGTGTTTAATAACATTATAAGTGATTATGAAAGAATGTTAATGATGCACGCATAATGATCAATTGTACCTACATGCTTATAGAACACAAATGAAGCCTACACACTCAAAGTTTGTTCTAAAGGGAATAAATAGTGACATGACCAATTTTGTATTATGGGACATCCATTTCTTTATATGGTTTCGTTATCTCTACTTGGAGGTCATTTTTATTGGGTGTTGGCTCATGATTTATTATAATTTGGTAATTGCATCCACTTTGGGAGTGGTGCATTACATTTTTTTAGTCATCAATATGCTTATAAGTGTTTGATAGCATTAGAAGTGACTATGCAAGGATGTGAACCATACACACATAATGATCAATTATAGCTCCATGATAATAAAAAAGGGCAAAGATTAAGTGGTCAAGGTTTGTTTAAAGGGTAAAAAATAGTTGGAGAAGAATGATTTATTCTTGCAGACACCCATTTATTTATATGGTTTGGTTATCTCTACTTGGGTGCCATTTTTACTAGGTGTTGGCTAACCATTTATTGCAACCTTGCTATAGGTCTGTATTCCAGATATTTAGTATAAAACCAAACCATAACACAAAAATAGTTAAAGTTGTAGCTTTATGATGGGTTAGATTTACAAAAGAGGGCTTTTGTAAAGTGAAAGAGTGTAAATTGACAGTTAAGCCTCATTGAAAACCCATAAAAATGTAAAAATAAGTTTGTATAAAGTAACTTTGGGGGAAGACATACACATGCCTTGACTTCAAGGGAATAATTAGATTTACATACGATGCACCCATTACAAAGGGAGTTGTAGCTTGCAACATGGTGGAATCTTTTATTGACTATTTTATATTTGATTATGGATGCATTAGAGGGCATCACTCATTATACAATGTGAATTTCATGGTAGATAAGTCACCAATTAAGAGAAGATGTCATCTAATATTGAATATTATTAATTACAACTAAGGTATATTATAAAAAATGAGCTTAGAGTGGATATGGCCCACATAAAACTTACACCAATAAAGCCTACAGGGGAATCCATCTATTTTTTTGTCTCATTGGTTGAGAGAAAAGGTGGTCGATTAATGATTGGTTACAATTGGCAGGGAGAGTTTGTAGATTTTTCTCAGTATAGGGTGTTTATTAGCCCAATTTTGAAGGTTTTCATGTTGTTTTCTCCTATGTGTCCTATTATTGAGGGTGTCGACCCAATTTTTCTAGTGCAATTGTAAAACTAACCCTTTCTCTGTAAAGCTAACCTATCATGAACCCACAGCCTCAACTATTTTTGTGTTTTAATTTTATTTGTAGTTGAATACGAAGAATACAATAGAATAATTTTAATATGTTGGTCAATATGTAAAATCAATTATATATAGTTGTTAATTTTTTAAAAGTAATAATTCATTTAACTAAACATATAGAAGGAATAATTCATGTAACTAATTGCACACATGTAATTAAACACACAATGATTAGATGTGACATTTATTTGTGTAACTATTTGTTAAAATAGGATGGCTTAGATTAATAAAATACCCAAAATCATAACTACTTATTTAAGAATGAATGGCTTAGACTATTAAAACTTACTAAGTGTAACCACCTATTAATAAAGGATGGTATAGGTGGTTAATTTTTATAATACTAATAATATACTATACTATATTATATATACAATTAATTAATTATATATTATAATTATGTAAGTAAGGGTAAGATTGGGCCATGTATTACTACATGATAATTAATTATACCTACTCTCCCTTACCCCTGATAATGATTACCAATCCACCAACTTTTATCTCAATTAGAGACTCCTTTACCACAACATTCAAATGGCATCATGAGTGATGCCCTCTTATGCATCCATGTTGCATGCACTTTAAAAAAGTGTCGGTACTCATTTCAACCATAATGGAGGCAACAAGATCAAATTTAGAACCTCGATATATTTCATCCACATTAGTGTCTTTTCATTGTTGATTTGATCCACAAATCAGATGTGAATTATTTCTATAATCAAATAGAAAATAGTCAATAAAATATGCTTGCACCTTGTAAGCTACAAACCTCTTTATAATGGGTGCATGGTATGTAAATTGAAAAGTTACATTAAATTCAAGGCATGTGTATGTTATGAGTCCTCCCGTGTACAATAACACGTGAAATACCTTGTCATTGCCCATTAGCATCACCACCCATCTCACTTTCAAATATTTCACCACTTTCAAGTTATGTATTGCTTTGTCATAATTTATGTAGGTGTCAATATATTGGCAATGTAGATGAACATAAGCTAAAATATGGATTTTGGAACTTAATTTTTTTTGTCTCTATATCATTGGCATTGTAATGTGAATTGGAGTTTCACATTGAACATGTAGGCTTCTCACAATCAAAGTATCATCATGTTGTTCTCGTCATTGGTTTTTGAGTCATCTAATTTTACCCTTGTTTTAATCATGTATTGGGTAATTGAAATAATTCAATGAAAGTTATAGATTGCATTGTCAAATGTGACATATCGTTGAACTTTGTATGTGTATTTTATCAAAATTCTTTGAGTCTCTGACTGAAATATCCTATTATTGCCCTTCACCATCACCACCCAATACACCTTGAAATATTTAAACACCATTTTCATTTTTAGTATGGGTTTGATCTTCCTCACTAATTTGCCATTGTTCAAGTTCATCATAAATTTTTTAAATGTTTCCTCCCCACATTGTGCATTGCCGCACAATATGAAGAATTCTAAAATTTTATTTGTCATTATCACCTTCACAAAAAATATCAAATTTTTATTTATTAATGCTTTGTGAAAAATGTGAGACAAGGTCAAAGTTCATAAATTTAAATAGTAATATGGCTACCAATTTACAGTCACTGTACAAATACCCACTTTGCTATTATAGTATTATTATATTAATAATAAGTAAATATAACTATTAATATTTTAATATATACTTATAATAAAATGATCACTTATATAATAATTAATAATACTATTAAATAATAAATATTATAATATTATATGATATAATATATTTGTAATTATTATAAATAAAATATTATTAAACATATTAACTATAATATAATATAACAATATGATATTATAATAATATATAATATATTTTTATTATATTATAATATTATATCTCCATTTAAGGTTTGATTTATTTTATTACTAATAGATGTGTGAATAGAGCTCATTCTCATAATCCATTAGAAGGCCACGTTTATTTTTTGCTGACACAAGATCAATAGTAATTAGTATGCACCCTTCTTCTTTCTCCCTTGATATATTCGACACATTAATGACATTGCATCATTGATTTGCACCACACATTAGACATGGAGCCATATCACAATCAAATCAATGATCTTGACATTCTCATATATCCTAGACAATAAAAAATAGTCATTAAAATATGTTGCCATCTTGGAAGATATGGACTGCTTTACAATGGGTGATGGTCATGTAAATCTAAAAGCTTCCCTGAATCTGGATTTGGTGTTTGATATGGCCCCCTTCATGTAAGATATCATAAAAAATAACTTACCATTTCCCCTCACCATCATTTCTCATCTCACCTTGAAATATTTCATTATTTTCATGTTATGTATAGTCACACCCTTTTTTCCAAAGGTATGAGTATGGTATTTTTGTATTTTCTTGAACATGATGTAATTGTTCATTTCTGAATGGAAGTTACAAGGTATACTTTAAGGACCTCAATGTCTTGTCCCAAGATGAAAAACATTGCATCATTACTTTTAGCTACACATGTGACAACAAGGCTTGGACATTCAAATAAAATTAAATGATGTTTTAATCCACCCTTGATAATAACAATGGCCAACATGTTTTACATGCCCTTATTATTTCTTCTAGTTATTTAATTATGGCATTTCCATATGTTATTAATGATGATATAATTCTTCTAGGTGGTAATATATTGCCATTATGAATGAATGGGAGCTACACGATCAACTTTGCAACCTTAAAGTGTTATACCAACATTAGTTGAATTACATCATTGGTTAGATTTAAACATGAGATGTGGCACATTGCCATAATCAAATCAAAACTCATGACATCATTAGTCACCCTTGATAATAAGAAACATTCATTAAAATATGATGCCACCTTGATTTGATATCTAATATAGTATAAAATCAAATATAATATATAATATATAATATAAAATAAAATATCAAATATAATATAAAATATGCACAACATCTATTGAGTTGACTGACACATTTTCCAATCTAAGGGAAGGCAAGAAATGAATGAAAATCTCACAAGAGACATGTTGATGATGATTGACTAGCTTCACATGACATTAAATTCTCCATAAGTATTGGGGCAGACTATACATGGATGCAATTTTTTGTTGTCAGGGGTCAATGTATTCGTAATAAGGATAAATGGAAGTAACAAGATAGGATTTGAGACCTCAGTGTCTTGTCTCTATATCAATGAATTTGCATCATTGATTTATGCCACACATTAGACATGGAACCCTATCACAATCAACTTAGTACTCATGGCATCATCATCTACCATTGATAATAAAAAATGGTCATTTAAATATATTTCCACCTTACAAGCTACATACCTCTTTGCAATGGGCGATGGCCATGTATATCCAAAATTTGCCTTGAATCTAGCTCTGGTGTTTGATATGGGCCCTTTTGTGTATAGTATCATCATAAATACTTTACCATTACCACTCACCATTGTTGCTCATCTCACCTTGAAATATTTCACTATTTTCATTTTCTATATGAAAATAGCCACAAGAGACTTGTTGATGATGATTGACTAGCTTCACATGACATTAAATTCTCCATAAGTATTGGGGCAGACTATACATGGATGTAATTTTTTGTTGTCAGGGGTCAATGTATTGCTAATAAGGATAAATGGAAGCAACAAGATAGGATTTAAGACCTCAATGTCTTGTCCCCATATCAATGAATTTGCATCATTGATTTATGCCACGCATCAGACATGGAGCCATGCCACAATCAACTTAGTACTCATGGCATCGTCATCTACCCTTGACAATAAAAAATGGTCATTTAAATATATTTCCACCTTGCAAGCTACAAACCTGTTTTCAATGGGCGATGGTCATGTAAATCCAAAATTTGCCCTGAATCTAGCTTTGGTGTTTGATATGGGCCCTTTTGTGTACAATATCATCATAAATACCTTACCATTACCACTCACCATTGTTGATCATCTCACCTTGAAATATTTCACTATTTTCATGTTCTATATGACATTTTCCTTTTTTATAAGGGTATGAGTATGGTGTTTGTGTATGTTATTAAAATGTATTAACACACACACACACACACACACACACACACACACACACACACACACACACACACACACACACACACACACACACACACACACACACACACACACACACACACACACACACACACACACACACACACACACACACACAGGCGCGCGCGCGCATGTATCTATATGTGTGTGTGTCTAAATTATATTTGTGGATCTTGCAATTTATATTTCATGGAAAACAACATGATAAGTCCTTTGGTGGTGGCATATCACTGCTACCACCGAATGCTATGTAAAAACAAACATAGCTTAGATGTAGTTTATTACAACAACATATTAGCCAAAGAAAAATTGTTATCTCTTTAGGATTTTGGTTTGATGTGCATCATACCTTTATATCTTCAATTTCAATCAAATTTCATCTAGTTTATGCAGTATTCAAATGTGGATGTGTTAAATTTAGCTTTTGTGGTCATGATTGGTGATTAGAATAAGAAAGTAGTGTATAGTTGCTTATGTGAATGTGATAGATTATTACTTGGTTGGGGTTCAACTTGGGGCTCTTCTTGGTTACCTATTTCATTTGGGAGTAATGGTGAGTACCCACAACTCTTTTGTAATTTGTTGAATTTTAAGTAGAAACAAATAAGGTCCTTGTCATTGTATGCTGTTGAAAGTGGTTATGAAATATTGAAGGGCATTTGGAATAGAATGGTGTGTGTAATTGTATTTCAAAGTCTATTTCTTAGAACTAATTGAAATTGAGAGGTATTCTATTTGATTCCTCATCTCCCCATTACTTGATAATTTTTTATAATTTATCTACATTGAATTTTTTTTTCTTTATCCCCATTTATGATATATTCTTCAAATTTGGTATATAAAATTGAGGTAGACATTTTGTAAATAATGCATATGTTATAACCTTTTTGCCTTATTCATTTTTGTAATAATGAAGTTTTTTTTATCATATGGTATTCATTTTCCTAGGTATACATAACTCAATAGAGATCTCAAGTAATTTGTTCATCTAGATTTAATGTAATAAGTTAATTTGGGAGTCTTTAAATGATACCATCATGAAAATCACCTTTCACTATCAATATTTGTGAAGGGTTATCATGATAACCGATTAACCAAGATCAAAGGTCAATGAAAAATCAAAAGTTTCCATTATTTCAAATGTGAGGTAGATACATATGTCGTAAGGTAACTTATTTCATTGATTAAATAAAAATTGAAAACTGATCCTACAATCTTGCCTTGCATGGATAATAACATAAAGTTATCCAACTTTGCCATCAATCATGCTAAAGTGAGGTCATATGAATGAATTATGGAATATAGATGTGTGACAATGAGTCATTTATTAATGAGATAACTCAAATCAATAAAGACCAACTACAGTAATAGATTTTACAAACCCAAAGATTCACTATAGATAACACCTCCGGTAGACACGTGTCAACATAAGATAAGAAAAAAAAAAATAGTTTTTAGGTCTCATGTGAGATAAATCTAAGGATAGTTTCTCATATAGAATGCCTCTAACATAATTATTATGGTTAATTCTTGACAAGTTTACTTTTTTCATTAATGTGATAATTTCAATATCTATATAATTTTTTTAAAAACATTATTCATGTTTGAAATAAGAATTTATATTATATTTGTTACATATGATGTGTAGTTAATATACAATTTAGGTATTTACAATGTTCTTAAACTATAATACATACTAGTGACGTATAATTTAGAAACAAGAATTTATAATTTTTCTATAATCAATAAAATTAATATCTAACTAAATGACCAATTAAATGATTAATGCAATTACACACATTCATTATTTTGAGTGCATATATGTTCCACACAAGTGCCTTAACATAGACAATGGTAAAATGTAGATGAAGTGTTATGATAATTAAGGTTTTATAGATATTATATTTATTTATTTAACTTTGGAAAACTAAGAATTCTGGTTATCTCTAGAAATGATATTATTTCACATTAATTTTCTACTAAAGATAAAATTTACATGCTCACCTATGCATTATTTAAGATATAGGCACATGATGAAAAGGTGGCCTTGAAAATTTAACACTTTATATATTTTCTTAGTTATACTGAGGAGTGCTCAATACACTATGAGGAAATGTCCCCCTAATATATTATTATAGGGCTCTCTTCCACTAGTGTCACTTTAATAGTGGAGTGGGCCATGCAATTACTTCTCCACCCCTCCTCATTGAAAAGGTTGAAATTTTCCATTTCGTGGAAAGTTTGTTGTTAGGGAATCTCTATGGACCTCTCTTTTTTGTGATGGCATGGATACTAAGTTGTTCATTCCCACTTTGCCTAGGTGGTGAGTGCTTATGACTCTGATTGTACATGTGAATAATAAGGATAGATAGGTAGCATCAAATCCATTATCATGGGAGACATCTTGTTGGGATGCTATCCCTCATAAAGGTGATCTTCCACCTCATTCATCTAGTCCCACAACTTGTGCTTAATCTATATTATTATTATTTTATTCCTTGTTAGGTGGTTTTGATAATCTTGTTTTGTGGTTATTTTTTTGAGACTTGTTTTGTGGCTACAAGTTTTAATATTATATCATTTGTTTGGGACACAAACACCAATCAACCACATTTTATTGTAAGCCATTTACATAATTTATAGCAACATTTTTTTAATTAATAGATATGCAAAGGAAATTTCCAATAAAAATTATGGAGTTGTTTTATAGTCCATGATTTAAAGAATCAAGATGCAAGATCAAGAAATGTACAATATATTGATAATATAAATCTAAACATAGTTTTTAACAATTAACTATGGGCTTATTTTATAGCCCATGATTTAAAGCATCAAGATGCAAGAGCAAGAACTATATAATATATTGATAATATAACTCTAACCATCTTTTTTAATGACTAATATAGGGGAGATGTGCTATTACTGGTCCACCTTAAATTTTAAATATCATAATATGATAAATACTTAGGATTTTATGGTTTTTTTTTTTTTTTTAATTTTAAACATTTAGCTACTAATAATTGTAACGTAAAGAGTGCATAAGTTTTCTTAATAACATAATAAGTTGATTCCTTGTTCAATCATTCTATTTTTATTTTTAATGTTCCCAAACAATGTTTATTAATGTTTCAAGACATGACATATCATTAATCATGGACTAAAAAGTAATGTTATTATGAGGAATGCCTTGATAAGCAAGCATAATGCAAAGAAAGTCTAATTGGTGGATGATGGTTAAGGTATATTAAAAAAAAGTGTTCTTGATGAGGTATTAAATTTTTTTAATGAACATAAGGGAGATATGTGTATCAATCAATTAAATTAAATAAATAATTAAATCCATGAGGTATTTCACCATTCAAAATAGGAAAAAAATTCATGTGATCAATTCTTAAAGAATTTTAATGTTTAAATAAATAAGTTTATGTGACATGTCATGTCATCACCACAAAGATAAATAATAAATTTGTAAAAATAATGTTTGACATCCTCCCCTATAGGAAAGACATCATCATGATGGTTTTATTAAAATAGAAAATTCATCTAAGTAGATGTCAAAAAGCCTTAGAGATTTCTTCAAAATATTCCCAAGTTATAGTTTTTTCAGAATATTGATTCCATTGGACATTGCACTAAGAGACATATCCATTTAAAAAACTATGTTTGTGAGTATCAATGATTCATAGGGTCTCTATCATTATCACTCTCATATCCTAAACTTGAAAATATTTCCAATCATTGACATGTGACATATCTACATGGTAACATATAAACAAAGAAACATGATAAAGATTATACAACCATAATAGATTAGGAGGCAATGCAAGTCTATAAACAACTATATTGAATACTTCAAATACATCAAATGGTCCTACATATCTTGGATCTAGTTTGGATGGATTTCCAAACTTAATGAAGCTTTTATTTGGATTTACTCTGAGAAAAATGTTTTCTCTAATCGAGAAAAGTTATAGGAGTTGTTTTATTATCTACATAGCTCTTCTATCAGTTTTTAGCTTCCATTAATATTTTGATTTTTTTGACTTGATCTTCTATATCTTGAGTGATTTAGGTCCAATCACAACTCCGTCACTTAGATTATCAAAACTGAGAGAAGTACCCTAATTTATTCCATACAAAGATTCAAATATTGCCATGTTAAATGAGGAATGATACAAGTTGTAAGAAATATTTAGCAAAGGAAAATATTAATCCCACTTATACTATTGATCCTTTGAATCACCTATCATAATGATCTGAATGATCATGAGAACTATGACAATATTCAATCAAAAGAAGTTTAGCAAATAATGGTTTAGGTATACTAGAATCTTGATAGTCCAAACACTCCTTTAGCAAATAATGGTTTAGGTATACTAGAATCTTGATAGTCCAAACACTCCTTTGCGGCAAAACTTTGTCTTTTAATTGGCCCCCAAACTTGTCTCCTTATTCTTTGATAAACACTTAAGGGTGAGATAAATTTCTTTGATGAATTACCTTTGAAGGATGATCTTAGTCCTTCCTCTAAACATAAGATTGCAATAAAGGGAGATTAGTATAGTGTTAGTGTATGAAATCAAAATCCAAAATAACACACTAATAGCTAACACCTTAAGCCTAGATCAAAAGGAGAGCTTAATGAACAAAACTAAGTAGAAAACACAACTATAATGCAAAATACAAATGATCTTTCACCTTCCTTGGATGCTCCAAATTTCTTATTGAAATGGCTTGCTCAGTTTGTGCATCAGAGAGTCTTCATTAATGGATTTGTTTGGCTCCTTTTCTCTTTGGCACCTTTGTATTATGATGGATCTAGCTTGGTTCAACAATTGGGAATGATAACACTATACTAAATGGATTTTGAACTCATTTAAACATTATAACTTTACATTATACAAGCTTAAAATTATGAGTGTGAGGCATTCTATTTATATATTTTTACAAATGATTAGAATACCATTGGGGTTAGAGCTCAAGGATTACTAGAATAAGCCTATTGACTATACAATATGTTGTGAGGCATTCTTACTAGACTTAACAAATTATCATGGGGGAAGTCTACCAAAAACATAGCCCCTACTTCTATATCTCTAACCAAAATCTCATCTTTGTTTTCCAATAAGTGATGCTCAAATAAATAAGGATCATATGTTGATGGTGTAGTCACATAGTATGGTTGTTGAGGAAATGGTTTGTCAACTATAGGCACTATATCTAGGAATTGATCTATTTGTGCTTGATCCTACTTCAAGTATGGAGGCATGTTAACCAATTAGTGATCCAATGGGTCTTGGTTCAGTGCCCTTATTTGAGTTTTATAAGATGGATAAGTATCTATCTCATAAGCAACATTGTATGCATAGGGGTCTTGAACCATTTCTTCTTATATGACTACATCACTGAATTCCAAATTGTATATGAGGCCACTACAAGTGTAGGAAGACATGTTGGGATCCACTGTAAATGTTTCATGACCAAAAATAATAGATTTCTATAAAATATAAAAAAATGATGTCTAAAAATAGGTTTAAAAGTGATCTAACGTAGTCAAAGGATGGATATGTATATCCAAAAATATTAACACAATGATTTGTGATAAAAAAAATCTAATTTTTAAATGTCCAACATTACACATCTCACACACAAAGGTCAATTAGATGGACCCAAAATTGAAATGTCAGATTCTAGGATCAAAGTGTTTCAAACGAGTCTAATCTAAGAAAAATAAAAGTTGTTAGGTCTTTTGGCCAAATGTGCCATCAAAATCTAGGCTCAAACAAAGGTATGTGCTAGGAATTTTGGCCAAATGACATCAAAATCTAGACTTTAAATAAATATGAGATATATTAATCTAAAAGATTTGAAACACTTCTTAACAAAAACTAGGTATTTGACTCTTGGACATAAAATTGATCAATAAATATGAGGTATGAAACAAAAGACACTTGAAGATAGTTTATTTTCTTCCAAATAATGGTACAAAATTATAATTTTTTGACTAATAAGCTAGACAAAGGTGAACGACATAACTACATTAGACAAAGACTCATAAATAAAACTCAAAATGGTTGAAAATTTTGGAAAAAATTGGACTCTATGCAAATAGGCCTATGAAATAATTTGAGTAGCGTAACAAAGCTAAAATTATCAAAAGGTATGACAAATTTTTTGCTTCAAGACTCTAAGTAAAAATGGTCTAACATGATTTTGATAGTGTAACACTACTCTCCTCAACTCAAATGATGCACACACACAAATTTTGACAAATATCTAAGGCAAAAGTGTTGCATCAAATAGACTCAATACAAATGGTAAAATAGGATGGGTAGTACAAAATGTAGCCTAGGACTCAAAGCATGAGTGATAAACAAGATGATTTAAGTCCTACCAAATGATGATAATGATTATGAGTTTAAAAATGACCCTCAATTCAAATTGGAAATTGAACCTAAGTTCTCTCAAGTTTAGTGTAAATGGTGAACCCACTTAACACATCAACTTTATGAACTTATAAAGGTGTAATTTTGATTTTAAATTATCAATAAATGACTTAATAAAATTGGGCAAATGGTCTAGACTCAAATGGGTAGCATAACTATGCTAAAATGGAAGATATGACATAAAGTTTATAATAAATTTTTAAATAAGGAAAAAAATGATTCTCACTTGGGAAACATAATGCCTCGTTGTTCAAGAAAATGGTGGAAAATGTGTTTGGTTATGGATTTTATGTTCACAAAAAGTTTTGACTCTAATCAAAACCAAGTAATCTAAGACAAAGACAAATCAACTAATTAATTGTCTTAGGCCCTAAACTGACAAGGTGTAGAAAAGTGGGGTTAACTAAACTAACAAGTTTTGCATGTTTATATATGGATCAAATGCATATGAATTTTAGTCAAAAAATAAAAGAAGCAACACATCAATTGGTTCCACATCATATGGCTTGTTATAAAAAGGTCTTGCCTTTTTTACAAAACACTAAATCTGTTGTTCGTTCAGTGTAGTGTAATGTCTAACCACTCAAACGCCCAACCCAATGAGGAGATCCCAATTTATATACCCCCCTATGATGAGGGGTTGAAGATAATGTTAGGAGATGAATTCATAAGTCAAGGCTTCCCTATAGAACTTATGGGAAGTAATGAAGTCCCCCTCACAAGCCAAGATGCAGTAAAATAAAAATTAAGTAAAAGATATTTATGGTTATTTCTAGATCACCCAAGCCATGCAGGTCTTGGGGAGAGCCTTTAAAACATCTCTTTTATGCCTTTGGACTAGGGTAATTTGTAATGAAGATTTTTATTTTGATCCCACAAGTTCATTGTAGGGGATGGGGGGAGAGCATACACACATAACTTAATTTTTTCTCAAAAAAAATCTAATTAAGTAAACAATGATAAATAACTTGCAAAAACTTTGAAGTGAGTTCAAAATTAGAGCACTATATGAAAAGTTTGGTGGTTCTCTTTGGCCCCTTAACCTTAAGTTGCAAAACTTTGAAATAACAACAACATAACTATTCAAGTAAACACCCTAAAAATTTCTGTAAGCACCAAATGGAAAATTTCTAATTCTTTTTAAGCATCCCAAAAGAGGTTTAAAAAGATCTAATTAAGCATGATTTGGCATTTTTAAAGTATGCCCTTCAATAAAATTATTATCATGTTGTTTATCTTATAAACTATTTTGTGGATGAGACAAGCAAACTTGAAAATTAAGCTCTTAGGTTTATGTTTTAGAAAACATAGTGACTATTGATGGTCACCTCTAACCATCGATGGTTACTCCCTGATTGTGATGGTTAATTCCTAACCATTAGTGGTTACTTCTTGATTGTGGTAGTTACTTTTTGACCATCAATAGTTATTTATTTACCATCGATGGTTACTTCCTGATGGTGATGGTTATACCTAATCATCAATGGTCTTTGTGTAAACTCGTGAAGGTGAAATATGGATAAATAAAGTTATAAAATAAAATTTGATAAGTTTTAAGGATTCAAATCTTAATTTAAGACTTGTATATTGATATTATTGGTATGTAGGATGTGTTAGGTCCTGTCGAGTGTGACATTTATGAACATAGGATTGCAATAAGGGGAGATTATTATAGTGTTAGTGTATGAAATAAAAATCCAAAATAACACACTAATAGCTAACACCTTAAGCCTAGATCAAAAGGAGAGCTTAATGAACAAAACTAAATGGAAAACACAACAAGAATGTGAAATAAAAATGATCTTTCACCTTCCTTGGATGTTCCAAATGTCTTGTTGAAGTGGCTTGCTCAGCTCGTGCAACAAAGAGTCTTTATCAATGGAGTTGTTTGGCTTCTTCTCTCCTTGGCACCTTTGTCTTATGATGGATTTGGATTGGATTAATAATTAGGAATGATAACACTATACTAAATAGCATTTTAACTCATTTAAGCATTATAAATTTACACTATCCAATCTTAAAATTATGCATATGAGGCCTTCTATTTATAGATTTGTACAAATGATCAGAATGAACTCGAACCATCCATCTCAAGATGAAGATGTGTGGCTAAAAATTCATTCAATTTTGGAGGTTAAAATCAATAAATTCCTCATAAATATTTGGGATAGAGAGGCATTAAAGAGGCATGAGAGGGATTAATCAGATATTCATTACATTTATGGCCTAGGGATGCCTTCCCAAAAAATGATGTCACTTGATGATGTCATTATTCAATATCAATTTCCATTAATAAAATATTCAATAACTTCTATAAAAAAATAACTTAAGCTCTTGATTCAATTTAATTAAACTTCAATATGATTTATCAATTTTGGTGCAAATCTTGGTAATTAGTACACAAATTAATCAAACTAGTCAAAATGTTGTATAATTGGCTCAAAATTTGATTGGATTAGAATTGAAAGGTGATGTTAGATGCATTGGATCTGTTATCTAATTTAGGATGTTGTTAACATAAAATAATAAGGGCACATGTATCATGTAAGAAATTTGGTAGAAATAAACAATCTAGAGCACCCAAGTGTGAAAAAGTCATTTTGACTCAAAATTATCTAATCAAAGTTAGCTATCTCATAAATGCATTTCCCCATTTAGTGATACTCTATCCAAAATCAACACTTGTATATGATAACTTCACATCATTTAGCTTGTTGTAGTGTTTTAGTCTAAATTTTGCATTTTGATAGAAATTGGTCAAAAGCCTGGTTAGAGTTTATTGGTGGCTGGTTTTTGGTGTCTACACTTCCAACTTTGTAAACAAGAGAATAATCAAAGATGAAAGAATAAAGATATTTAAAATGGGTGATGATATTCTTTGAAACTAGATATAATGTTGGAGTTGCCACTAGAAGAAAAATTCTGAAATATAATAGTTTACAAATTTGTTGTGATACATACTGAACTCACACTTTGTTAAAGCTATTAATGTGATATGAAAGAAAATATATTGAAAACCTAGATTTATGTTCAAATGGAAAAAACACCTTAAAATATGAATAAGTTAACAACTCCTTGAAAGAATCTAGTAGAAGTCATTTTACCAAATCTTTCAAGTCACTAGCAACATCCCTAATAGAGTGATGTGTAGTTGATGGCCCAAAGTAGTAAAGCAAACTCAAATTTCCTCAAATTACAAGTACATGAGCTGATATGGCTAAACATTGTTTGAAAATAAATAATTGAGGTTAGTGCATAAAATATTCCAAGGTAGAGAACTTTAAAACTTGAATTAATGATAGTTGTCTACAAGAGTCCCTAGCAATGTGGGTGACAAAGATTGTCCCCAACAATGGTGCCAATTGGGTGTTATTTCCCAAATGTATACCTCTTACACTTAGCCTTGCACACTTGGGTAATATGGAAAAGAAAGATGAAAAACCCACAAATATGTCATTATACTTGGGGAAGGGTTTAACATCAGAATGGACTGAACACAAACAATGATTAAAAGACACCAACATAGGGTATGGTTAGCTCCTTGCTACTTCTAGCTCTACTTGAACCAAGGTGAGAAGGCATGAGGGGTAGCTTGCTCACATGAAGGGATACTAAAATTTAATCTCCATGGGGATTATTGGCATATAAGAAACATAAATCTGACCATAACAAAACCAATCTTGCTCACTCCACTTGATAAGAGTTGTCACATGGAATGAACAAATGCTTTAGACCAAACACAAACTACTAAAGACATGTAAATATGATTGAAACCTTCATTTTAAATAAATTTTCAACAATAGAGGGAAATATAGAAGATTTCAATGATTATATTTACAACACAAAACATAGATACATTTCAAATATGTAATATTTAAACATCTATAGGGAAATAACACTCAGAATATGTAACATGGTGTATTATTTGTAGGGTAGGATAGGGTAGGATGAGTTAGGTAAATATAAAGAGAGTGGTGTGGTGGTGTTTTTTTTCAAACAATAGGATATCCTTCAATAGGCATGTCATCATTCATTTATAGATGTTGAAAGACTGAAATACAAGCTAAAGAAACTAACATGAATGATTTGCATCCATTGGTGCCATTACAATACAAATATTTAGATGATTCTTAAAACCCTAAAGCATACACTACAAGTAGAATTTCAAATGATTTATCTTATTAAATCCATAAACCCAAGGTTCCCTTAAAAGGCTATCAACAACATATCATCAAATCACAGTGCACAAAGGAATTTACAACTTAGATATATTCCCAAAACAACTGCCACCATTGATAAGCATAAAACTAAATAACCAATAAAAAAATCATGAATAATATTTCATTGCATTTCATTAATAAATTACAACATAAATCATAGTTATTTTCTATTATCTTGCAAGTAAATCTCACATACATCATTGTTTCAGAATGCTTCCATGGGGAAAAGCATGGTGAATTTTTTCTTTGAACATGGGAGACATATACAATGCTCTTAGAGCTTCCTAATGGCTGTACAACTACAACCACCTTAACAAGATAGATAAATTACACACACAACAGGGATCCTAAAATTTTAAAAAACCTAAGACCTAGAAAGAAAAAAAGCTAACAACTTTTAAAAAGAGGATAAGCCCTCTTTTTATACAACTCTTTCATTTAGAATATTTTGAGAATATGCTTCAGCTGAAAGATTCCCTTTATCACACTTGGAATCTCTTGCTCTACAAGAAAATCATTTCAATAACTACCTATCCTTATAGGAAAAAAAACACCCCTTGCCTTGTAATGATTGCACTGGAATATTTCAACTATGGTAGAAGTAAAGAAGGATCTATGGTCATTTGGAAAATATGCTTGGAATGGCCCACCTTGGCCTCATAAACCTTGCAAGATATTTTTCCTCCAAGGAGGTCTAAGACACAAGAAAAATATTAAAAATGGAAATACTTAGATTTGTTTTACATTTTTTCCTTTTTGTGGTCAATGCCAGAGTTTCCCATTCCTTTCCACATTTTTATTTTGCCTTTGACCTTTTTAAGATTGCTGCCAAAATTTATAATGCTTAAATGCATTATTTTACCCTTTAAAAGTTTGGCTTCACCATTTGACACTCCATGTATATTGTATTACTATCATGGATTTATTATACTTAGAATCTTGATATTTAAACTTTTTTACAATCTTAACTTCCACTTGGATAGGTCACATACATTTGGAATGAGCTGAAATACTGACATGGCCCCTTGACTGCTTACATAGCCTTACTTGTTTTTTCATGTAGATCACTAATTTCCATTGAAACTTCACTACTTCCCTTTTGTACCATCTCTCTTTTGACTGCATATTAACTTGTGGGTGGCGAACGTTGGCTTGAATAGAAGGCTCCTAGCACAAAGTGTTTGAATAAAAAATCTAACACAAAATTTTTGAACAAAATTTTTGACATAAAATCCTTCAACAAAAAATATGATGACCAAATCCTTTGAAACAAGGGAACTCAAAAAAAAATATCCAACCAAATTTTTGAACAAATTGACAAACCAAAATTTTCAAACAAAATTTTTGAACAAAAAGTCTAACTTGTAAAATTTTCAAAAAATTGAACTTGACAATTTTTGAACAAAAAGTCCAAAAATTTAAACTTAGAATTTCCAAAAAGTCTAACCAAAATTTATAAACTTAATAGTTTTCCAAAAAACTTAAGAATTTTCCAAAAAACTTAAGAATTCAAAAAGTCAAACCTGCATCTTTTGCAACTTGTTTTTTTTCATTTATTCCTGTAGACCTTTTCATCCCATCTTGAATTTGTAATAATACAGACTTACGTTTAACCTTAAAAATTCTGTCAAGCTCTAAATCTTTTCAAATATTGAAAACATCATCCTTGGCATTATTTGATCTTCCCAGCTTGACCTTTTTCATAAACCTTGCACTCTCATTAAAACATGAAAATGGTATGCCTTAGCTGGAACCAAGATTTCACAAGGTTTTCACAAGACAAAACCTAGATTTTTTAACTCCGATGAACACTTACAAATATGATTCAAATCATTAGATATTCATGCACTAATATTTTATAAAAGGACACAAATTGCTAATTGTAAGTTTGGGCACTAACATATAGTGCTTTAGTTTACCTTATCCATTACTTTTAACTTCTTAAATCTTGTATGGAGAAATGTCATGGTCTATTAGCTTTGAATGTTGAATGTTTTGGAAGTTCAAACTCATTTTTATATGCTTAACAATTATGCTACTACAAATATTCCTTTCTCAGAATAGGTGAGAGCTTCAAGTATTTATGTTATGTTTTTAATTATAATTCTAAATTGTATGTCTAAATTAATATAGTCTAGTGGTAATAAATGATGAATTCTCATGGAAGTGACTTAAGTCCAAATATTATAATGATTGTTAGTATGGATATGCAAAATAGATAACTCTTTTGTATTCTTCAAAGATATCAACATGTAAAATGGATATATCTTATTTCATTAGGGATGTTCAAATAATAAATTTACATAACATCATTTAAGTCACCTTTAAACATTAAACCATCTCTTGAGGTATGTAGAGATGATTTGGGATTTTAACATATTTTATATATATTTACAAGTCATTCAATATTGTTTATATACATGGTTACAAAGCATTTACTTGATAAATTTTTCATATTTTTCGTGTTAGTATGTTGTTAATTCACCATGACTAATGAAACTTTTTAATTCATGGATGTCTTTGGAGCATCCTAATATTTGATTGCTTCTTATCTAGATCAACATGTGTGCTCTCATCCTTGATAAAGGCAATATATTTAACTTTTTTCATGACAAATGATCATTTATTCAAAAATAATATACATCCTATACTCTCTCAAGGTATTGGAAACTTGTTTGATGCAGGTATATGATCCTCCTAGTTTTAAGATTTTCATCTAATTGCATAATTACAACTTTTTCAATGTATGATCTTGAGACATTATCCATATACCTCATGGGTGTAGTGACTCTATTGGTCAACTAAAGTGGCATAACCAACCATTCAAAATCACCATACTTTGGTTAAGGTTGTTTCCCACATATGTTGAAGATTCATTTAGAATTGATGATAGCCAAATTTTAGATCCGACATGAAACAATATTTGACACCCCTTGAATAGTCAAAGAGCTCAAAAATTATTCATAGAGGGCATTTATTATTTACATTTTATCCATGTGTCATCTTCCTTTGGCATCAAGGCCATACAATTTTCATGTCAAAATGAACTTGGTATCTTTACATTTTCTCCATGTGTCATCTTTCTTTGACATCAAAGCCATACAATTTTCATGTGGAAGGAACTTGGTATTATATGTCATTTATCCAAGAGTCACTGGGCATGCTTTTCATTTTCTTCTTTTTATAAATTATATCTTTAGTAAATAGTTAATATAAGGATATGAAGAGTATAGTATTGAGTCAATAAAATGATTTATCTTGAAATGAAGAGGAAATCCTTTTGGGTTTTTCAAGAGGTTCTCAACCTCCTAAAACATTTCCCATTTATTAATGTTGTCTTGGCTTCTCTAATGAAGTGACTTGGTGAGAGGTTACAATCTTCAGCCCTTTCTAGTAAGGTCACTAGATGTACAATTTTTTTTGAATGGTTGAATAGTGTATTCATTTACTTCAAAAAAACAAATAAAAATACAAAAATCTTATATCATAGTCCATTGATGTGCACAAATTCACTTTGAGGTTGGAATTAGTACTTATGTTTTTAATGAAGATGAAGTTTTCACACAAGCACATCTACCATCGAAAATTGTATTGCATCACATTATACTTCATCATGCATGAGCTTGGTTGTGCAAGCCAATCTATACTACTTTATGATTCTTCGCATATCAATGTGGTCTTCTAACTATCCACCTATAAAATGTCAACGTATAGTTTTTTAAATCACTACCAAGAGATGAATTTGGTGTACAACATCTCCCTTATAGAGTCCTTCAAGAATTTGGTCAAATTATTTAATATAGTCTTTGTATTTTGGTGTTTTTTATTTTCAAATGTTGCCATTTCTTACACATTGTGTCTCTTGAACTAAGGGCTGATATTATTTTCAAATTTGCTTCATGCATAAATTTTCTTTCAATAATTAGGGTGTTAAAAAATCATTTATCTCTTTGTTTTATCTCATTTGGATTCAATACTTATTATCTTGACATGTTTCTATTAGGATTACTTACTCTTCCACCTTTTCACATGAAAACTGGGTATTAAAATTTTGAACTAAAAACATGATGGGTAATTTTTGAGATACATTTAGATTAATATCGATAGTATCCAGGGCATTAGAGGCTAGAATTAGAACCAAAATTACCATTGATACTAAAATTGTAATGTTCCACGATTCTACAAAAAGAAATTAAAAATTACTGATCATGTATCAAATACAAGGATTAGAACTTAATATTGAATAGGTTTTAGCAAGCATATATGTCTAATAAGAAATAAGGAAGAAAAATCTAGAAGAGCTTATTATGATTACAAGGATTCAAGGCTAGGTTTCATAGTGTGAACCCTGAAACCCTGATCATGAATTGATTTTATGTTTGATGAGTTCAGTGATGATGTTAATTTAGGGCATCCTACAATTCATTATTGTGGCTGAGACTTGCTAAATCATTCATTAATTTTTAGATTCAACATTTCATGAATTTTTATCAAGATTGTTAAATAAAATGAATGGTTGCCTTATCAATAAATAGTTGAATTTCCATGAAAAGAATGATATAACATCAAAGAGAAAAAAAATATTGGTTGCCAATAGATATAAGTTGATCCCATACCAAAAAATTATAAGCCTCTTCTCTTTCAAGTATAAATTAACAATATAATAAAATAGAAACCCCTAGAACCCAGCTCCACACATTACTTCTTCATTGTTTCTAAACTTTTGCTATTTTCAACTGATTTGAGGTTGCACAGTGTGAACAAAAGTGCCAGTCTTTCTCCATTTGCTGAGAAAAATGCTCCTGAGGATGACTCCCAAAACTTGCCATCACCATCAAGTTGTAGTGTTCCAGATGCACTATGGAAAAATGCTCTAGACATTATATTCTCATAGTCAACAATAGATATTATATCCTCATAGTCATCCTTGAATCCCTGCACTGCAATGGCTAATATGTAAGAATAGTGATAAACATCTAATTTTTAGCGAGTGACAAGTAATGATTCTTAATTAAATATTAATCTAGTGACTTTTAGATCTATAGATTCCAATAATTTATTTGTTCTTTTGATAACTCTTTATGAAAAGGTGCTTGAGTAGTTCTTAAATCCTATTGGTTTTGTAGAAAATATCAATAGTACCATTAGTGTTAAATAGGTTTTCCCACTTTATCCTACTTTTTTGGTCTCTACATATATGAATTAGAGGACATCATTTGAAATTTAAGTAAAACATGTGATGGTGGCATTCTGTATGATATAATTACCACTAAATATTTATTATTTTCTTATTACATTAATGTCATATCACATATTATTGTAGGCCTAAAAAAGACATCTTGACATTCAAATATTATTTTTTTTATGCTTATAATTTAAAAGTGAACTACAAAGATCATGCTTTTCAACACAACTAAGGAAAAATTATAGGAAACTAATCTTATTTACAAAGGATGTTGGGTTGAAGTGGTTTTTTCCTATACATAACTTGGCATGCCTTTCAAAGGACCTCCCTTAAATATGCTTCATATTGGATAAGAGATATTATGTAAGGGTTATACTATACTTAATACACTTTAGAGATGATATATCTCACACTAGTTTTAGGTTGCCAAAGAAAAATTGCTTATCTTCTAAACTTTAATGTCACTAACAATATTGCATGGTTTTTAGATTTATGGACCTATACTTCATGGTCCTAGTGAGGATCATGTTAATATTTTTTTTTACTTCTATGTTATCCAAAAAGTTGTGGGTAAAATTCAACCCACATGTAGTTATTTTTGGTTGATTTTGGCATCCATTTTTGTCATATTTCAACTATTTTCCATGTAGTGATCTATTGGTTTACATATTAAGATGTATGGAAGATATAAGAATTGAGCATAATAGATATTATTTCAAAGCTCTTCAATCATTTATAAAATTTTCTCAACAAGGAATTAATAAAAATTGGAATGCCCAATGTACTTTTTTTTTTGGTGTAGGGAATTGGTATTGATATCAATCATGTGCCTCCTAACATTTTTACATCAAAGAACCATACATGTTGATATTCATAAATGCATACGAGATGATATATAAAAATATTATATAAATCAACTTGGACAAAACCATTAAAATTATTATAAAAAAATTAGACACTACTTTTTTCATTATCTACAAATAGAAGATGGACTTATTAAAAATCCCAAATACACCATTCTTCCTTTTGCATTGAGATTTCTTTTGGGGAAATCACTAGTATGATCTCATCAACGTTTCATGAAGTCAAATAAATTTATTCCACACATCAATGTATTTGTAAAATTTGTAATAAATAACCAAAGTCAAAGGAACATTGTTTATATATGTTTCCAATTTATTATGACATTCATGGAAGGGTTTACTACCTCTTTAGAGGAAATCATTGCTCTATATGAGATCTTATCTATTATGAAGGTCAAAGATGTGTAGCTATATTCATTAGAGATATAACCCAACATAGAGTTGGCCTCCTTAATATTATTCAACACAAATCTTTATTTAATTGTTCAAATTTAGACTCTTTTCTCCAATCTCAATTTTAGAGGCACAAACATACCCATTATTCTACATAACAATCATAAGTTGTTAGGAAAAAAAATCTTAAAAACTTAACTCTTGTGTTTTATGTTAAATATCCCTTTTTTCTATTGTAATATATTATTTGAAATTTAATTTTAAATGACTTCATATTAACCTACATTATGGTTACTAATATACAATATTATATATTCATATTCTTAACACATAATAACAATGATTATGGTGACAATAAAAGATAATTAATATTTATGTTCATATACATTTTATTAGTTAGTTTATATAATTTATAAATGAATTGATTTAAAATTGATGACCCATCTCTCCTTTTATATTTGAGTGTTATTGTAGACACCTAATTCTAGTACAAGACCCTTTTACATCAGGTATGTTTCATGTTTTATCACATATGGTCTATGTGCACAAATTTTGATATTTTTAGTAGAATTTACTTTTTTGTGGCCTTATATCATCATACCCTAACTTAGGTCTTCCTCATAACTTGAATTTTTGTGAACACTTTTTTCATATAATAATATATCCATCAGATGAAAATTATATGAAAACCTACATATTGACTATTCATTTTCTTTTGTTCAACTTTGAATGCTCTCAAAATGTCCAAAATATTCCTTTAGTGTCTTTTCCTTAGTTAGCCCATATGACTATCCCCTTAATTTATGGGTCCTTTGTGCCTTGATTATCACATTTGAATATCTTTTAAGGAAAACCCATGTGTATACATGCCCTTGATGAGTGCATGTGTACACACACATGCACACACATACATAATGCTTGGTCATTTCATAATTTATATTCTCATCTAACCCTATTATAATCAGAGTCTCTCATGCTTATTTTATCAAGTATTATCAAGAGGTCTTGACATTTAATCAACATATTTATACATTGATTTAATTTTTCCCTCATATATCTAGTGCCAAGTGCTTGCATCAAATTAAGGTTATATTAAGAGCATGTAGTTGCATTGAATTATATAGGATTTGAGGTGAATCTCTTTATCTCATGGTTGAGATTTCACTCACATGCACGTTATGATTCCATCTTAGTATGGAGGCCCATAAAATACTTGTAAAGTATTAGTGTTGAATGTTAATCTGATATTTGTCATCTTCGCTTCTTACATTTATATGACACAACTTTAGAGTATGATGTTTATGTCAAAAGTGTTTCTACATTGAATAATATCCTCTTTCCTATGCAATCTTTATGGCGGTCTTACTCCACCTTTATAAAAATAATTGATACATATTTCACAAATACATTCTTACAAGTACATTTCTAAAATTAATTTTTTGGAATGAAAATAATTAAATATTTTGACAATCTATATTTTAAATTGAATGGGCAATCGATAATCACTCTATTGAGGAATCTATTATGTAAGATGTAATGGATCTTGTATATATTTTGTTTTTTACGGTTTGTGTGTTTGTTTGTAATATTTAATTGTTTTCAAAACCCCTCTCTTGTTGGAATTCTATTCATTTATGGAATTTTGTAATCCAACTTAGAGATGTAACAATAAGAGACTTAGATCAAGTTTTAGTTGAAATGAATGAAATTTTCAGTTGGCCACTACCTTCTTGGGCTACTCATGCAAATCACGTTGCTAGGATTTGGTGGAATTCTTATAATGCTTTTTCTTTGGAGCTATTAAAAGGCTATTGGTCATGTCAAAAAATAGAAATGTTGGATATAATTTTAAAGTATAATCTCTTATCATAATTAATTATTATATAGCATGGAATATCTTTGAATCCCATGATGAAAAGTTGGTTTGACAGATACTTTGATAGAACTAGTTATGCAACATTCATGCTAGAAAGACTCTTTTGTGCATATCACCTTGTGATTAGATTTCAAATTTTAATGTGGGATAATCTTCATGATAATTATGTATAATTGTGGAATTATCCAAATTCAAATCTTGAATTAGATCTTGAACACGTGTTAGATGAGCTTACATACCAAGAAGTAATGTGGAGAAGAAGTCATTTTCCAACACCATTAGAAGAATATGAGGATGATAGAAATGCTCATGATCATGATGGGCACTACTTAGATTGGCTATAAAGAACTGAAATTGGATAATGGTATGTGACTTCTTTAATACAAATTCCTGCCATTCAATCTATTATGTCCATAAAATATTAGATAATGGCATTTATTGTAGTTAGTATTAATCAAATTTTGTAAGTGGAATGTTGACTCATTATATGGAGCCTTGAGCATCTTTCGTTTATTATGTGGGATAGAGATGATAACTTTTTGTATAATTTTGTACATGTAATGAAGAAGAAGCTTTCATTTAGTTTCATAATTATGTTATGTCATCTCATGGGCCTCCCTAAATTTAGGGACCAAAAATTGTGGTCTGGGAGGTGGGAAGTATGGTAGCAATGGTCTATGAGGAAATCATTTAAAAAAAATTGGTGACCTAGTTTACTACACTAAAGCTCTAATAACTTAATATGGGTTATGCCCTGACCTTACTGTGGGTGATAAGGCAACCTACCATTAAAATTGAATGGGATAAATTGTATCCCATATGGGCTCATATAATTTATAATGCACATATGTCATACGAATTTTTCTTGTGTCACCTAGTAGCATTTCCTTTCACATGCTATCCATAAATAACAATATGTCCATGCCTTTAATTCAATACATCAAATTATTAGTTTATGGAGAACAAGAATATCACATGGGATTTTTTTATCAATTTCACTTTTTTTCCCCTCTCCTAATTCTATGGATTCATAACAAATTCGCTATTTTTAAAACCCTATCTTCATTTTATGGGCTTCATAGCAATTTTTTTAACCCTTTCTTAAAGCTATGGGATTCATAGAAAAATCACATTCTTACACCCCATCCACATGCATCTAGTTAGTTCATGCCACTTAAGATCATCTATAAACATAACTACCTTGTGCATGCACTATTTTGTCTACTTATACATTTTGATGAATTTATTTTGATATGTTTTATGAAGGGTTTTATATGGATTTCAACAAGGTTTTGTACATTCTTATAAATTTTTTTTATAGTTTATATCATATTTTCTCTTAAGTGGTTTGAATTCTCATATTTTAATTTCTATGTGCATTATTCAATCATTGTCCTTTGTACAATGTAGTATATGACAGATAACATTCAATAATAAAAAAATCCTCTATAATACATGGAAACTTGAATTCACTCAATATGAAAAGTACATTATAATTAATTTAATGAAATGTTCTCCTTTAAGGTTATAATAGATGGAAAAAGGTGGGAAGAAATAATATGCCTTGAATTACAGAAGCTAGACAATGATCCATTTGATTATAGTTGTATCAAATGGACCAATTTTCCTAACATCAATGAGGAACACTTGTGGGTTGCTTGGGTTGATCAGGATAGGGTTGATGAATTCATCAAAGGATAATCAAAAAGTGTGTTGTTACCTAAAAATTTTTGTGTTTCACATTGCAATAGAAATTTAGATTTTACTTGAAAGGATAGAAGGATCACTGTAACCTATGAATATGTCATGTGACTCACCTCACACTATAGATTGTAAGCTTGTGTCTATTTAGATGCTATTATGTTCCATTTTTTTACATTTTTTTTCCTTTTTCATGACTATTTATTTGATCACCATAATCATGTAGCTACTATTGTTCATATGGCCCCAATGACTATTAGGAAATTGATGTCATACCAAAAGACAAGTCTTTAATGCCTGTGTTTAGAAAGGGTAGGTGGCTAGGTTGAAGGCATATACAGTACAATTGTCATTGTCATTTTAGCACTTTATACATGGTTTTTAGACTTGATCATATGCTACTCACATACAATTAAGTAGAACACATAGACAATGAGCACAACTACTGCCACAACAAACAATATGAATAGTTCAAGGGCAAGAAATGTTTTTTTGCTCCTCACATTAGCCCACAACTTAATGAATGGGTTCATAGTCTACTATTTTTGGGAATGTCTACTAATGCTCTCCACCTTAAACACTAAGAGATGGTGCATGACAAACTTGTATTATCTAATGGTGAAATAGAGCAGGATGATTTTTTGACCAAGGATGACATATATAATAGAAAGTGATTAATCAAGGAGGAAAAATATGTGTACAATGATAACAATGCAATGAGTATTCAAGAGTGGGCACTGGTGAATTTTAACAAGTGGTTTTTCTATTAGGGTTACAATGTGGGAGAGCTTGAAGGGGATGGGGAAATCCCCTTCATCTTGGGCATCCAACTCCCACAACAGCTATAATAGTTGTTAAGATTTGGGAAGTGTAGCTTATTAGTGATGGATGCAACATTTGGGATGAATGAAATGATGGTATTGTGCCAATGTTTGTAAGAGTAGTTGATAAAATTAGTTATTTTAATGTTTGTAATAATAGTAGTTATTCTAATGTTTTTATTTTTTTCTTATACAATTCCAATTGTACACATTGTTGGCATTTGATTCCAAAAACAAAGGTGTGCCTATTGTATGGGTCATTATGTCTTGGTCATATACTGTAGACATAAGATAATGGATGCAAATTCTTCTTCAAAGAGTGCATTTGAAAGATATTGAATGGACAATCAGTGCCTTCATGATCGATAATGTTGGTGTGGAGATAAAAACTATTAGGTACATCATCATTATTGTTACACACATCATGGAATTCATATTTATATGTTTAAAGATACCATCCCTACCTTATTTTATTAACTTATGTAAAATTATTGTGTTATTCATGGAGATATTTGACTATGAGGTCTACTTATGCATTTGGCATGTTCATCATGTGTGGTTGAAGAATTTGATAGCAAAGGTGAAAGATGATGATGTAAGATGTGTGACGTTTGAGGAATTAGGGTTTATAATTCATATTTGTGTTGATGAATACATGGATACAAGGGAGTCTATAAATTTTATAGAAAGATATCACTCCCCTTAGCCCACTTTTGTCAAATACTAGGAACAGTGTGGGGCATATTGAACAAGACACCAATGCATATATATAATCTTACCATTCCCATACTAAATGTCATTTCCTAAGCATAGTACATACCTCTACACATCTTAGGGTGGATTAGTTGGTTCACCAACTAACAACATCGGTTTACATACATTTTTGGTGGATACATCTATGCAAGGATGTCGACTTCCACAAGAACTTCAAAGTAGAAAGACATGAAAATATTTCATGTGTATAGGCTTTAAAAATCCTATATTCTCATGTTACCTTCAATAATAGTGGCCCTCATATGGCATGGGTGCAAAGTATGAAATATGAAACATTGCATTATCACATCTTCAATGTAACACCTTCTATGTCGATGTGAAATTGATCATTTTCAATCCAAAGATGTACTTGCAAGCATGTGTTCAAGTTGGACCTGATGAGAAAGATGACAACTCAGGTATTTATAGAGGATACAACCACATTGTATGGTATTAAAGAGAGCATCAACAACATTGATGTTGAGTACCATATAAGTTTTGTTTCCCCCCATATTATATGTATTGATAACTTCAAGGTGATTATAGTTTTTATAATATGTTTTCATTACCCAGGTCAAAGACAATGGAGTTCAAGTTAAAAATGAGGGAGAAGGCATGAATGTTGGAGGTTTGCACACTGAAATGCATGTTGTATCAGATATGGATATGCAAGGATCAAGATGTGCACTAGAAGGTGTTGCAACAAATCTGGTGGATGACACTAAAAACCTATTGAGGGGGGTTGATATTGTAAGTCTATCAACTACTTGCAGTCATATGTTTTTCATATTTTCAATATTTTTGGATGCTTTTCACTTTATGAATAGATCCAGTATACTACTAGAGTTGATGATGTTGAGGCCCTAATATGCAGATCATGAGAGATATTTGATAGATGTTGTGAAGTGGATACAAGCATAGAAACTATGGAATTATTCAAAAACTTTATGGTACAAGTTTACAACAAGGTGTAGAGTAGGGTGATATCAAATGCATAACACCCAATGCCTAATCCATTTTAAAAAGTGTAGGAAGGGCATGGAACTTCCACTCATAGACAAAGAGACTTTGTAGAAAATATGAATAGATGCAGATATAAAAGCATGTCGTAGGAGACCACACTTTTTCCAAACCCACCTCGTAACAATCCAAAATGATAAGTCTAGAATAGTGATCTTAACAGGGCAGCAAAGTGAGATAGGGGTGGACATAATAGAGATAATACATCTTGATTATATCCATTTTTAGGTTTCAATGATATCAAAACAATAATAAATGCATGTAACAAAAAATAAATACCCTTTTTTGAAGGTGAATAGTTCTATTAGACTATCCACATGTTGTAACATATTCATAAATGTATTGTCTCTTAAAGGTTTTTTTGAATGATATTTAAACCCTACCCTAAGAATTTCAGTAAAGTTAGCCATTATTTTAAACAAAAATCAAATTTATAAATATTATATAAACAAATAATGTTAATGATATTATATAAACAAATAATGCAATAGTTTTTAGATTCATTTTATTGGTTAGTAGCTTAGTACCTTGTTCATGCTTAGAACAGTCTCTTTAGTCCTCTTTTTACATCTACTTTTTACATTAACTAAATTTTGATAACTACTTTTGTGATGGTGGTCATCTTCAAATATATTACTTTTATGATAGTGGTCATCCTTTATTCCTTAGTTGGAATATTCTTTTTACCCAAGCTCTTTGTGATTCCCTCTTGTCAACACATAAATGGAAAGAGAATACCCCTTAGGGGATTAAGATGAACTAAGATAATCAAATACAAGAAAATATTACCCATTGGAGAATCAAGAAAGAATTTAAGTAATGGCCAAAAATAATAATATAAGGTACATCATCACCGACCACTCTTGTGGTAACATAACCATTACCATTATGAGAGTGTCCATACAAATGGAACAAAATATGTGTCTCATACTAGTATCTAAAAAATCATAAATCACCTAAAAAAAAAGTCCTCTACAATACATGGAAACTTGTGCTCACTCAATATGAAAATTCCATTATAATTTTTTCAATGAAATGTTCTCCTTGTAGGCTGCAATAGATGGAAAAAATATGGGAAGAAATAATGTGCCTTGAACTGTAGAAGTTAGGTGAGGGTCCATTTGATTGTAGTTGTATCAAGTGGTCCAATTTTCTTGACATCGATGAGAAACACTTGTGGGTTACTTGGGTTGATCAAGATAGGGTTGATGATTTCATAAAATTAGATTCAAGAAGGATGTTGTTACCTACAAATTTTTATGTTTCACATCACAAGATAAATTCATATTTTACTAGAAAGGATAGTAGGATCATAGTAACCTCTAAATATGTCATGTGAGTCACCTCACACTATAGATTGCAAGCTAGTGTCTATTCAGATGCTATCATGTTCTATTTGTGTACATTTTTTCATTTTGCATGACTATTTATTTGTTCACCACAATCATGCATCTACTAGTGTTTATATGGCCCCAATGACTTTCAGGAAATTGATGCCATACTAAAAGACAAGTATTTAATGCCCAAGTTTGAAAAGGGTAGTTGGCTAGGTTAAAGGCATAAAAGGTGTGGTTGTCATTGTCATTTTAGCACATTATGCATGGTTTAGATCTGATCATATGTTGTTCACATACAATCAAGTAGAACACATAGACAATGAGCATAACTATTGTCGTGACCAACAATATGAATAGTTCAAGGGCAAGCAATGTTTTTTTGCTCCTCACATCAGCCCCCAAATTAATGAATGGGTTCATAGGCTACTATTGTTGGGAATCTCTACTAATGTTATCCACCTTAAACACTAAGAGATGGTTCATGACAAACTTATATTGTTTAATGATGAAATAAAGTGGGATGATTTATTGAGCAAGGATGACATATACAATAGAAAGTGATTGATCAAAGAGGAAAAATATGTGTACAATGCTAATGATGCAACAAGTTTTCAAGATTGGGCACTGGTGAATTCTAACAAGTGGTTTTTCTATCAGTGATACAATGAGGGAGAACATGATGGGGATGGGGAAATCCCCATCATCTTGGGCATCTAACTCCCATAATAGCTAGAATGGTTGTTGAGATTTGGGAAGCATAGCTTATTTGTGATGGATGCAACATTTGGGATGAATGCAATGATGGTAATGGGCTAATCTTTATAAGATTAGTTGATAATATTATTTGTTCTGATGTTTGTAATAATAGTAGTTGTTCCAATGTTTTAATTTTTTCTTGTACAGTACTAATTCTACACACTATTAGCATTTGATTCCAAACACGAAGGTGTGCCTGTTATATGGGTCATTATGTCTCAGTCATGTACTATCAACATAAGATAATGAATGCAAATTCTTCTTCAAAGAGTGCATTTGAAAGACATTGAATGGACAATCAATGCCTTCATGATCAACAATGTTGGTATGGAGATAAAAGCTATTGGGTGTGTCATCATTATTGTTACACTCATCATGGAATTCATATTTGTATCTTTATAGATGCCATGCCCACCTTATTCCATTAACTTATGCAAAACTATTGTGTTATTCATAGATACATTTGATTGTGAGGTCTACTTATGTATTTTGCATGTTCATCATGTGTGGTTGAAGAATTTGATAACAAAGGTGAAAAAAAATGATGTAAGACATGTGATGTTTGAGGGCTTGGGGTTTATAATGCATAGTTGTGCTAATGAGGACATGGCTACAAGGGAGTTTAGAAATTTTGTAGAGAGATATCGCTCCTCATAGCCTACTTTTATCGAATACTAGGAACAACACTGGGCATATAGGGTTGGAATGTGGTCACGATGTTGTCAGAAACTTATGAATGCTGAGCAAGATAGCAATGCATATATATATATATATGTATATATATATATATATATTCTTACCATTCCCATTTTAAACATCATTTGCTAAGCATAATAAGTACTTCTATACATCCTAGGGTGGATTAGTTGGTTCACCAAATAACAACATCAGTTTACATACATTATTGGTGGTTACATCTATGCAAGGATGTCAACTTCCACATGAACTTCAAAGTAGAAAGACATGAAAATATTTCATGGGTATAGGATTTGAACATCCCAGATTCTCATGCTACCTTCAATAATAGTGATGATCATACAACATGGGTGCAAACTACAAAATATGAGACATTACATTATTGCATATTTAATGTAATGCCTTTTATGTCGATGTGAAATTTCTCATTTTCAATCCAAGGATATACTTGAAAGCATGTGCCCAAGTTGGACTTGATGAGAAAGATGACAAATTAGGTAATTATAGAGGATATAACCAAAATGTATGGTGTTAATGAGAGCATCAACAACATTGATGTTGAGTACCATACAAGTTTTGTTTCCCCCCATTCTATTTACATTGATAACTTTGAAGTGACTGTAGTTTTTGTAATATGTTTTCATTGCCCAGGTAAAAAACAATAGAGTTTGATTTGAAAATGAGGGAGAAGGCATGGATGTTGGAGGTTTGCACACTAAAATGCATAGTGTATCAAACATGGATATGCAAGGATTAGGATGGGCACTAGAAGGTGTTACAACAAATCTGGTGATTGACACTGAAAACCTAATGAGGGGGGATGATATTGTAAGTATAGTAAATACTTGTAGTCATATGTTTTTCATATTTTTAGCATTTATAACTAGATGCTTTTCACTTTATGAATATATCCTATATATTTCTAGAGTTCATGATGTTTAGGCCTTGATATGAAGAGCATGAGAGATATTTGATAGATGTTATGCAGTGGATAGAAGCATAGAAACTATGACATTCTTTAAAAACTTTATGGCATAGGTTTACAACAAGGTACAAAGTAGGGTGATATCTTATGGACAATACCCAATGCCTCATCCATTCCAAAAAGTGTAGGATGGGTATGGAACTTCCACCCATAGACAAAGAGAATTCATATAAAATATGAATAGATTCAGATATTAGATCATGTTGTAGGAGACCACACTTTTTCCAAACCCAACTCATAACAATACAAAATGACAAGTCTGGAATGATGATCTTAATAGGGCAACAAAGTGAGATAAGGGTGGACATAATAGAGATAATGCATCCTAATTGTATCCCTTTGTAGGTTTTAATGATATCACAACAACAATAAATGCATGTAACAAAAATTAAATTTCTTTTTTTGAAGGTGAATAGTTCTCTTAGACTATCCACATGTTGTAACATATTGCATAAATGTACTATATCTTAAAGGATTTATTGAATGATATCTAAACCCTACCCTAAAGAATGTGGTAAAGATAGCCATTGTTTTAAACAAAAATTGAATTTATAAATATTATATAAATAAATAATGTTACTGATATTATATAAACAAAAAATCCAATAGTTCTGAGGTTCATTTTATTAGTTAGTAGATTTAGTACCTTGTTCATGCTTAGAAGAGTCTCTTTAGGCCTCTTTTTACATCTACCTTTTACATCAACTACCTTTTGACTACTTTTACGATGGTGATCATCTTCAATTATATTAATTTTATGTTGGTGGTCATCCTTTATCCCTTAGTTGGAATATTATTTTTACCCAAGCTCTCTATGATTCCCTCCTATCAACACATAAATGCAAAGAGAGTACCCCTTAGGGGAGTAGGATGAACTAAGATAATCAATTTCAAGAAAATATTACCCATTGGAGGATCAAGAAAGAATTTAAACAATGCCCAAAAATAATAATATAATGTACATCATCATGAACCACTCTTGTGGTAACATAACCATTACCATTATAAGAGTGTCCATACAAATGGAATAAAATACGTGTCTCATACTAGTATCTGAAAATCATAAATCACCTACAATAATCAAACAAAAATGTATTTTAGGATCACTAATTTAACCTTGTGCCCATGTAATAGAGTCAATGATTGAGTTAAGGAAAGTCCTCTAGGGCATGTAAACTATGTTAATATATACTCTACTACTCTCTTGATCACATTTTCCCATGTTGGATATAACCCAAATACACATTAGATATGTAACAATATTTGGATATGGCCTAGGTAAGGTGGGAAAATTTATTAGATATAGATATTACAAAATTTGAATTGTATCCTACAAAGATTTTTAAAAAAGTGAAAAATATAGAAAAAGAAATACACCAATCATTGATTATAAAGAGGTGAATCAAATTTCTTCTAAACATACACTACTCTTCATTGAAAACTTTTTTGGATCAACTTTTAGCATTGTGTTGGTAATTTTGAAGGGATTTGAAAGGTTTCTACAAATAATCCCTTGCCATGAGAATTATCTTTTATTATAAATTGTTCCACCAGGATAGCTACTCAAGATGATAAAATACAATATAATAATTTTGTGGTCAATTTTACTTTCACATAAAGCACACAAGATGGTAATCAAAACTAAATAAGTGTAGGAAAAGGAAGACAAACACCAAGCTACTGACATTTAGTATTATAAGGAACTAGTAATTTGAGTATAGCCTATGCAATATAACATATATATAATCCATATCACACATTGTTCCATAGAAATTTCTCAATCCATACATTTTACATCGAGTTACCTAGAATGGGATCCAATCAATCATTTCTCCCATGAGGTACCTTCACCAAGATCAAATGAATCATGTTACTACAAGTCACCTAAATTTGAATTTAACCATTTATTCAATGATTTACCTTGATAGGGAACCATCCAATCATGTTCCTACTAATGATGTATAGGTAAAGTGGAGAAATCACCAAATATTCCCTTAATTGGATCTAGTCTTGTTTGAGAACTCATTCAATGCTATGTTTGTCCTTCAAAGTTCCATATTCTCAGAATATTTCCTTGGTTTTTAGGCTAGTGGCATTATTCTTGATATACCTATCCATCATACATTTTAGATACACTTATTTGACTCATTATTCATCTATCATGTCACTAGCATCCACTACTGACTCGCTTCTTAACACTGGTCTCTCCTTACCATTCAATTCTCTCTACTAGCTCTCCATTAGGTGTATTTCATAGGTTTCAAACATCAATATTTGTGGTAAATATTAGGAATGTGTCATATTATCATAAATGATCTCATATTATCCTATTCAACCTATCTTGGATCCTTTCAAGTGTTCCATCCTAACTCATCATTCCATTTTATACCCCAAGTTCACAAAGATTACATAAGGCTTGTAGCATTTTTTGGATAAACCTCCTTACTTGGGACACTCCAAAGCTCACTTTGGAAAAATAAGTTCATATTATATCACACTTTATCCTTATTTAACTCTGTACTCAATCCTAGAACCTAAAAGCCCATGATAATGTGCTTTCTAGTTCAAACATTCCCCAATCAGGTCTTACATTAGGTCTTCAACCCTACAACCCTGAGTTTCCCTTATATTGGTCTCTACACATGTAAAAAATCCAAATAACCATATTATTCACCTATATAATGGTAATTTCAATTTTACTATAAAATTTTAGGTTTCAACTCCTTCACTAAGTACCTAAACCTATATTTTACCAAGAAACCCTATGTAGGGTCTATACTCAAGCTAAGGAGTCTAGAAATACAATATATTTTGTTGTATGTTATTTAAATCCATTATGTGACCTTATCAAGGTCTGTACCAATTATAATCAACTCTCCAAATATATATTTCTTCTCATCTAACCCCCATAAGCTTATATCCCACTATACGTAGAATTTTGAGTCTTTGAACCACTGTCTAATAGTCTTAGTAATCCTCATTTATCTTTCATGAATTTCAAGTTATTATCAAAGTTTAATGTAAACCTTGGGTCTTTTCATACACCCTTTTACCTTACTGATATTCCATTCTCATTATTCAATCCTTGCCAACCTTCTAATCTGAGTGCTTATAAAGTTCTGGGTTCTTTGATAGGGCTAAAACAGGGTTCTAACCAACTAGTGTCATTCAAAGGTGGTATATCTCTTTAAAGAGAATTAATTAATCAATTAAACCTCATTACACATCTATTTTTATCTCTATATATAATTCAAAAAATAATTTCATCTAATCCATTTTTTAATCATTCATAATGACTATGAAAATAGGGTCTTGAATTACACAAGCCTGTGACCTGTTTTAAGGGTTATATTTATTTTATAAAGGGTTACAACTCCAAAGAACACTATAAAAACTATCCTCATTCTCCTATAAATGATATAATACTCCTCCCTCATTCTTTGGCCCTAGACACACATTCCCCTCTTCTTATTAGATTATGAGCAATGTCTTATGACTATAAAATAAGGCTCTTGTTATCCCATAATTGTGTACTCTATAAATATCCCAATATTTACCTTCAAATAAATAATTCCATGTTTTAATCTAAATTTCTCTCATCCAAATAATATTATTGGATCATAACTTGGTTTGTCATAAACTGTGAATAGAGTATCCAAAAGGGAATTGAATCTTCAAGGATTTTCTCAATTTGAAATGTTTTCTTAGCTATCCAAGAGTCTATATTCAAACAATGTGAATACATAAATATAATAATCCATAAAGCTTACAAAAGACACAACACGATGCTCAACTTATCTGTATTCATTGATTCAACATTTCACTACAACACAGTCCATCAATGAACTTCATCACCTTTCTTGAGTGTTCTTGAGCATTTTCTCATTCTCACCTTTCCTCCCTCTCTTTGAAGACCTATTCCTATCTCTCCTCTACCCAAAAACTAACGTAAAACTACATATGCAACCAATTTCAATGCTAGTTTCTTAGTAGTTAAAAATCAAAAGCCTCTTTTCTTGATAACCCAATGTATGGGTGAGGACTACATAACTAATACAATAGGCATACCAGCAGTGAATGATTGGTCAAATTAGGATAGTATTATTTATTGTAATTTAGTATTTAACATAATTATTGACATAATTCTAGACAACCTTACTATAATATCTTATACAAAAATCAAAGTAGCATCAATCCTTGTTTAATTCTAGTATAATAGTCAAACAATATTAAGTTCTAAGTCAAATCAGGTGTAGAATTCAAATAGAGTCAATGTTTAACTTACCTCTTGAAAAAATGTTAACAATCAAATATGTGCCTTGTAGTAGTCAATAATTAATACAAGCAGTTTCATTCAAGTAATAGTGGCCTAATGATAGACAATCATACAAACCAACATTGGGCTTTAACACTTTCCATGTTGAATAAAAATGGATGTTTGGGTAAAAAATAATAAGGTCCCTCACACACATTGGCACTCAATTTTGACCAACATTTTACCTCCTATTACCAACACTCAAAAATAGTGTTTTTTAACTTGATGTTCCTGCATCACTTGACATGATAGTTGACATGGTAGCTTGTTCTCTTCTATTTATTTGTTATTTACATGTATGTAGGTAGTTACAAACTACTTGATTCATGAAATTGCATTTCATTTACATTATCTTATGCATTTGACTACCACATTTAATTTACATTCTCTAATACTTTTGAAATTACATTAGTTTTTACCAAACTCCACAAAACATCTTATTATGTTGATTAACTATAGGCAAAATGATTAACTACAGTTTGTGAATTATTTTTAGAAATTATCACTAATTAATTTTTATAATTTTGTTGTAGGTGGTATTAATACTACATGGGGAGTGTTGTCAAAACATGAGAGGAATTTCATAAATTCATATGGAAAAAATCAAATGTATTGGAGGAGCTAAGTGTGGAACAACAACCATTGCATGAAATATTGTGTGTGGTGGCTAGTTCCATCAATTGGAGGGGGCTTGGAAGCAAAACAAATTTCATGCAGCTTAATGGATTGTGATGAGTGAATGTTCTCTTGCATTACAACATTGCATATCCATCATACCACATTCAAATGGGAAGATATGAGTACACATCATTCATAGATAGGCTCGATCATGATTTATACATACAGTGGTCATATGAATGGCCATAGGATGATGCCATTTTGCCTAATGCCTAGGGTACTCCTAGTGATATTCTAGCCTATTTAAGGCCATTCTTGGAGAATTTTTTACCAATGAAGGTGTCTAATGATCTGGATGTCTATGTGCATCTAGATCAAGTATAAAATATATTCATTTGTGCCAAACTACCCTTTTTAGTGCATTTTTAACCATATAGCATTATATTTAACCTCTTTTAGGCCTCTAATCTCTATCAAGCATAGTCATATGTAGCATTATAGAAGAGATACATAATCTCCCAAAACACAAATTTTCCACTCATCCAACTAGGCTGAAGTATTTCAAGAACAAAACCATTATTATTTTACATGCATATTGTAGAGGAGGAAAAAGATGGTGACTACAATCCATCAGATGAAAGTGACAGTTCTAAAAGTGAATAGAATAATTTTATAAGAATATTCTTCAATATTGATAACAATGTTTAGTCTTGTAATCAATTTTACTTCAACATGTTTAATTTATTGCTAAAGAAAGTACATATTTGTTTGTGTATTACATATTTATTGCTAAAGAAAGTACCTTTTTTTTTGTCTCTAATAAAGTTTGATGTTTTGATCATGTAATGTTTTGATGATAAAATGAATGAAGAAAGAAATGATTTTGTGTTTTCATGCCCTTAAATAGTATTATATTCTTATGGATGAAACAATGTCTTTGAAAGGCCCTTGAGGCCATGAATATGTTGATATTTGTGTTAAGTTGTAGGTTTGGACTAGACTATAAGATATAGTTTGGTAGGGAGTAGTGGGGTGATATCTTCAATTTATTCAATTAAAAATTGCATTTCACAATGTTCCTTGGAGGTATTAACATCATAGTGATCCTATGGTGATTGAGTTATATCTCCAACTCTATTTCCTATGATAAGGAGGACTAAGTATGTGTTTCTTATGAGAAGAACAACTTGTAAACTAAGTAGAAACTCAAGAATAATGGTTATAAATATATTTCCCATTCCCTAAGGAGTTTACATATTTTTAAGTGTTTGAAGTTGTGTAGAGTTCATAAACACAATTCACAATCTTACAGACCAATGTGTGTTAAGACAGTCTATAATGAAACAAGGGTAACCTTGAACAGGGGCATACAAAACCCTCAAATGGAATGAAATGGAAGGATAAGCCTATGTAAACCTTGGATAATTATTAAAGTGGTTTACAAGCCATTTGAATGACTTACAACATAATAGTTCTTTATAGTTGTGCATAATTCTGATGGGAGGAGCCACAATCATTTTATTCGATGTAGTTGTCTTGATATTTCTCTTTTGTATCTACGTCATTTTATGTAGGTTCATATGCACATTTATGCATCCCTAAATATAAATAGTCTATAAATACATAATGAATGACTTTGTCAAAATGATAAAACTTTTGCCTTAGAATTTACCTCAACATTTGATTGGTGCAAAACCTATGATTAAACACTGACTCCTTCACCCTTGATCTAACCACCTCTATTTGAGCTATCTCCCTCCACCTTAGATCTAGTAGTGAGTGAATAGTGAAGGACATCTATGTAGCCTTTAGGCTTAGCATTACCTAGTTAACAATAGGGCCATAGGAGATTAAGTCAAAGCTAAGAGGACATGATTATTAGGGTGATAGGGCATGATAATTTGGCATTACCATGGAATGATTGCATGCCATGTTGGGTCCATGCCATATGCCAAGTTGAGTTACACTTGCATAGTCATGGTTCATAGTTGGTGTGATGGTGATTATCAATTAACAATGATGGTGGTGGTGATCACGGTGGGGATGGTTGTTCAGTAGTAAAAAAAAGTGGATGTTACCATCAAATTTAACTTGATTTAACTATGTTTATTCACCTTATATCTATTAGTGAGTGAATGGTGAAGGACATCTATGTAGCCTTTAGGATTAGCATTACCCAGTTAATAATAGGGCCATAGAAGATTAAGTCAAAGCTAAGAGGACATGATTATTAGGGTGATAAGGCATGATAATCTGGCATTAACATTGAATGATTGCATGCCATGTTGGGTCCATGCCATATTCCAAGTTGAGTTACACTTGCATAGTCATGGTTCATAGTTGGTGTGATGGTGATTATCAATTGGCAATGATGGTGGTGGTGATCACGGTGGGGATGGTTGTTCAATAGTAAAAAAAAAGTGGATGTTACCATCAAATTTAACTCAATTTAACTATGTTTATTCACCTTAGATCTAGTAGTGAGTGAATGGTGAAGGACATCTATGTAGCCTTTAGGCTTAGCATTACCCAGTTAACAATAGGGTCATAGGAGATTAAGTCAAAGCTAAGAGGACATGATTATTAGGATGATAGGGCATGATAATCTGGCATTACCATGGAATGATTACATGCCATGTTGGGTCCATGCCATATGCCAAGTTGAGTTACACTTGCATAGTCATGGTTCATAGTTGGTGTGATGGTGATTATCAATTGGCAATGATGGTGGTGGTGATCACGGTGGGGATGGTTGTTTAGTAGTAAAAAAAGTGGATGTTACCATCAAATTTAACTCGATTTAACTATGTTTATTTACCTTAGATCTAGTAGTGAGTGAATGGTGAAGGACATCTATGTAGCCTTTAGGCTTAGCATTACCCAGTTAACAATAGGGCCATAGGAGATTAAGTCAAAGCTAAGAGGACATGATTATTAGGGTGATAGGGCATGATAATCTGGCATTACCATGGAATGATTACATGTCATGTTGGGTCCATGCCATATGCCAAGTTGAGTTACACTTGCATAGTCATGGTTCATAGTTGGTGTGATGGTGATTATCAATTGGCAATGATGGTGGTGGTGATCACGGTGGGGATGGTTGTTCAGTAGTAAAAAAAAGTGGATGTTACCATCAAATTTAACTTGATTTAACTATGTTTATTCAGAAGATAGTGAATACTAGTGGAGACACACCCCCTAAAAACTAGTGATGAGTAACACATACTAAGAGTTAGCACGTGTTGGTTAAGCTCTATCAAAAAATCTAGAAAATAATCCTATACAACATGGAGCATATGCTTTAGAAAAAAGGAAGAACTCAATGAAATCACCACATATTCTCTCAACATCTTAAAAAAAGCTTTGATTTTGGATATGGTGGATTGAATAAGTTGGAGACTCCATATTTTTAAATAAATTTTAGACCTATAGTAGTCAATAATATTTTACAACTCTGACCAATACCTTCTTATCTTATTGATTAAAAAATTATAGATTCAAGAAAAAATGTTAAAGTCCTTGATATAACACCATTTTACATGGCATTATTTTTTATATTTAAGCCAAAGGCTTATACATTAGGCAAGGCCCTATAGATTCATCTAAAAAAATGACAAAATGACATATTCCAATGTAAACAATCTAGTTTTGAATAGTGGTGGTGTAGAGCGGTTTGGTAGCACATGACACCATTTATGTCAACCAATAGTTAAGAGTTTCATTGACCATGATAATGTTGTGTTTCAACAAATTACCAATCATAAATGAAGGATTTTACCTCATTGTGGATGCTTTGCAAGGGACAACTATCATAGGGATAAATATTATGTGACATTAAGCCCCTAAACCTACCATCCTCCTCAAAACCTCTAAATATACTGGGAAGATGATTATTATTAGTATTACTCTTACTACTAACCCTTCTAACAGCCATTAAATGCATATGATCCTCTATGTTACTAAATTAGTGTATCTAAAGTAGTGAAGCATAAGAAAGCACTAATTGAGCCATAGGTTCGGTGATTAAAATGCTTCTCTCATGATTCAAATAAGTGACCTAATGCAAACCAAACATATTTATATTGGATAAACATGCAAACAACTTTTTAAATTGAAGATGATGATGATGCTTGAGAAAATAATATGCCTCAATCGGCCTTTTGTATCCATATGATGATACATACACCATACAATTATTCATAGATATAGCCATCATTACCATTACTATATCTTCTTGTAGTCACTTCTACTTTTGCAATCTCAGCCTTTCAAGATATGCCACACTAAGCCCTCTCTATGGTTTCCTCTTCTACTCTATGTCATTGATATTTTCCTTCTTCATTACCTTCATGCAATCCTTATTATCACCACATCTAGGGTTTGAACCTCCCAAACTAACCTTTTCATCCAACAAAATTAACATTTTTTCCATATCAAGTTATGTTCCTTTCTTTTCTTCAACTCATCCCAAGAGAAACACTACCACAATTGTTTTTATCTCAATTGTTTCAACTCAAGTAGAAATGCATTCCATTTCAGTCAAGGATTTTAACAAACATAGAAAGCCCCTCTGTGCTTTCAATAGACTATAAATATGCATTTATCTCCATCTCTGGATAAGACATATATATAATGTATATATAATATGGTCATGTCTATTTCCTATGTTTAACAATTATATCATGAAAGTGACTTTCTTTGATTCTGTCATGAGTTTCATTATACATTGGTCGACGCATATTTGATTTTACGTTATTTTGAATTGATGGGAAGGGTAGAAGGAGACCCACATTTAGTTGGTTAGTATAATTTATGATTGGTTTTGGGGGCTCTATTTTGGAATTAAATGGCAGGGTTAAAATTCTCCAAAGGGGTGATAGACGACAAACATTTACTGTCACTCTGACAAGTCATGGATGGTCTCTTTCATTCTTCTAATTGGTTATTATGGGTTGTTTTGTTAGGATATTCATAACCATGTTTGGTCTTAATTTATTGATCTAATAAATCTACCATTAACCTTTAGTTAGGATAAATTATAATTTTAGGAGGACTTTGTTTTGACTAAAAATATTTATTTTTATTTAATTTTTAAAATTTTAAAATTAATTTTTTTCTAATTGTTATGATTGTCAATTATTGTTATATAGATTTAAATAATTTGAATGCTTATTTCTTGTGCAATGTAAATACTTAATAAATTTCTCTTTGTAGTGTTTTTTATTAGCCAATTGGCAATAGCAAAGTTGGTGTTGGGTCAGACAAAAAAAAGTCAACAGGTGTTGTGTGAACAGCTCAATAGTTGTGGGGTCATTGCCATTCATACAATTTATATATTATATAAGATAATATTTATATATTATATATTAATACATACTATATATAATCGTCAAACAAAAATATACAATTCATCTATCTTTGTTTGCACCTTTGGGGCCATTACTAGTATAATATAAGGGAATTAAACTCTGACATGACCGCATGCAAGAAGTAAACACAACACTATCTTCTCCATTATGGGAGTTAAAAAAACATCATTTTCTACTCTCAAATGAATTTTTGAGAGTGAAGTGAAAATATTAAACACCTTCTTATGTAGGAGGGAAGGAAAGAAAGATTCACAAGTTCTTTTTGTACAGTATCAATTAGCCATTAAAAAGTATGCAACATAATAATAATAATAATATAAGATAACATATTCCATTATTCTTACATACATCCTAGTTCCATTAAAAATTTCAAACATAAAATATTGTGTCTAATACAAATAATGTTTAATGGTATTTAGTGTGCAATTACATGAATTATTTTTTTGAAGGTAATACTCCATGTGCATTTTACTATTATATATATTAGTGAATTTGTGTGGAACATTTATACACTCAAACCAATAAATGTATATGTTTCTATTGACCATTTAATTTATTTTTTTAATTAAACATTATTATTATTAATAATTATAATAAAATTGTTATTTTTCCAAACATTGATTTTCCACTATAGATAATTTGTTTTTAGTCATACTTTGTCACTACATATTTTTTGTGTAAATAAATTATTAAAAAAATGTAAGCATAAGGACCTATTACAGACATTAATGCACTTGAAAGAGATCAAGGTTTCAAGTAAATGAGGACAAAGGTATAATATTTTTTGAAAATTTGAAGCAAAACATATTCATATACATCACAATTTACAATCCTTTAAATAAAGGATGGACACAATCTTTGTTTTTTTTACAAATACATGAAATTAGAGAATTCATTAGAGTTGAGTGATAAATACTCATATTATTTACTATTGTCTTAATGTTTAATAATATAATTTTTCTAAGTAATAGTTATTATAATTTTTAGAATAATTATACTATTAAAAAAATTTGGTTGGTATTTCCTTTCTTATAATTAAAGAATTAATTTTTTTTAAATTATAACAAAACTGAAAGAAAAAATATAAACCTTCTCTATATATAATTACAATTATTTTGATGTCAATTTGTTAAAGTTTACTTAAGCTCTATATATTTAAATACAATTATTTTGATGCCAATTTTCTTGTTCATATTTATATTTTGAATCACAAAGATATAATATTTTTATATTTTTCCAATCTTCTCTTGTTAAAAGTCATACATAAATATCTTTTTAATATTGATTTTTATATTGTGAATCATGAAGGTATAATATTTTCATAGTTTTAAAATCTTCTCTTATTAAAATTCATACCTAAATGTTTTTGTAATATGGCTTTCTATGAATATATAAAAATTATAAACAATATATATATAGACAAGAAGAGAGTTTGTATTAAATATTTTGTATTTTTTATTCCTTTGTGATCCATGTATTTATTTTATGATAAAATGGTCTTTACTTCAAAATGCAATACAATTACTTATAAACATATAATTTAATCTAATTAGATGTAAAATAGTAAAATCAAAATTAATTATCATATAACTAAATTTAATTAGAAGTAAAATATTAAAATCAAACTTAATTATTATTT